>JAWNNQ010000431.1:0-359114 GCA_035044765.1 Leucophenga montana
AGTTTTTCTATATGTATTAATGTGGAATAGATTCAGAGGACCTGATCTAAAGTATCATTTAGTAAGTGTTATGCAGTAAAATTCAAGTTGAATATTATACTAACGAAATCAAGAAAGAGCACTACTAGAAACTATATTATAAATAAGGCCAAACAATTTTTTATACTAGAGTTCTCCCAACGGTTGAAATTGGACCTTTTGTGTTAGGGTGACGATTTAGGGTAGCCCCCATACAAACCCCCGCCCACTTTTGACTTTTTGTCTGAAAAACTTTATTATTTTTAAAACACTTTTGTATTTTAACCAATATCAGCTTAAAATTCGTTATTGTGGTCACTTGACACACATATACTAATGGACATGGTCCCGCCCGTTATGCAAACCCGCTACCCACGTTTATATTTTACAAGACGATTTGAATTTTTTCTCATTTTTTTGTTTAAGCCCTGCGTACGTAAAAAAGGTTTCATTTATTAAATTAACTCCGTAATTCCACCTTTACTCTAAAGGTGGAGAGGGGCTTTTTGGTTTTTGAGCGGTTTTCATTTTCAAAATATTCTCAAAAGTATTCAAATCGGTTACATTTGCACACAGACAACCATGCATATAGGGGTACATTAAAGAACAAGAGAAACAAAGAGAAAGAATAAATTAAATAAATAAACTTAAATTATTTAATTAGTCACAATGGACGGTATGGAGTATGGCTGCAGTATGAGCACTATATAATACGCGTAATAAAGAAGTTTTTACTGATAAGTCCGATCAAGACGTTAATGAAATAGTATGTTTATGTTTGTCTGTTTGAATCCAGTAGAAAACCAAAAATTATTGATACAGGATTCTAGTACACAACCAACATAAGAAACTTTTGTTCGACTACTTTTTCATAATATCGGAATTCAGTGAGAAAGCAAAAAAAAATATCATATTTCAATTAGCTACTGTTGCCCAAACCGCTCATTCTTTTATAACATGTAATATGTCGTACACTGATAAAAAATCCAGGATTTCCGTACTTGAATTGATCCGTAGAGTTATACTTGTAGATAGTATGTTGAGTACGGATTTACTTAGATGGAGTACAAAATTCTAGGTTGAAGAATTTTTTTCAAACCAGAAATTCTAAATTTTAGCCGTCTTTAAGCACGAGCAAGCTTGATTCAAGCCGAAAACACGCTTACTTCACGAAGAAACTGGATTGATTTGAGTGGAAAATAGGTTGGACTTGAGTACAAAACAGACTTATTTCGTGCAAGCTTGGATTAATTAAGCTCAAATTCGAACTTGAGTTACGCGGTAAGATGAATTGCAGAAGCACCGAGATTGAATTGATACAAAAACGGATAAAAATAAGAATTATATTCCTTGCCAAGCGACGTTTTTTTGTTTTTTAATATTCATATAATAAACTTCAAATGTAGTTTTTTGGATTGTCATGTCAAGACATAGTATAGAATTTTTTAGTATTTAAAATAATTGTATGTGAAAATACGCACATTGCATAACCATCAACTATGACCAAACTTCAGAGGAATACCAATACCGAAGATTGCTTACATATTTGAGGCCATTCGTTTCAGTGGTTTTGGAGTCCATAGCATGTGTAGGTGCATAGGTACATTCATTTTCAAAGTATAACCGGATATCTTAAAAATTGGTGCTCAAAACATTGGAACAACATCCAGGCAGACAGCCGGATAAGGCTAGATAGACTCGCCTTATCATGCTGATCACTTTATGGGGTCTCCGATGTTTCCTTTAAGGCAATGCAAACATTGTGAATAAATTATATTCACATGCTGTGTGAAGAATATAACTAAAATTAAGTAATATAAAAACTCAGAACAGTGAAATTCTCTCCTAATTAAAAATTTGTGGTGGGTGGGCAAATCAAGTTTAACCTCGGGCAAACCTGGACTAACATTGGACAAACGAACTGCGTTTAAAAAAATTTTTAATTTCACACGGCTGCACATTTATCAGTAATTTTACTTTTTAGAGCTTGTAGGGCTGAGTTTGAGCAGCTTTTATTTTTAGCGATTAGTCCAGCCTTCTCGCGATTGCTACCTGTGTCCTTGTGAAAAGTATGATAGCTATGGTAATACAAAGCTGACGCTTTTGATTGACTGTGTGTTTTTTTTTTACCATTCATTTTGTCAGGAAGTTTTTAACGCATTAAAGGTGACATCGTAGACTCTATAAAATATATACATTCTTGATAAGCTCGTCAAAACGAGTCGGCCTAGCTCTGTCCGTCTGATAGTTGCTCCTCATTTTTTTTTTGTACTAATTCTTTAGCTATTTGAGCTAATTTTAGTTAATGGACCTAGCACTTAGTATTGAGTTTTGGGAGGAAAACTTTTTGGATTTTGTTTTTAATTAAGCTAGAACTACCAGATTTGGTGAATTTTTCGATAATTCTTTAAAAATATCTCACTTATATAAAAATCATTTCGATCACACTCGACTGCAGCGTTCTGACTTGTTTACTTGAAGAAATTTGATTGATGCTGCGTGTAGTAGGCTATTCATCAGAACTCTGGCATCTAGTAGTTCCTATATACGTTAAATAAATATATTTTTAAATAGCTGAGTATCGAGTAGTCCTAGATAATGGATCAACAACGCGATGAAAATGATTTTAGTCCCGATGAAATAATTCGTCTCCTGAAAGATGTTGTCGAAGCCACTCTCGGCGGCAATTCGTACAATCCGAATTTGGTCAAGATATGGACTACTAAAGTAGTGGATAATTGCCTTGCGGTGCTGACCAAGGAGCAGAAACCATACAAGTACGTATGCTCGGTCTCGATCATGCAGAAGATTGGTGCCGGTCTGCATACTGCCAGTTCGTGCTTCTGGAACAACGATACCGATGGCACCTGCACCGTGCGTTGGGAGAACAGGACGATGTATTGCATTGTATCCGTCTTCGGAGTGGTAGTCTGATCTAATTTGAGCAACAAATATTTTAAGATCCAACAGTGACTTCATATCCCGCATTCAAATGTGATAGTTCGTTTGTTTTTATTTTTTACAAATTATTTTGTAACGATAAAGCTTATCTATTTTAGTACAATGGAAAGGTCTTTAAACGTTTATTTAAATAATATTTATGCCCATTTTAAGAGAATGGAAAACTTGCTATCTCTGGAAAATGTTAAAACAATTCTTATTGGTATTTATGTGCCAATATGGCTCTATTGGCTTTGGATGCGTAGAGATTTGCTCTTGACACACATGGTCAGTGGGGACTACCATTTCTAGGAGATGTGGGAGCTACCTTGAGTAGCTTGAACTTACTTACTTACTTAGTTGGCTCTACAACCGTCTATCGGTCAAGGCCGCACGTAGCTTCTTCAGGTCATCATAGACCGGATCTTGACATCTTAAGCTCGGACGTCCTCTCTGACGCCGTCCACTAATCAAGTTCAGGTTTCCGTCCTAAACCTTTAGTGCTGGAGCTTCGGGGTTCATCCGGATGAGGTGACCAGCCCAGTGCAGCCGCTGGAATTTAATGCGCTGGACTATGTCAGCCTCATCATACAGCTCATGGTTCAAACTCGACGGGGTCCTAAACTCGACGCCAACTCTAAGGGCACCAAAAATCGAGGAATCTTTCTCTCGAACACTCGAACAAAGGGTTCGGAGATGTTCTTTCCTACTCTGACGACGCTTTGGGTGTGTGACAGCGTCATCATTCAAAGCCGAACGATCTTTGCTGGGATACCAAGTTCAGATAGGGCGTTTAAGAGCTCGTGGATCTTTTCCAGGATTTGGCGTAAAGTGAAAAATTGGTCACTGGTCGACCTCTTTGGTCTGAAGCCGCACTGATACTGGCCTATCAGTGCATTCGTGTATGGCTGCAGCCGTTTACACAGTATGCGGGACAGAATTTTGTATCCTATTGAAAGGAGACTTATTCCCCGGTAGTTTCGCGCAGACAGCGTGGTCTCCTTTCTTGAAGATAGGACAAAGAACACTGAGATTCCAATCGTTGGCGGACCATATTTTGCATAAGAGTTGGTGCATATGCCTTACCAACTCTTCGCCACCGGTCCTGAATAACTCAGCTGTCAACTCGTCGGAGCCTGCTGATTTGTTATTCTTCAGCTGCTTTAATTACTGAGTCGACCTCGTTATAATCCAGTGGCTCTACAAGAGAGCCATCATCAATTGGTGGTTCTATGTACGTGGAGTGTCGCCAAGCTACTGCAGAGAAAGACGCCGCTTACAAACGAACTCTGCAGTCGGGAGCAACACGAGCTGTTAGAGAGCGATATCGTGAGAAGCGGAGAGAGGAGAAACGCCTTTTCAGACGCAAGAAAAAGGAATTGGATTGGGCCAATTCATAAGATCAATGGAATTATGGATCGTTTCAAGTATCTCGACATAATACAGGACGTGATGCTACCATATGCTGATGAACAGATGCCACTCCAATGGAGGTTCCAACATATAACGATCCGAAACATACAGCAAAAGTGGTTAAGGATTGGTTCCAGAGCAATGGGATAGAAGTTCTTCGTTGGCCTGCCCAATCGCCCGATCTTAACCCAATCCAAAAAATTGCAAAACAAAGGAGGACCTATTCGAAGCTGTAAAAATAGCCTGAGTAGCCGTATAACCGGATATAATTAATAATTTAATATCCTCTATGCCTAAACGATATGCGTGTGTCATTTAGAATAAAGGATTCGCAACGAAATATTAATTTCAATATTAGTTTTTTAAACTTACAAAAAGGTGCTTTAGTTTTGTCCACTTAGATTTGCGACGTAAAATGATTGTTGTAATTTAATTTTTTATTTATAAAGTTCTGAATTCCTGAACTTAAGTGCTTAAGTTTTGGCCAATACTGTATGTATATTCCCTATAGACTCCGAAACCGCTCATCCGATTTTGATCAAATATTTGGCAATATTCAAAATAGTCCCATGTTTTTTTTTTTTTTGGTTTTTCTAATGACGATTGATTACAGCAACAATATTTGTTTCATTTGTTTGACAGTCACTGTTTCTTTTTTTCTAAATAAAATTCTAAGCGATCGATCGACTTAGTATCGCTTATTATTTTCTTTTGTTTTTCAATTCATTCGAATTAAAAAAATGCCACCAAAAATAGCATCCATTGGAACCAAAACCACAAAATTAAAAAAGATGAGTGAAAAAAGAGCAGCTGAAAATGCCGATGAACGCGAATCACGTTTGCAAAATCTTCGCGAATGGGCATCTACATTTAAAGCCACAGAAACGGAACAAGAACAGGAGTCGCGGCTTCGGCAAATGCGCGAAAGAGTATCCAATAAAAAATACCCTGCGGGTGGGAACAGCTAGTATATATGTAACGTTGGGTTCTATTGGCAGCAAAGGGTAACACTGTCTTGTAGTTGTCGTCGTCATCAGCAGTAAGAAGTCATATCAGCAGCAGTAGTCAGAAGCAGTCGTCAGAATCAGTCGAAGAGAAGCAGTCGAAGAGAAGCAGTCATCAGAGAAAATCGTCAGAAGCAGTCGTAGAGAAGCAGTCGTCACAGAAAGTCGTAGTTGAATGTCATCGCGTCGAAGCTGAAATAAAGTCGTTAAAGTTGTTATTAAGTTGTCAGCAGTCGCATTAAATTACTTAATCTACGATTCTTATAATAACTAAACCTATACATATATATATATATATATAAGGAATTACTCCTTAAACACTTACTTTCACTCAAACTTAGTTATCCTTCAGGTCCTGATAATAATCCTCTGTTGCATCTTTTTCAACTTTCTTTTAAAGAATTTACTGTACCAGCAATTTGGAAGGAGTCATTTATAATTCATCTCAACAAAAAAGGTAGTAAATCTGATATATCTTACTACATAGGTATCAAGTTATGTGCAACTCCTAAACTTCTTGAAAAGATCATTATTGAACAACTTAAATTTTCTTGTAAATCACTTTTTTCTTCAGATCAGCATGGTTTCCTTAAAAATAGATCAGTTTCTACTAACTTATTGGAACTCAAGTCCAAGGTTTTGTTAATAGTTTACAAATGGATGTTATTTACACTGATTTTATTTAGTAAGGCTTTCAAACTCGCATGTTTAGGTTTTCCCCCCGCTTTGGTAGAATGGATTTAATCCTATTTGATATCTCGTACACAACGCGTACTGTTTGCCAGCACTATGTCGAATAAAATTGTGGTTCTTTCAGGAGTACCAGAGGGTAGTCACCTGAGACCCTTACTGGTTATCTTGTTTATTAATGATCTCCCAGATGTTTCATCCTACATCCAGACTTTGATTATTGATGTTAAGTTATGCTTGAATTACAATGATAAACTGCAAACCAGCTTAAATGCGCTTCATTGCTGGTGACAACGCAATGGTCTAGTACTAAATTGCTCTAAGTGCAAAATAAATACTTTTTGGTTGTAGATTCCCTATATTATCTATTATCTATAATGAAGGTTCAATATCTAAAGTTTTGCATTATACAGTTTTGAAAATCATATCAGGTATGTGATAACTACCATGGTTCAGGTATCAGCGGGTATATTGGCATTTTCTGCTCGGATGTTGGCCTTCAGTTATTGTTGTTTCATTGACCGGTCGACGCGAGAGATTTTAAAAAACACCACAAAAAAAAATAGAATCGCATGGGTCAAATCGGGATTAGGCGCTCCGTGAAGTGTTCCCTCAAAACAACCATCGATGCTCTTGAAGTGTAAGTTTTTGCTCCGTCCAGTTGGTGTCACATATATGACTAGTCCATTCATCAAATCGTGGAAAAAACATCCAACATGTTCACATACCGGTCTGAATTCACTATCACTGTGTTCTTATTTTCTTCAAAAAATCACGGTCCAATAATCCCAACAGAAGAAATTGCATACCACACTGTGACTTTAGGTGAATGCAAAGGTGAACCACAACAAAAGTAGGACCATGCCTGTCGATTTCTATTACTCCCCAATCACTACGATCCGTACAGACTGAATGGCTCGCATTTCAAAGAATGAAGTTATGCTGCCACACCCTGTATGAGTTTTGAATAAAAATTTAAATTAATTAAAACCTGGTTTTATAATCGACTGATGAATAACCTAACTCAACAAATTCTTTGTTAAATAGTTTTTCTAAATGTAATAATGTGGAATAGATGTGATCTGATGTGATCTGATGTGATCTGATATGTCATTTAGTAAGTGTTATGGAGTAAGTTTCAAATGCCATTAAGGATTATACAAACAACTATATTATACCCTGTACATACCAATTTTTTCGTAGTATGCCTTGATTTGCCTTCAAATTGTGCATCTACAAAGCAGGCCAAACAATTTTTGAGTCAAAACAAGGTAAATCATCTCTATCTATACTCGTACATGTATATAAATGATTTCGTGTCGGTTAGTGACAATATCACAGACGAGGCACTAAAGCAACTTAGCTTATTGGTTCCAAATCGGCTCTTGTTGAGATGAGACGCTCCGGGAAGTGTTCCTACTTGCAACTTCCACATCTTCTGATATCAATTTTGTGACGAAAGCCTTGTATTTTTTATTTGTATTTTTGGGTTTAATTATCATATACAATTGAGCGATCGTCATGTTAACTTTTTTATGTTACAAGATAAAAAAAAAATCTTTTCGAGGGCATCGAATTTATTTCTCTACTTAATTGAAAGACCACATTACATCGAAAGACCCACACTACATCGGATCATTACGAACTTTTAATTACATATTACAATGAATCGCAACAAACCAAATGAAAAATACAAATATTTCGTCACACAATCGTATCTGAAGATTTGTGTGTTCCAAGTAGGCTTTCGTCACTTGGTTTTTACCTCATTAAAAGTTCTTTTTAATTAATAATAGATATACTCAAACTTGTACGTATAAATAAATAAATTCAAATGTACATTATGCAAGTGTGTTCTGCCGCTCTTTGGATTCGCGGAGCTCATATTTGAATTTGGATTTGCATTCTGATGCGTTTGCATTTTTGATTTGAGAATGCTTGACGGTCTGACAAAACTAAAAGTTTAGTCGGTTTATATTTGCGCAGAATAAAGGTTTATATTTCGGAAGCATTTTAAATTTGGCATTGACTTATTTTATAGAGTGACTTCTTTAAATTATTCAAGCCTCGTTTATTTCTGGCGCCACCAGTTGCTAGCAAACATTTAACAACAAAAGTGATAAACGCAACAACTACATCAATTTTAGAATAAGTACAAAGTGAGTTACGTTTTGGACATTTTTATATTCTATTCTGGAAGGCTAACAGTGTACTAAGTTTGTGCATCCGCTCATCTGTCTGTCTGTCCGTCCGCCCATCATGTTTGAACAACGATATTTCAGAGTGTATAAAATCAAATAAAAAATCCTCTTGACGAGGTAAAAATCAAGTGACGAAAGCATACTTGGAACACACAAAAGCCGCCATGTTGTAAAAAGTTGTAGAACAAAAGTTTCTTAGTTTTGTGTGCTAAAATCCTGTATCAATAAAATTTTGGTTTTCTAAAGGATTCAAGCAAACAAACAAACAAAAAAACAAACAAACAAACAAACAAACAAACAAACACACAAACTATTTCCTTAACTCGTCAAAAGTTTCCAAAATTCATTTTTCAATAGTCCCCCCACGAGCCCTACTACTGCTAAGGGTGGGAATTTTTCAACCCGCTATATTTCGGAATGGAGTAGTCCGATATTATATGTTTTAACGTTTAAAATGGTATATAACACGTTTCGATCGGACTTACCAGTAAAAACTTCGATATTGCGCGTATAATATAGTGCTACTGTCCACAGTGATATACAGCCTCTAAACTTGAACAAAAAAACAGGGTTTATTAGATTTTTTGAGCTGTCAAAATGTATGTAAAATAGCGAAGGAAACATCTGGGAGAAAAGTTCACCGTCTAGAGAAGACTAAGGCAAACTAAACTCAGTCTCAAGATTCTCAAGTCTGTACGTTTGTCTGGATGTTGTTCTGCATTTTTTTGGGTATCAATTTTTAAGATATCCGGATTTCAAAACTAACCACTTTCAATAGTCCGCCCAATTTTGAAATTTTCTATGAAAAATTACTTATTACAGTAAATATCAACTTAAAATTTAATTTAGTGGCTTTTTATGGACGAACGCCTCACATATTGACAAATCTATGTATTTTTCAGCATGTCAGGCAAAATTAATTTGACATTTGTCATGGCGGCTTCATATGGACGGACGCTTCGCGTAACATAAAGGGGCATATCACGTCCACTTTTAGGGGTAGGCTCCTACAAACTAACATCCCATGTTTAGGTTCTTAAATTTTACAAATATTTTTTTTTTTCACTAAGTTCACAATTCACTTGAAACATCATGTGAATAGTTTTAACACTACGATTACACCGAAGTTAACGTTTTTTCTTGTTTTAATTTACATTTGATCGTTTTTCTACTGTACCAGTCTTTTTTGACAATACAGGGTGTGTACAAAAACGAAGGGGATTTTTCAAAAATTGCGGTTGCGACCTACTAAATCATTGCATTTACAGACTTGCATAGCGTATATATATATATATATATATATATATATATATATATATATATATATATATATATATATATATATCTCTCTCTCTCTCTCTCTCTCTCTCTCTCTCTCTCTCTCTCTCTCTCTCTCTCTCTCTCTCTCTCTCTCTCTCTCTCTCTCTCTCTCTCTCTCTCTCTCTCTCTCTCTCTCTCTCTCTCTCTCTCTCTCTCTCTCTCTCTCTCTCTCTCTCTCTCTCTCTCTCTCTCTCTCTCTCTCTCTCTCTCTCTCTCTCTCTCTCTCTCTCTCTCTCTCTCTCTCTCTCTCTCTCTCTCTCTCTCTCTCTCTCTCTCTCTCTCTCTCTCTCTCTCTCTCTCTCTCTCTCTCTCTCTCTCTCTATATATATATATATATATATATATATATATATATATCTCTCTCTCTCTCTCTCTCTCTCTCTCTCTCTCTCTATATATATATATATATATATATATATATATATATATATATATATATATATATATATATATATATATATATATATATATATATATATATATATATATATATATATATATATATATATATATATATATATATATATATATATATATATATATATATATATATATATATATATATATATATATATATATATATATATATATATATATATATATATATATATATATATATATATATATATATATATATATATATATATATATATATATTTGTATGTCCGTTATAGACCAGATACACCTTCCAACCATTCACCGTGAAATGTAAATGCTTTTAGGAACAGAGAAGGTTTTGCCGATATAAAAAAAAAACCGCATACCAGCCAATATTATTTTTTTTTATTTGAAAAATAAAATAAATTACAGTTTCCAGTGCGCCTTGCTTCTGCCATCACTATCAACAAAGCCCATAAAAATAAATTTATAAAAAATAAATACACAAATAAGTACAAAAATATATAATTAAGTAAAATATAAATAAATAAATAAAAAAAAAAATAATTAAATAGGGTGGTTGTAGAAGGGGTGGAAGGGATAGGAGGAGAGGGGTAGGAGAATTGGAGCTGGAGTAAAGGGGCATGGGTAAGGTGGTCAGTGGGAAGGAGTGGCTGAGGAAATTAGAGGCAAGGCGAAGGGCAGAAACGCGCCGCGAGTCGATCTAGTTATTTTATGAAAATGAAGTGAAAAGAGAGGAACTTTACCCGGACCCCCCCCCCTCTTGTAAGTACCTATCATACAATATGAAGAGTACAAACGGAACGAACTTAAAGTGCAAACGAGTTGAACGAATCAAGCAGTTTCAAATACCAACCGAATCAGACGAATGCTATGTTTGCTTCGTTCATTCGCATTGGCTACTAATTTGGTTTGATTCTTTGGTCGTATCGAACCAAATAACCATAAGTTATTGTATGTTTGAATTTATTTGGTTCGTTCGCAACATTTTGTTAAGTATCAAATGAAAAGAAGAATAAAATTTATTTGAGCCATTTGCCAAGCGAGTGTGTTTGCGCAATGGTCTACTACGTACATTCGATTTTCTATGTTTTTATACCATTCACATATACTGGGGCATCACAGAAATCTTTTTCACCCCCATTCCGACCTAAATCAATTTCGTAGGTGCCACAGAAATCTCTTTTAGACCGTTTGAAATCTCCAGAGTTTTGTCAAATTGTTGATTGGATATATAAACTCATCAAATCATAAGATAAAGCCTTGTTTATGTGCAACTTGATTGTATTTTCTTCGAAACTGTGTCTTAGCATAGATCAGACAAAGAATAAAAGAAAAGAGAGTATTAGTACAGTATCCCCAAAAAAATAAATGTACAAAAATTAATATTTAAATTCAACAAGTTTAAACTACAAAATGGTTTATCGTGTGCGAACAGTAACAGTAAACAGTATTATCAGTTTGTCTGAAAGATTGCAACGCATTAAAGGAGGCATCGTAGACACTATAGAGTATATATGTATATATTATTGATCAGATCGACAAAACGAGTCGATCTAGCCATGTCATGTTTCTGTGTGGATGTTTTTGCGCAGTATTTTATGCACTTATATTTATTGTAGTTCAATATAGTATTACGATTGACCCGCCACGCCCACTTTTTGGGTTACTTGATATGGTAGTTTCTAGTTCGCGGACTCTTTACATATACATTAATGGCCACTTTTGTGTTTTTTGTATGAAAACTTCTTTATTAAAGTCAATATTAGGTTGAAATGCGATGGGGTTCCTTTTTAACATATATAGGCTTATGGGCGTGTCCCGCCTACCGCACACTTTTATGTTTTTGTATGAAAAACTTATTTATTTAAATCAATATTAACTTGAAATTCGATATGGTGGCATCTTATGGATGGTCGATTTATACTTTATATTTCGCACTATTTTTAGGATTCACATGTGAAATGTAGACAGTTAAAATTTTTTATCAAAATAGTGAAAGTTTCGCGGCCACATTTCGCAAACTGCGTTCAATTTGGGTATTCATAATGGCCCAAATTAATTAAATTCAATGAAAAAGGGTTTGTTATTGATGTGAAACCATTAACGCATGTCCCTTCAGGTCGCTCAAAAGAAATTATCGCTGCTGTGCGTGATAATGTCGCTGCAAATCAGACCACCTCAATTCGACACCGAGCACAGGAACTCGGTGTTTCCAGATCCACTATGCAGCGAACTTTGACAAAAGATTTGCATTTTCATGCGTACAAAGTGCAATTGACTCAAGAACTGAAGCCTACAGACCATGCACAGCGAAGAGAATTCGTCAATTGGTTCGTGGAACAACAACATGCCGATTTTGAGGAGAAAATCATCTTTAGTGACGAGACTCATTATCATTTCAATGGCTTCGTTAACAGGTAAAATTGTCGCATTTGGGGCTCAGAAAATCCACGAGTGATTTATGAGAAACAAATGCATCCACAGCGTGTCACTGTTTGGTGTGGAGGCATCATCGCTCCATTTTTCTTCGAAAATGAGGCAGGTCAAACACAAACCGTGAATGGTGTTCGTTATCGTGATATGTTAACCAGTTTTTTTTTTTTTTTTTGCCGAAACTTGAAGATATTGATGTGGAGGACATTTGGTTTCAACAAGAAGTTGCCACATGCCATACAGCAAGAGAAACAGTTCAATTACTGCATCAGTCATTTCCCGGTCGTGTCCTCTCACGTTTTGGTGACCAGAATTGGCCGTCTAGATCATGTGATATGACGCCTCTAGACTTTTTTCTTTGGGATTTTTTGAAATCACAGGTTTATGTGAATAAGCATACGACACGTCAAGCATTAAAAGAAGAAATTACACACTGCATCAATGAAATACCGCAACATTATGCAAAACGGTTACGAAAAATTGCACAAAAAATTTCACAAAGCCGAGGCCGCCATTTACCCGAAGTGTTATTCCATACTTTATGTTTCAATAAAAGTTTCACAAATTTTCAAAAAACAACAGTATTTTATTTAAAAATCAAATCCGGCGTAAATCTTGAGACACCCTGTATAAAGATTACACGTGGCCTTATCGGTTGGCCCATCCATGCAATTTTTTCGCATGTTTTCCATATGAAAAGTGTGGCATCGCAATTTGTTCCGAAATTGGTAAATTTTGACCTAAAGAACCGTCGCATGAGTATGACCCAGTTGAAAAACCTAAACGACGATTCAGATTTGCTCAAAAGTGTCATAACTGATGACGAAACACGGGTATATGGTGTGTTTATGACGTCGACACGAAACCTCAATCATCCCAATGGAAGGGACCAGAAGAGCCGAGCCCGAAAGAAGCACGTGCATTTTAAGTTAATATTAACTGTTATAAAACAAGAAAAAACGTTAACTTCGGTTGAACCGAAGCTCTAATACCATTCACACGAAACTTTAAATAGTATTGTAAAATATAAAATTGGGGGTTTAAATATGGGCTACCCCAAAAAGTGGGCCATACACGCCCACTAGTAGATGTGTATGAAGCGATGTATTAGATGTGTAAGATGCCGCCATATCGAATTTCAAGTTGATACTGACGTTTTCCATATGAACTGTGGGTTTGTATGGGGGCTATCTAAAAAAGTGGGCGGGCCACGCCCAATTGTCTATGTATGTTAAGCGGCTGACCATAAAAACAACATTTCATTTCAACCTAATTTTGACTTTAATAAAGAAGTTTTCTTACAAAAAGTCAAAAGTGGGCAGTAGGTTTGTATGGGAGCTACCCCAAATAGTGAGCGGGTCCCACCCATTAATGTATATATCAACCATCCGTATACTTTTAGTTACCAAATCAATTATTAAGTTGGTATTGACTACAATAAAAATGTTTTTCATACAAAAAGTAAAAAGTGGGCGGTGGGTTTGTATGGGGCTATCTCAAAAAGTGGTCGTGGCGGATCGTGACACTCTATTAAACTGCAATAAAAAGAAGTGTATGTGCAATATTTCAACTGGATAGCATAAAAATTGGTCCCCAAAAAATGCGCAACAACATACAGACGGACAGACAGACGGACATGGCTAGATCGAATCGTCTCGTCGAGCTGATCAAGAATATATATACTTTATGGGTTACAAACTTTCAGACAAACTGATAATACCATTTCACACTATGTGTGAATGGTATTATAAGAAAATGTTTAGTACAAAAATTCAAAAGTTAGCAGTGGGTTTCTTTGGAAGGCTACATCTAAAATAGAGCGTGGCCTTCCGATTTGCAGATCATGTTTTAAATTTAATATACATATTTACGTACATATATGCTACGGTGGTTTTTATCTTTGCTAGCGATAATTGCTCCTGTGTCTATTTTCGACACCATTCTATCTCCCAATTTTTGGTCTGTTGGTATTTTTTTAGATGAGTACGTCTATAAAGGTAAACGTACCCCTGTACAGAATCCTGTTGAGTTGCCCTCTGTTTCAACTTCTGTGCCAAAAAACTTAGTTCCACATCTTTCCTAATTCATTATCAAAATGTGAGAGGGTTGAGAACTAAGCTTAGTAATGGTTTTTCTTTTACTGCTGACATAATTGTCTTTACTGAAACTTGGCTTCAACCACACAAACTTAATACTGAGTTATTTAATGATAATTTTGTTTCATTTAGAAAAGATCGTGCCAATTGCTTTGGTGGTGGTGTTCTTTTATCAGTTGTCTGAGGAAATTGGTATTATTGGGAGACCAGGACATTGAATTTATATGTGTTAATACTTCTTTTCGTGGTTTCAACATATAGGTACCTTACTTGATCATACATTCTTCCTTCTTCGGAAATGAAGATTTACTCTCAGCATGCCGAATGAAAAAGATGATCTTATTGTTTTAGGTGATTTTGATCTACCTAATATAAGATGGTCAAATTTGATTGATACCTCTATGCTGATTCCAGCGGTAAAGAATTAGTTTCTTGATAGACTTTTTGAATTGACTATGCCACAGTACGAATACTTTTTATTAAGACAGCCTTGGTTTTCACTTAGCATTTACCGATTAAAAATTATTAAGTCGCGTTTATTTAAAAAATATAAACGTAGTGACTCTATGCTGATTATTTAATAAAAGTCGAACGAAACATGCATCACAATCCAAAATCGTTATTCAATTTTGTTAAAACGAAACGTAGTACTTCAGCGTATCCTTCGCAATTATTTCTTGATGGTTCAGTTGCAATTTCGCCTACATCAGATTTGTTTGCTGACTTTTTCCAAAGTACGTATTCTTGCAGCTCTGTTAATCCTAGTGTCTCATATCCTTACAGTATCACATCATATGACTTTATATCTCCTCCCGCTATCTCCATGCAAAATATGTAAACATGTCCTTTATCAATTAAATTCTCTTTTCTACCTGGCTCTGATAATATTCTCAGTTGCATACTAAAACAATGCTCTAGCTCCATTTGTTTTCCTTTGTCATTTCTTTTCAATCTACCCACAAAGTTATGTAAATTTTTACATAAAAAGAGAAGCAAGTCTGATATATCGAATTATAGATGTATTGCTAAGCTGAGTGCTATTCCAGATCTCTTTGACAAAAACCATTTGTGACCAACTGCAAACAGTCATTAAAGTCTGTTGTCAGTTCTTCCCAACATGGTTTTGTTAAAGGAAAATCTATTGCAACTAATCTTTTAGAATTTTCCACTGTTGTAAATAAAGGTTTTGAGTCGGGTTGCCAAACTGATGTCATTTATACAGATTTCAGTAAAGCTTTTGATAGTGTGTGTCATAAGCAGCTTTTATTCAAATTAAAAGCAATAGGGTTTCCTCCGTCTCTTGTCACTTGGATTGAGTCATACTTATCCGATAGAACACAATTGTTTGTCTAAAACTATTTTTGTTTCTTCTGGTGCTCCCCAATGGAGTCACATAGGTCCAATATTGTTCAACATTTTTATTAATGATCTTCCTTTGTATATTAATCATGCCCATACTTGAATGTATGCAGATGATGTTAAATAATGCTTGTCATATTCTGATATTTCGCAGCACAGTTTATTGCAGGCTGACTTAAACTCACTACATACATTTTGTCGTCTAAATTTTCTAAATCTGAATTTGTCAAAATGCAAATGTAAATGTCGTTTCATCGCAGAAAACCATTTGTAGTAACATATTGTTTAAGTAGCATTACCCTCGGTAGAGAGTTCTGTTTTAATGACCTAGGTATCCTCATGGAACCTAAACTTATTTATAATTAACACATTTGTTAAATAGTAAATACAGCAAAAGGTGTCCTTGGCTTTGTTAAGCGTTGGTCTAAGTAAATTAATGACCCTTTTACCACTAAACTCCTATACACTTCTCTTGTTCGTCCGATTTTAGAATTTGGCTCCTGTATTTGGAACTCATACTATGCTATTCACGAGGATCGTATGGAGTCAGTTCAAAAACAGTTTCTTTTTGCTCTTAGGAGCCTCAATTTGGATCCCGAAATAAATCGTCAACCCTATCATGACAGGCTAATATTAGTTTACCTCCCAACAGTCTTGTCACGCTGTTCTATGCTCTCTGCTGCTTTTCTTCATAAAATTCTTATTGGGGAGATTGATTCTCCCTACTTACTTCAGTCCATATTACTAAACGTCCCCATTTGCCTTTTTTACGACAAATTACGCTCTCAATAATTCAGTCCGAGCTCTCTGTTCTATCTACCATAAGGTTTCACCCTATTTTTCTTATAACTCTTCCTTACACTATGTAAAAAACTCTGTACTGAAAAATCACTATTCAATAAATTTTTCAATTTTATTTAGCAACTTCTATTTTCTATATTTATATTTGTAACTGCCCAGGCTGTGAGTAGGGGCACAGTCGGTCAACCTGTCGTGCCAAACAAAAATTCCTCCAACGGGTCTGAGTGTCCGGAACATCCTTTATTAATAGCTAATAGCTAAAAATATTGAATGAGAACATGATACGTTCTTTTTGAGCATTTGTAAGATACTAAATTTAGTTATTAAAATGTTGATGCTTATATACTTTTCTTATCTAATTCTAATTATTTTTTGTATAATTTATGACATGTCATAAACCAAAGAGATATTTGCATCAGGCTAATGATCTGCAACATTTTCTCAACTGTATGCATACTCATATCAGTAGATCGTTGGTTCATGGCTCTTTTTCTTAAATACTACTTAGTGGATTGTATATATACTTGTATGATATCTCACTGTTTCTGCACCGATTCAATTTTTACAGAATGCACTTCGTACTGAGTATTCCACACTATAGAAAAATACTCAAGGTTGGGGCGTACTAAACCAGTAAGGAAAAACTTAGTTATATACGGGTCGACAAACTCTTTTGGCCACCTTTTAACAAAGCCCAGCATCGACGAGTCTTTATTCACCGTAATGTCTATATGAGCATTAAAGTTCAGCTTAGGATCCGTTAATATTCCAAGATCGTAGAACGTTTCGACTTTTGACGATTGAATTGGGTTACGTATATGAAAAGACATAATTTACACCTTTTGTCATTTAAATAAAGTTTATTTGTGTTGCACCACAAAAATAATGCTGGGCCCAAATGACTACCTTGTGGAACACCAGAAGAAACGTTGATCATTTTAGATGCTTCTGATCTAAAAATTACACACTGTTTCCGCGCACATCCGCGATAAGATTTTATCCATTGAGTAAAATTTGAGGGAAACCCGATTTTATATAGCTTAAAAAGCAGTATTTTATGATTTACACTATCAAATACTTTACGAAACTCTGTGTAAATTACGTCAGTCTGCATGCCATCAGAAAAAGCACTAATGGATCTCGAAGTAAACTCCCAAACATTTGAACGAACAGAACGACCCTTGAGAACGCCATGCTGAAAAGGAGAAATTATTGGAGCCATTTAATGTAACAGTTGGTTTATAATAATTTTTTCGAAAAATTTAGGGACCGCGTATAATTTTGCAATACCACAATAGTTACATATGTTCGATTTATCTCCTTTTTTATTTAATGGAATGATAAAGGAATCCTTCCAACAATTCGGAAAAGAACCACTTTTTAACGACAGGTTTAATAAGAACGTAAGAGGCTGGCACAAAGTATCCGGACAAAGTTTCAATACAGAATTCGGGATGTTATCAGGACCGGATGTGTTAAAATCTATTAATTTAGCAGGAATAAAGTTTGATTCTGGAATATTATACAGATAATTTAAGTCACGTTCATCAGAGGGCCAATAATTTGAATTGAAAAAGTCCGCAAACAAGTTGCTGATATCTTGATCATAATCAGCAAAATTTTCGCCTAAGTTCAAATATGCATGAAAACCAATCCACTTTTTGATTTTGTATCTTCATCTAAGTCTCCCAAGGGCAAAGCTCTTTTTATCTTCGAATGCGCTGCGGCTCACGCGCTTAAAACATTACGCAGTCGAAGAATATGTCTATATATGATGTAAATTAATTAATACTATTAATTTTCTTTTAAACATAGTTATTATTATTTATAAGCTTTCGACAAAGTCTGGTCTGCAGGTTTGATACACAAAATCAAAAATATTTTACCAGGCGATACTTTAGAATAAAGCGATACTATCGATAAAGGCATCCAAAATTTCGTGCAATTTTTAGACACTCAGTATACTCTTCCCAGAAAACCCTCTTTAAAGAATGTGCTACTGAAAATCAAGAAAAATAAGTTAAAAATTATTTTTAGTAGCATGGAGTACTGTACCATAACAAGCGATGGATGGACATCACGTTCAAATGACTATTACTTGACTGTAACATGTCATTTTATCACTATCATTGTCAACTAACAAACTACTAGAAAATACTAACCACTCGCAGTACTAAATGAGTGGAATGTTCTTTACAACGCAGGTTCTATGATTACATTTTACGAATTACTTAAAATAAAACATTTAAAAGAAGCTCAATCGCGTATTTAAAATTGAGAACTGCGCAAAGTAGTGATTGAAAGGCCATACAGCTGAAGTCAAGAAGTACCAACACAATGGAATAGCGCATATAAAATGATTCAACGTATATTGCTTACAAACGGCGCAATTTCTAGTGTGCTTTTCAGTACTTCAAAGGCACCTCAGCTACTTACAGTGGATGATATATACATATTAAACGACAAGGTGAAATTATTTACCTCATTACTACTGCTACATCTTAGGTATCAGGGAGTAACTTTGTCACGATTTCGCTAAAGATTCCAATTTCGTACGATCTTTATCAACGCTCAAAGTATATGTGCCTCAGAGATATGTACATATCAGAGTGATCGCCTAAATTATCGGCGTCTAACGACTAACAACACTGCACGTTCAAGAAAGCAGGTATTCGAAGCAGCAACAATGCGGATATGGCAGCAAAATTTCTAGATATTTAATTTCTCTGAGTTTCCTACACCCAACGTACAAAGCTATCCACAAGAGCAGCCTTTTTCAGCTTAATGCAAGAAAAAATGTAAAAGAAAGCAAGAACAAATCGAGTAGATGCAATCATTGCACTACGAAAATTTTTGAAAAAGTCTCACGCATCGCAAGATAATAATCGACTCGAGTATTGGAATGTAACATTCGCCAATAATGGCTCTTTATAGTTAATTATATAATTTACTTTATATACTTTACTTTAAATTTCAGAGCATTGCAAATAAAAATACTAAAACTTTTTTTTTTTTAGTAAAACGATAGTATTATCGATAGTGACGGTAGTTTCGACTATCGTTAAGAAAACTATCGATAGTCTGACTATCGATAGTTTTCCAGCTCTACTACATACCATACAAATTGTTATCCCTCATGGTAGTATTCTTGGACAGCTACGTTATCTTTTATACACCCACGATATTCCAATCCATGGATGGAATAACTTTTGCTGACACTGCCATATTTGCAGTACTGAATTTGGACCATCTATAAGATGCCACCATATCAATTTTCAAGTTGATATTGATGATTTCCATACAAATGCATAAAAGTGAGCTGTGGGTTTGTATGACAGTACCTCAAAAAGTGGGCGGGAAACGCCCATTTGTATATAAAAGTGGCCTGTTCCCATCCATTAATGTATATGTGAATCGTCCATCCACTAGAAGCTACCATATCAATTCTTATGTTGACATTGACTACAATAAAAAAAGTTTTTAATACAAAAAGTCGAAAGTGGAAGGTGGGGAAAAGTGGGCGTGGCGAGTCAATCTTGATAATCTTTTAAACTGCAATAAAAAGAAGTGTTTGTGCAAATTTTCAACTGGATAGCATACAAATTAGTTTCTAAAATGTACGCAGCAACATACAGACGGACAGAGCGGCAGACAGGCGGACATGGCTAGGTCGACTCGTCTCGTCGAGCTGATCAAGAATATATATTCTTTATGGGTTCTACGATGCCTCCTTTAATGCGTTACAAACTTTCAGACAAACTGATAATACCATTTCAAACTATGTGTGAATGGTATAAAAATATAAAGCTGTTCGCTGGAAAATATAAATTAAAATATAACTCAAGTGATAGGAAAGGGAAATCCAAAATAGTTACTCAGGTAACTTTATTAAGGAATATTGAATGCTAGAAATATCTTCGGTAAGAAACTCCCACTCCATCCATATAGTACGCCGCTGATCTTGATATACACTGTATGAGTATCTGAAAGAATCTACTTGCGTCATTCGAAATGGATATATAAATTTTATTCAAGCTAAATAATCGTTTAGTTTCTTTTTAATTTAGAGAAAATGGAAAGGTTACTAGTTCCAGAAAATATTGTAATAATTCTTATTGGCATTTTTGTGCCAACATGGCTCTATTGGCTTTGGATGCGTAGGGATCTCTACAGATTTGCTCTTACCATGCGTGGTCGATGGGGACTTCCATTTCTTGGAGTTCTATGGACTGGATTGAAGAGCATGAACGGTGAGTTAAGTAACTTAATAAATAATAGTGAATAATTGTGTCATTTCTATAATATGAGCGCAGATTCCATATCGGGTATGACTAAGCTTTTGAAAAAAGGAGATTATATGATTTGTACATGGCTTGGAATGAAACCACTACTTATATTAGCAGAGCCCAAATATATCGAAAAGATATTAACGTCGCCGGATCTCTTGAATAAAGCTAATTCGATGTATAAAGCACTCCACTGTGCTTTAGGTTCAGGGATAATTACAAGTGAAGGTACTTGTGATAGAATTATGTCAATTTTTTTTCGGATTTAATGTAACTCCACACTATTTAGCGGTTGTGTGGAAAAAAAATCGTATGCTGATAAATCCTGCGTTTAATCACAAGACACTCTTGAGTTTTTTCCCGATCTTTGAGGTGGCAAAGCGGGAAACAATTCAAAAGCTCAACGCCCTCGATGATGGGAAACAACATGCGATTTATAAACTATTCCACATTGTATCAGGTTGCATTACATTGGGTGAGTTAAAAATTGTCAGTGTCATAATTTTTATGTTTTAGTTTAAATGCTCTTCTCTTTAAAGAAACAACAATGGGAACAAATTTTGAAGCATTATCTACCAATAAAACAAAGCAACACTTTATAGAAACACTTTTATAGTAAGTAAATTTCGAAAATCATGAGAACCAATTTTGGACAAATTTTTTTAATTGTTGTTATTACTGCAGAGCAAATACGTTTTAAAAATAATTGTTTAATTTTATCTAGCATTCTTGGTGTACTCACAAAACGAATGATTCTCGATTTTTTGAACCTTGGCTGGATTTTCAATCTGAATTTTAAATATCGAAAGTCTATAAAGGAAGTAAAACAATTTATAAAACAGGTTGTGCATTTCTTAATTATGTACAGGATGAGTAATAATACTTCTTACTCCATAAGATGTTCGATATGAAACTGAAAACTAGCAAGGAGTTGACCAAAAGTGAACTATTCGATGCGGAGACTATGGACGAATGCGATTCAACAAGGAAGGATCCTAAAATATTCATCGACCAAGCCGTAAAGATTACACAAAACACAGATATTGACTACCGATCAATTCTTAATGAAGCGAACCATATTTTTGGCGGAGTATGTAAAAACATTCAATATAATCGAGATCATTTACACTATTTTTCTATCTATCTGAATTAGGCGTATGAAACAATTGCGAATACTATGTATTCTTTCTTCGCGTTGCTCGCCATGCATCCTGATGTCCAGGAACGATTGTTTGAAGAAATATCTGCATTTTATCCCGAAAAAGACTTTCGCATGGAGTATGAGCACACACAACAGTTACCTTACTTTGATATGGTCATCAATGAAGTGTTGCGCTTGGCTCCAGCCATTCCTATTATTGGACGCCACGTGACCAAGAATACAAAGCTGACCAAAGATATAACACTGCCGAAGAACCTTGAAATACTTATACCAATTGTACTTGTACATCGCCGAAAAGATATTTGGGGCCCCGATGCTAACAAATTCAACCCAGATAATTTTCTACCAGAGAACATAAGTGAAAGGCATCCGTACGCCTTCATTCCTTTTTCAAAAGGCATCCGGAACTGCATTGGTAATACAAAAATTCTGTTGACAAAATTATTGTTAGTTAATATTATTATTTTTCTTTAAGGATGGCGTTATGCTCTCTACTTAATAAAAGTCTTCGCCTCTGGTTTAGTGCGCAACTTCAAATTTAGTACGGATTTTAAATTCGAAGATCTTGTGATAGTTGAGAATATAACGCTGAAGTACAAAAAATATCCCAACATACGCATAGAGAGGCGTTAAATAAACATTTAAGGATTTGATAAACTATAAGTATATGTAATTGAAATCCTTTTTTTTTTTTTAATTCGATGTCTTTGGCTTTGAGATTAATTGACGGAAAGTTTTTCATGTATAGCAAGTCAAACATGAAAAAAATTCCGTCAATTAATCTCTAAGCCAAAGAGATCGAGTTCAAACCACTGATTAACTTGTGAATACTATTTACAATGATTGAAAATAATTACTGGTGATATGGATAACAAGTTACTATTAACTGTAATGAAGAAGATTTTTTAAACTCAAGATTATTTTTTGAACTTTTAGTTTTCCTATTTTAATATATTATAAATGGTTATTTTTATACTATTCACACAGAATTTGAATAGTATTATAAGTTTGTCTGAAAGTTTGCATCGCATTACAAGAGGCATGTTAGACCCAATAAAGTATATATATTCTTGATCAGCTCGACGAGACTATCTAGCCATGTCCGTCTGTCTGCCTGTCTGTCCGCCTTCATGCGAATAGTATTAAAACTTCAATACCACTGAAGTTAATATTTTTTCTTGTTTCTAGAAAGTGTTTATGGACAATGCTGCTCCCGATGCGGTTGGCGTTTCTAATGATTCCGTATAGATGGAATCAGTCGAATTCCTGAAATGTGTGGCTCATTTTATAAAGCATGTCCACGCAATAAAAGAATCACCAAATCTTTTACTATTTGACAACCACACTTCCCATCTCAACGTGAAGGCCATAGATATGGCGGTAACTAATGGTATCACGATGATTTGATTTCCTCCTCATGGTTTCCATCGCATGCAATCCTTAGACTTGAGCATATTCGGTCTTTTCAAAATGTTCCACACCCATTTTTCGGCCAAGCTTGGACGAAAAATCACATCGCACTGTGGTCGCTCCCATACGACAAAAATCAAAAAACCGAAATCGAAATTTTACAATTTGAATCATGTGATCATCTAATAGATAAATTGCCTTTTTGAATCCAACTTTTTTTTCAGTGTGACCTTTCGCTCTTTGCAAAAAAACCCTTTAAAGCTCAGCCACGTGCTTGGAAATTCAGTGCGTTGTGATTTTGCAGAGACTAAACCCCATCTTTCAACACAAACAACGTATTTAAAATAAACGCCAACCAACCAACTATTTGTACATTGTTGTGTGTCGTCCAAAAATCTAAAATAACCAAATGGTCTTTTGTGAGTGTTTTTCGTTTCCCATTTCTAACTTCTCTTAAGCTTTTAGTTAAATTCCGCACCGATTCCCAGGTTCATATTTGTTTTGATCATAGATGCATATCTTAAGATTAAAATAAAATCTGAATTATCTGCCCTTAGTCGCCTTTTCGTGACAATATGTTGATCGAAGTGCAACAGGTATTTGTGTCTTTTTTTTTTTGGTTTTTCGTGTAAAGTGCTCTTTTATGTGTTTGTTATTGTTTATTTGTGTCTTAAATGTCAAATTTGTATTTTTTCTTTATAATTAACATTACTTTTGGTTCATTTAAATTGGTATAGGCTTTTCTTTTCAATGTACCATCCCGCACACGTTTTTTTTTTCAAGCGTGGTGGTCTCAAAAGAGCACTAATGCTGAAAAAGCTCGATTTGTTATTCAGTCGATACAGCTGGAGTTGGAAACCAAAGGATATGTTCCAGACCAAGAAAAAATATTAGTAATTGAGTAATTTTTAAATCAATTTTCTGTTTTCTATTTTCATTATTTTGTACAAATGATTTTTTTTTTATTTGTTTTTATTAACTAGCTATATTTTTTTTATAATATCTTATGATAAACATGTCTTAAATTAAAAACAAAATGACCTTTTAGAAAGCTGAGACCAAAGTTTCACTCTGATTCTGCCGATTCCATACAAGACTAACCACTAGGGTTCATTCCGAATCGGTAGGTTATATGACAGCTATATGATATAGTCGTCCCATCCGAATGAAATTTGGTCAGCACACGTAGAGGCTCCTAAGACTGACACGTACCATTTGGTTAAATTCGGATAAAAAACAATAAAGTTTTGGTGTACTAAGGGTTCATTCCGAATTGGTCGGCTATATGGGAGCTATATGATATAGTGGTCCGATCTTGACGATTTTGACATATTGTCATCTAACTACAGATAGAAGCCTATGACAAAAGTTTCACTTCGATAGCTGCACCGTAAGTATTTTTGGCCGCCGATTCCATACAAGACCGACCACTGTGCATCGGTAGAGTTATCGAATGTCATCACGCAGTGAATATTGCTGATAAATGTCTCGATACCGCAGCCACAGCAAAGAATATCAAAACTGGATTTAAAGTAACGGGAGTTTATCCATTTAATCCGAATGTATTCACGAGTGTTTTGTAGTGGTTAGTACAGCTGTCTTCGAGGATGATTCAGGTGCAAACGAAGAGGTCAGCTGCATTGCTACGCAGTGCTTTGCGATCGGTTAGGCAACTAACCATTGTTACACTTGTTCGAAAAATCCATATCAGCAGTGGCGATTTCACATTCGGAAGACAGATACTCATGCAAAAGCACAATGCCGAAGAATTCCAATCAGAAGAATGCAATTAATTGCACAGTATGCGATCGTGCTGTGCACTTGAAGTGCACCAACATAAGTACACCTGTGTTTATTGCGAATCAGACAATTTTTTTTTTCATTTCTTATCTGATTCAAATAGCTTTCTATAACTTTAATAAAGATAAATCACAAAAATATGTCATTGTCTCCCAGTTTTTACCATAGTTCACAGCTCGCCACCAAAATTACGAATGCCTATTTTATTCATATTACGCAATGTTTTCAACACGATGATGAATTTTTTAAACTACTTTTGCTAGAAGAAGTATTTAGAGGTCTACTGCAAATATCAGTTTAAACATAGACAATCTACCGATGTTCATGGTAGAAAGAATGAAAAATCGTACGAATGTCATTAATAGATCCTCAACAGAAGATCCGAGGCTATTCACACTGGCCAACATCTAACATTTTACATCTTGTGACAAGATGTTGGCTAAGGTTTTGCAGTGCTAAAATTTCCTCATCCATTCCAACATCTCTGTGGGATGTTCCCATCCCATACGGTTCTACTCGATACTTTTCAATTCACAACGAAAATGTTATCAAAGTCAGCGAAAATGAATGGCAACAAAAAGTCGGTATAATTTAAAACACAAATAGAATAAAAAAAACTCGTCTATATACACGAAAAATGTCTGAAACATGTAAGTTAAAAAATTTAACAATATTGTTTGTGTGATTAATTAAATGTACTTACTACTGGAATGGAAAATCTGCTAATTGATATCTGGGAAGAGAATATTGCAGATTTGAGCGGTGCTCGCAAAAATTCTCACATCTATATGAAAATAGCTGCAAGCATGATAGAGTTTGGGTTCGTAGGCGGATGGTCTGACGTACGAACCAAGGTAAACGCTTATATGCATATTTTTAAGACAGGAAAAGAAAAAAGACCGAGTGAAGAAGCTCCATCTGCATGGTCTCACTACGAGAAGGTGCACTCCATTTTGGGCTATTTTCGGATCCACAACGGAGAGCAGCCAACGCTGGATAACCATAGTACATTTTAATAATTAAGTTTATTCTTATTTGATCACTATGCCCACTATGCTTTTATTGCAGATTTTGTTGAGTACATACTTGATGATCCGATTGAGTTTGACCCAGAATCATCATGCTGCAGCACCAACACCATGGCTGAAAACTTAAACACTGGTTGGCCTCCAGCAAAATGTTCCAAGGCGGATAACCAAACGGAGCAGTTGAATTTAGCACGTGAAAGGCTTGAAATACAAAAACTGCAGCAAAAGTCTCAAGAGAAGCACCAAAAAGCGCAGCAAGAGCTACTTAAGGAGATTGCATCCAGCACAACCGATGGCTGGGATTCCTACGCGGATCTAACAATTCGCATTTAATTCAAAATAAAAATACTTATTCCTTAAAATGTTTTTTTTTTATTCTACGTTTCTGTATTAACAAATTTTGCTATATCAGATCTAATTTCTTCCGCATATTGATTATAATTTGATGAAGTGTTGCTTCGGTGTGGCTATTCCCGTTGGTAATGTACAGCGATTTTCCAATTATCGTTGATGGCGCTGTTATGGATATTTAAAATGTGTCATTATAATGAAGGCGTGTTTTTTTTTCTCCAATTGCGTAACCAGTAGAGCCGTAAATCCGTAAATCCGGGTGCAGCAATCTTCCTCCTGTGTGAGAACTCTAAAAAAAGCTGCAATTGTTGCTGGATTCAAACTGCAATAAATATTGCTCACTATAATATCCACAAGCGCACTATGGATTGATACACTATATGTTATAAAAACAAATGAACTCCGCAATTCAATTTTTCTTATATTTTATTGTTTAATATAATAAATGTAGATCAAAAATTTATCAGTGCTGCGCGATCGAAGTTTACAAAACGACAGACACAAATCGGTACAAAACTATATGCAAAGGGTGGTGGATAATTGCAATAACAACATATACAAAAGAAAGAGAATTAGCTAACGGAGATTGCGCTCACGCCTACTGCATCTCCTATTACACCAATGCAATTTACTTATTACAATAAATACTAGTTTTTAACCGGTGTGTGGCCACTGTGGCGCAAACAGCCTTCAAACCCTTTGCCTATGCGCCGAAATCTTACCTTTGAATGCCCAAATGCATTTTCGACGATTCGTCTGGGTTTTTATAAATTATACAATAATAAATGACCGTTGCACTATATATGTTGTTGTGCAAAACGGATATTTCTTCATTAGCTTCCTTCAAAATCGAAAGGCAGAGTCTGCAATTAGCAACACGGAAACTTGTACACCACATCCACGTATTGCCTTTGATTTTTCCTCTAACAAGGGAAACGACTCAATCATTTTGCTAAGATTCGATTCTTGGTATATAAGTGAATCATTACATCGACCTGGGGATCCGATTTTAGCATAAATGAATCTATAACTAAAGTTTGAAAATAAAT
The DNA here is from genome assembly GCA_035044765.1 of Leucophenga montana. Lineage (NCBI taxonomy): Eukaryota > Metazoa > Arthropoda > Insecta > Diptera > Drosophilidae > Leucophenga > Leucophenga montana. The sequence goes on from JAWNNQ010000431.1 coordinate 27,764, forward strand.
TAAAAATTTTCGACAAAATGAATTTTTGCATAATAATATCGCATCGAAAATCCAGTAGCGCAAATAATACCACAGAGTGCCAGTGTAATATGAATATGTTTACGTGATTTATAAATCATACAAAGTAAATGCACTAAGCGAGGGAATTTGCTTACAACAGTATTCCTTTTAGCAATTCTCCTAATTGTTGACTGTCGAATTGTGGGCATGAAATGTGCCATCGTTGCATATTCATATGATGCCTGCATATTCATAGCGTTGCCAGATAAGAATATTTTTGTAGCTCCAGCGAATGGAAATCGCTTGAGCATAAGTAACAAAAATAATACGTACTACAACTCAGACGTGCTTGAGTCTTTTATTTAACACCAGCCTTTGTAATTGTGCTGATCGATTGTCTTTGCTGCTGATAGTTTTATCGCAATATCGTATTCATCAAATTTAAACAATTGAGATTAAATTATTAAATATACATACATTGTGGAAGGTAATATTTTTTGCTTACCAATTGCACATAGGTACTGTGGAAATCCAATGGCTTCAAACCCATGGACACACTCATTGATTTTTTCATGTGTGAGGTAATTGGGTGTCATATACTCAGCAATAAGTGGCCTACGAAACTCATCCAAAATATTGCAGACACTATTGGGTGCAACGCCGAACAACCTGCGTATTGCTCGACATTCCCAGAATGAATCCAGGGTATAAAGAGCTATGGCTTTTCCTTTTTTCCAATGGAATGGCATTTCGGAAATTGATGTCCATCTTTTTTCGCCGACTTACAAGCATAAGAAATGAAGACTTCTCCATTCCAAAAAGTGTCAAACCGCTTCTAAAAAAATAAAATTTTTACTTTTAATACTTACAAACATCCAAATGCTTCATGGCATGTACATGGTACCAACAAATGTAAATAATTCGTTGTCATCGTCGACCTCTTTAATTTGCTCATTGTTGTTCGACGCCACCATAAGTGGGTACAATAAATATATGTATATGAAGTGGCTGTCCACTAAAATCCACCAAATCGAATTTCAAGGTAAGATTGATTTAAATAAAGAATTGTTTATAAAAATCACAAAAGTGGGCTTTGGGTTTGTATGGGGGCTACCACAAAAAGTAGGCGGGACACACCCTGTTGAAGGCTACTACAAAAATTCAATTGTCTTATATCATCTCTATTTTAAATTGTATCGAGTGAGGTTTTTTTGATTTATATGTAGCCTTAAGTACTCTTTGTAATGAGCGTTACACCACTAAGTAAGTTTAAATTCACCTTTCCGAAACTGTAACAATTGAAGAGGTCGCGCCTATTTTGTGTATAGGTCAGCGAGGGCACTTCAATTCATTCTTTAGCCAAGGAAAGTCTCGTTAGGTCCTGCTCTGTTGTTTCATCTCTTTAAACTAATATGTAGCGCGCCAACGGTTCATTTTTCTACAACTTTAATAAATATTGTATAATTTAATTTGAATACTTATACTTATGGGTCAAAATTTGCCAAGTGATATTGATTGATTTCATTACAATTAGTCGATTTTAAACTTTTTTCGATGTTTTTTAAAGCATTTTTGACAAGCTTTTCAAAAATATAGTTTTAAACTTAAGTAAATGCATAAAATATTAATATTTTACTTTCAAAAAGTTTTTTTTTTATCTTAAGTGCATGTCGATCAGTTTACTTAAAAACTATAATACATTTGTATGTCTGCTGCTGTTGAAGTTTTCAAATCTCGATGTAAAACTTTATTGCGCATATACCAAGGAGCATCTGTTATTTTACGCAGAACCTTGTTTTGAAGTATTTGTACACGGTTTATATTTGTGGCAGCAGCAGTGCCCCATAATTGTCTTCCATACATCCAGGTAGGCATAATGATTGATTTGTAAATAAGCAGAGGCTGAGTTTGCTACTTGGGCGAAGTTACCAGTTTAACTTTTTGAGTTTAGCGTAGAAACTGCTGTGGTTTTTTGAATATGCTTACGCCAGGTGCCACGTCTTTCAAAGCTAAAATCTAAGTAGCATACATGCTCAACATGAGGTATTACCAAATTGTTGAGCAAAACGGGCGGGCAGTTCCCTTGCCACAATGAAAAAGTACAGTGACTAGACTTTTCGCTATTGACTTTTATATTCCAGCGATTTGCCCAACGTTGAAAATCTTGAAGATAGTTTTGAATGTTACATGCAGCTTCGTGTGGACAGTTTGAGTTTGCAAGTATGGCCGCATCGTCAGCATATGCAGCCAGAAGCATGTTCTCATTTACTGAATTTAGCATATCAGCAGTATACAAAGTATAAAGGACAGGACCAAGCACACTGCCTTGTGGTACACCAGCAGCAATGCGGCGGATCCCTGAGCGCTCATTTTTCACCTCGACTGTGAAGGCACGGTTAAGCAAATACGACTTCAAAAGAAGGAATTGAGATTTAGGCAAAATAGATTTAATTTCGAAGAGAAGGCCTTCAATCCAGACTCTATCAAAAGCTTGCTGTACATCAAGAAAAACAGCACAGCTATATTGCTTATTCTCTCTTATGTCAGGGGTCCCATGGTGATGCCTAAAGCCAAACTGATGATCAGGAATGGCACTCTTACTTTCAAATAGTAATTGTAACTTAAATAAATACTCTGAAACGCTTTATAACGCTGCGGCTATTTGACGTAGCGTACTCACGTGCATGAAACCTAAAACTATATCAATTCTTTCGATCCCATTTTCGGTTTTCAATATTTTTGTAGGAAAAAAGTCAAGCTTTCCATATAATTTATTAAAAAAAAAAAAATCAAAATTGGCGCATTGAGAGAAAAACACAAAAATATTCTTAGAATTAAAAAAAATAGGTAACATTTTTTTTTTTTTTAAGAAAAAAAATCATTAGCATTTTTTAAAAGCTTGTCAAAAATGCTTTAAAAAACACCCAAAAAAGTTTAAAATCGACTAATTGTAATGAAATGTATGATTAATTTAAAATCACCGCGCGCATTAAAAGCAAAAAACTTCGGGCCCCTGTAACTTGACAACCCTTCATACTAGGTCTGCCTTTTTTACAGATTTCATAGAGGTCCACTAAAACTACAATTTAAAAGTAATTGCACAAAAATCGAAAGCTATACAATTTTTGGCGGTATCACTGAGCAAATTTTGACCCTTATATCATTCAAAGCATATCCCGACTGCAAAGATACGTTTTATTAAGCTACGCAAATAAACACACCCATTAGTATATTTATGTTAAGCGGCTATCAATAAGAGGCTACCACATCGAATTGCAACGTAATTTTGCCTTCAATAACGAAGTTTTTCATACAAAAATATTACCATACAAAAATATTTTTGATAAATAAAATTAATTTATTAATTAATTTTTGGTTTTCACAGACTGACATTGGTCTCTGCAACCGCAAACTACTATTCATTGCATCAATTATAAGTTACAAGTACTTAGTGTTGTCATAAATGGTTCAATAGAGCTGAATCCAATATGAATTTGCGTTCCAGGTTCCTTTTTGTATGGCAAACCTGTTTCTTACAGTCCACAGCAACTTGAAATTTGATATCGTGGCTTCCTTTGGACGAACGCTTCACATATATACAAATGGGTGTGATCATAAGTCTACAAAAGGAAGGGTGCATTTTATTTTGAAGATCTGTGCTCACAACGGCTGCTTTATTAAATGCTATACCCTGGAGTGCCAAGGGTGACAAAGAAGTATATTACAGTTTCAATCTATTATCGCCTGGTTCAGGTCATTTGAGTGAAGCCTATTTAACAATTCTTGTAGGCGATTAGAAGCAGCCGTAACCACAGTGTCATCAGCGTACGTAGGAAGTAACATGTTATCGCCAGTCGGTCTGACCTGTCGGCAGTATAAAAGGAATAAAGAGCCTCAATACTCAGCCTTGTGGTACTCCAGCAGATATTGGTCTTATTAAGAATAAGAAAGTACTCTGTTAGTAAGTGCACCCTAATCTTTGGGCGTAGTCCCTCAAGCCACATACGGCCAAATGGATGTTGCCCATCTAAGAAAACTGCAGAATTGTAACACTTCACTTCAATATCTTTGATAATATAGGCAAAATACTAATCTTCCGGTTTGCCAGGTATCAGTACCATAGTAAGAATAGCACACTTTCACTGAGATGGACAGATTTGTAACATGGCGTTGCATAAGAGCAGTTGTGAATCAGGACACCTTGAGCAGGCAGACTGTCATGTTTTTTACTGCCATGAATTGAATTAAACCTCTTCATAGGTTACACGTCTGATTTATCTATTGGATTGCAAGGAAGCTCCATTTAGTTTAATGTGTGTCGAACATCAGCGGGTGAGGTCAAGTCAAAAGGCTAAAATCGGTTTTCCAGATTATCCGCAAAATTCTCAGCATTCTCCTGATTAGAGCGACACCATATAGCATTTCGCATTCGTATAGGCGTGTTATGCAGAGGTTGCCTTTTAATCTAAATCGTAAACATCCACAAATTATATCCGTAAGGTTTGTCTGGATAGGCGCTACGCTGAAATTCGTCGAAACAATCGTTTTGAATAGAGATTGCATGCTCTATTATCCAGTTTATTAGATTTACCAATTGATCAACGGTCAATGTTTGCACAAGGTGGATGAAATTTGAGCTTAGCATCTAAAAACTGAGCACTTGGACTGAAATCAATGATTAAAGGAATTAGTTTTAGCTTAGTTTCGGTTTTTCTGTAATAACTAAACTTGACGACGAAATTCTAGTGCAAACAAAAAAGTCGATTTCATAGGGAAATTCGTAGGTGAACTTGTTGCTAAAACTGGCATGTCTAAATATGTCACCTATCTAAATATGTATGTGGCTGTCATTAATTCATTTAAATTGTAACAGAATAATTAATATCACTTGTTATCGGATCAGATCGTCTTTTAAATTCTATTACAATTTAAAAAGCGATCTGATCCGGTAACAAAGCGGATTTTCAGGAAATATTTGAAAATCTTAAACAAAAATTTCTTATTGGCGCAGAAGTCGATGTCAACTACAATTCTAATAGTATTGTAGTTGATATCGGTTTCTGGGGCTTCATATGTAATAATTAATCTTTTGAAATGTTGTCAGCCATGTTTCCCGCTAAAATCTTCTCGTTATTTTATGCAACATTTTTCTGTATAAAAGGCATCCGCCATACTTAACTCCTTTTCTTTTAATTTGATCAACTACTTGGCATCAACTACTTCTTTAATAAACCGAACGGATGGCGTTCTCCGATATCTTATAATATAGTAAGTATATTCAAAATCTGACGACGTCTATTTGCCACAGGCATTGTACATAACGCGTGCAAGTTAAATATTGCTGACATTCTCTCTACCAAATGCACACTATGACGCAGTCTATAACAAAACTCACATGTACATATTAGTGCAAATGTATAAACGCAAACTGCGTTTGAATACGCATATACATACTTACAAACACAAGTGATATATTGCACAGTGGCGGTTTCGGCAGGGCCCAAAAAATAATAAATCGAACTAAGTACGGAAATATAATTAAATCTTTGATTTTACGTATAAGAACAACAGCGAAAGATCACTCAATAACTATTTGCCAAAAACAACAACCAAAAGAAGACAACTCATCGAAAAACCGGCTATAACAACAACAAGAGGAGTCATCAAGCAACATAAATTGCAAAGTGAACAGTGGACGTATACATAAATATTGTGTCCGTTCCCACATGGAAATCATGTCCTCGATGACATTGTGATCGACGACGTATTCGGATGGGTGAATAGTATAAAAAATGAGTCTAGAAAAATAACAGTTTCTCATCCACAATGCGACATCGAAAAGAACGACATGGATGGCTGTGAAGCACGAATTGCTACCCCCAACGTAGTGGCGCCTTAGACGAGTTACCAAAACCATACCTGAACCAGATGGAAAAATATGAATTGTTCAACTTCATACCCAGAATGGTGTCATTACTCGACCTATTGTGAAGCTCTGTGTCCTCCCCACGAACTAAATACACAACGATACGAACACAAAGCAGTAAGCTCTGTTAAATGTGAAAAATTTTTCTCCCTTTTTCATATGAACTTACTCTAGAAGGATTAACTCATTACATTCCAATCATTTTGCGAAAACTCTCTAAACCATCTCTGGGGTTTCTTATTCTTTTTTTTTGTATTATCTTCCCCACAGCACATGGAACAAGGGACGGTTGTGTCAGGACAAAAACTCCTTACGATTCTGCAAAAATGACCGACTTTGCTGACCGACCAAGGGGGATCACAGACAGAGACTTGGACCAGTCGCCGCTGCAATCAACGGACGTACCTAGCGTCAATCACGCCCGTCGACTCGCCAGCCACGCTGAGCGCATCCCCAGAGTTCGAGTTCGGACCCATCAGAGCAGAGTAACATCACTATCCGTGCCCTGAGCGGTCTTCGCAACAAACTCCAAGTTCCACATGTGCAAGGCCGGCGTAACGTAGACCGCTAAGAGCCGTGAGGGGCTTTAATAAATAAATATTAAACAAATTACTCACGTAAAAACAATCGAACATATTATAATTACACTCAAGCTCGAGCAAGTAAGGAGAATCGACTTCTCCACAAATTATCTTATGAAGGAAGACAATAGAGAGCATCGACCTTCGCACAGACAGGGTTGGAAGATCAATTAGCTTCCAACGATCCACATCAATAATATGATAGTTATAGTTCAATTTAGGCTCCATAATATGTATGTTTTTTTTATTTTTTTTTTATTTCTTAACGAGCTGAGAATTGCGAGTTAACTGATGACTTTTCGATGAAGTTCGATTTATTTTATACCATTTCTGAACTGAAGAACTTCTTTAATTGCTCTCAAATAATAAATAAAAAAGATAGTCTAAATGCCTCAATCATATCAATGGGGCAAGTCGTGCTTGAGTGTAATTATAATATGTTCGATTGTTTTTACGTGAGTAATTTTTTTAATATTTATATATACGGATATTAACAATGATTTATAGTCATCGATTAGTATTTTGAGCTCTTGGTTGGATAGTGTTGAATATTAAAATCGTTTCTATTATCGACTGATGAATAATCTAACTCAAAGTATGAATAATTCCTAATTAAATAGTTATTCAATATGTAATAATGTGGAATAGATTCTGATGATGTGATCTGAAGTGTCATTTAGTAAGTGTTATGGAGTAAGTTTCAAATTCCATTAACGATTATACAAACGAATTCAAGAAAGAGCACTAGTTGTGCTAGACTATATTATACCCTGATCATGCCAATTTTTTCGTAGTATGCCTTGATTTGCCTTCAAATTTTGCAGAAACTATATTCCAAAGTAGGCCAAATAATTTTTGAGTGAAATCAAGGCATATCATATCTACCTACACACACATATATATATATATATATATATATATATATATATATATATATATATATATATATATATAAATGATTTCGTGTCGGTTAGTAACAATATCACTGGCGAACTACTGAAACAACTGAACTTATATGTTCGTTAAAGTTTAGTTCTATTAGCATCCGATAGATGACGTTGTACTCTAAATATGGACCGTTCATATTTGTCATCGCCTAGTTCCTCTCAATTACGTAACGGATTTTAATACGGGTTTCACTGTCACTTAGAGAATATAAACCAAAATAATACGCCCGGCTAGCAGGTTACACTCTAGTTTCTATATAAGAAGTGCATAGAATAAAAATTTAATTTTATAGCATTCACACATAGTATGAAATGGACTTATCAATTTGTCTGAAAGTTTGTACCGCATTAAAGGAGACATACTAGACCCCAAAAAGTATATATGTTCTTGATTAGCTCGACGAGACGACTTAATCTAGCTGTGACCGTCTGTCTGTCCTGCAATTGTTGCACATTTTTTAGGGATCAATTTTTAGAATATCCAGCTGTAACCCAGATCTCCTTTTATTGCAGTCAAATATGGTATCCATATTGACATGCCACACCACTATTTATGGTAGCCCCCATACAAACCACCCGCCCACTTCTGACTTTTTGTATAAAAAACTTTATTATTGCATATTTTAAAATACTTTTTTATTTAAGTCAATATCAGCTCGAAATTCGATATGGTGATCGCTTCACACACATATACTAATGGATGTGTCTCGCCAACTTTTTGGGTAACGATTATGCAAAACCCGGTACCCACGTTTATATTTATATTTTACATACGATTTGAAATTATTCCCATTTTTTTTTCCTTAAACTCTGCGTACGTAAAAAAGTTTTCATACGAGGGGTAATATGTATATTTCGGGAATAGCAAATAATAACAAACATTTTGAAATGAAAACGGCTTTATTGTTTTTCAAAATATTCCTCTTGATGATCAATACACTTTTGCATTCGTTTAAACAAATTGTCATAGCAGTTGTTCCATTCCTCTTGAGACACCTCCAAAACATGGTTTGTAAACGCTTCAACTGCTTCTTCGGCGCTCGTAAATCGATGACCACGCAGTTTACTTTTGATACTCGGGAACAAGAATAAGTCATTGGGTGCCAAATAGGGACTGTCAGGAGGATGAGTCATTAATTCGATGTACTTGTTTGACGAGATGTGTGAGAGCTCGCATTGTCATGATGGAGAATGATTCGTCTTTGACGGTTGGTTTTACGAATATCTCTGAAGACTTCCGGCAAACAAATGGTCGTGTACTACTCAAAATTGACCTCCTCCGTTGCTCAAGCGAAATAGTGGCCACATGACCCATTGGGCCGAAGAAACAGGCGATCATTTACTTCGTTGTGCTTCTTCCACGAATAACTTTTGTTGGATTTGGCTCGTCTTGGAATACCCACACGGTCGATTGCTGTTTTGTTTCCGGCTCATACGCATATATCCATGATTCATGACCTGTCACGATTTTATACACGTCTTTTGAAGCACCACGGTCGAATTTTTTAATCATTTCCTTACACCAATCGACGCGAGCCTTTTTTTGAGCGATTGTGTTCATTCAAAATCGAATGTATTGAAGTGAAACTAATGTGCAAGGACGACGATCTTGCATTATCAGTTCACGCACTGCATCGATGTTTTTGGGCACAACAACCGATTTTGGACGACATTCACGGAATTCGTCAGTGACCGAACTACGACCACGATTGAATGCGCTATACCAGCGATATACTGTGGTTTTTTGATGGTGCTTTATCGTCATACAAAGAACTGAGTTCATTGACACATTCTTGTTGAGATAATCCACGTCGAAAGTTGTGAAAAGTAATCCAACGAAAACCTTCTCTTCAAATTTCCATTTTTTGGCCAAATTGCTATTCTTAACTCACAGTAGACAAAACAAATAGCAATTGTACATCAAAACTTTGTGAGTAGGTTTATGCCTAAAATTTCAAAGTTTATTACGGTGTTGCCAGATTTTAGCTTTTGACATTAGGGTTGCCAGTTCCAGAAATATAAATGGCAGCCCTCGTAAAGTAATTACGTAGTTTGAGTAAAGGTGGAGAGGAGTTTTGCTTTTTGAGCGGTTTTAATTTTCAAAATATATATGTAAATATAAAAAGGTTAGAATTGGTCTATTAAGGGGTCAGCCGGCGTAACCTAAAAAAGGTAGAAAATGTTAAAACATACAAAATTGGATCACCTATATCCGAAATATAGGGGGTTGAAACTACCCATCGCAAGGGGTTTTGGGGTCCACCTTCGGTCCACCCCTTCAAAAGTAATGAGGTTTTTCAATGTTTGACGTGTTAACGAAACAATTTATTTGTTTGTGTTTGTTTGAATCCTTTAGAAATCATAAGTTTTTTGATACTGTATTTTAGTACGCAAAAAACGAAAAAACTTTTGTTCACCCACTTTTTTCAAAATGCCGTAATTTGGCGGAAAAGCCAAAAATAGCTAAATGAAATATAAGCTACTGATACCCAAACCGCTCATTATTTTTTAACATGTTCTATGTCGTAGGAAAGGTTTTTCAACTTCCTTTCAAATAAATGCTTATTTGGCGTATTAAAATCGCTAGTTAAAAAATATAGTTCAAAACAAATTTTGAAATTCACAATTTGGCGATTTGGCAAATATTGAGTCCTAAATTTTTTGCTTATATTTCGAGTGCTTATATTTGTTAATTTTGTGAGATTGTGTAAATTCCATTCCGCCTTCTCGCGCAACAATTGGGGCTGTGTGCATCGATTTTACAAAAAATTTTACATAAAGATCTCGAGTTACGAACTTTTAAGATCGAGTTGGGGCAAGAATGAAAGCCGAATGAACATCGATTGTGTCGTATATTCGACCAATGGGCTGAAAATCGAATCGAAGTCAATTCACTGTTTTATCGTAATATTCTATTCAGTGATGAGGCTCATTTTTGCCTCAATGAGCATGTCAATAAGCTAAAATGCCATCCTCGGAGTGAAGAAAATCGAGAAAAAAAGTTTATTTCGGTTGAACCTAAGCTCTAATACCATTCACACGAAATTTTAAATAGTATTGTGAAACATAAACGTGAGGGATTTAAATGGGGGCTACCCAAAAAAGTGTAGATGTGTATATGAAGCGGCTGTCCACTAAATGGCATTTCAACCTAGTTCTTCATAGAAGAACACACAAGTGGGCAGGACCCCAAAAAATGGGCGTGACGGGTCAATCTTGATACTCTATTAAACTGCAATATAAAGCGTATGTGCCAACTGGATACCATAAAAATTAGTCCCCAAAACATGCGCAACAACATACAGACGGACGTGGCTAAATCCACTCGACTCGTCTCGTCTCGTCGAGCTGATCAAGAATATATATACTTTATGTAGTCTGTGATGCCTTGTTTAATACGTTACAAACTTTCAGACAAACTGATAGTACCATATTTTACTATGTGTGAATGGTATAAAAATGCACAGCAATTATCAGATGGACAGACGGACATGGCTAGATCGGCTCGTCTTGACAACCTGATTAAGAATATATATACTATATGCATTTTTTAATACTTACAAATTGTAGACAAACTGGTAGTACCATGTCAATTGTATGAAAACCTCTTGGTGACAAAAGATTTGCATTTTTACTTTGTATTGGTGGGTTTAAATGTATGCTATAAGATAAAATTTCTTTTCTGTGGGACATTGAATTCGTTTCTCAACTTAATTGAAATCATCTTCTCGAAAGACCTACACTACATCGCAACATGAGGAAGTCTTAATTACATAATGCAATCAATCCCAAGAATACAAATGAAAAATACAAATCTTTCGTCACAAAATTTATATCAAAACTGCATATAGGCATTCGTCACTTGGTTCTCACATCGTCAAAAGCTTTTTTTGGATGATAATACAATACTTGTATATATCAATAAATAAATTCATAAATACGTAAATTATGGAAGTGTGTTCTGCCGCACTTTGGTTTCGGATATTTGAATTTGGTTTTGTGTTCACACGGCATTGTCTGACGCGATCGCGTTTTTAATTTTAGAACGCTGACAAAATTAAAAGGTTAGTCGATTTATATTTGCGCAGAATAAAGGTTCATATTTCGGAAACAATTTTATTTGTTGACGATTTTTTTTTAAGTGACTTCTTTAAATTATTGGAAAGTCGTTCAAGCCTAGCAAAGATTAAAAAAACAAAAGCCGTAAACACAACTACATCAATATTATAATACAAAGTGAGTTACGTTTTGAACATTTTTATATTCTGCCCTAGAAGGCAAAGACTATACTCAGTTTGTGCCAGGTAGAAGGAGGCGTAGCAGATCCCATAAAGTATATTCTTGTGTAGCATCGAAAGCTAAGTCGATCTAGCCATGTTCGTCTGTCCCTCCGTCCTTCGTATGTTTGAACAACGACATCTCAGAGACTTCAAAAAATGAAGCCTTCACACTTGGACTTTTAGATTATTCTGAAATGTACGCAGATCAAGTGCATAAACACTTTTGGCTGCCCACAACACCCACAATATATCCTAGATATGCACGTTTGTTCCAAGGTAAACCAGCCGAAAAAAAAGTTTTTTTATTTCATTTCTAGTTAATTACAAAAAAAAAAAAAAATATGAGGACTAGTATAAAAAGTGAGTGCAATAGAAATAAGTCGATGGGCTGGATATCTTAAAAATTTATCCCCAAAAAATGCGCAACAACATCCAGATGGACAGACAGACGAACATAGCTAGATTGACTCGTCTCGTCGAGCTGATTAATAATATACTCGTACATATAAACTTTATAGAGTCTACGATGCCTTCTTTAATGTGTTGCAGACTTTCAAACAAACTTATTACACCATTTCACACTTTGGGGTGATACCTTCGAAATCTCTAGACAAAATTCCGTCTGGTGATTTGAATTTCACAGAAAAATTTCGTTGGTGTCACAGAAATCTCCAAGATTTCATAGAAAACAGTTTTTAGTGTACATATGAGTTTTGTGCTATGCAGAGTTGTTGTAGATAACAAAAATAAATTACAGACTATGTAAATTAATTTTATTTGCAGATTTACTAGGAGAACATTGTGAAGTCTATATTTGGTGTGATGTGTCTAAATTACTTATTTTATTAATATGTTTATTTTAGAAAATGCACACAACTAAATTATGATTTATGTTGCAAGAAAAAACTAATTTTGTATTGGCAACTCTGATGGTTTAAAATAAATACACATTTTTATAAATTTAACTTAAATAATAAAATGTGCTAAACGTTTAAATCCTAAGACACAGTTACGAAGACAAAAACTAGCACATTAAAAAGGTTTCACCTTATGATTTGAAAAGTTTACAAATGTAATTAACAATTTCACCAAGCAAAAGGCTGGATATTGCAAAACGGTCTAAAAGAAATTTCTGTGACACCTACGAAATTTATTTAGGTCGGAATTGGGGTGAAGGAGATTTCTGTGACACCTCCGCACGTGTGAATGGTATAACAAGAATGGCTATATTACTGCCTGTGCACGCTTTATTATTTCGTAGTAGGCCTTGATTTATTTCCAAATTTGGCTTTCTGCCAATTATAAATTTGTGGATAGTAGTCCACGCAAGTGATGAAACCTCACCTCAGTGTGGGTGCAGTACGAGCACTATATTAAACGCGCAATAACGAAGTTTTTGCTGATAAGACTATTCGAGATGTGTAATATACCAATAAAAATATATAAAATCGGATCGGACCGAAATATAGTGGGCTGAAATCATTACGCAACTCCAATATGAATTGGGACGACTCGTTCAAAAGTAATACCTTTTTTTAAATTTTGACGACACAATGAAATAGTTTTTTTTTGTAGTGTGTGTTTGAATCCTTTTGAAAACTTTTAGAACACAAAATCTAAGAAACTTGTGTTCCACAAGTTTTTTTTTTCAAAATGACGGTTTTTGGCAGGAAAGGCCAAACAGAAGCCAAAATTTGAATTGGTTTCTGTGACCAAACTGCTTACTATTTTTAAACACTGCTCTGGTGGCCAAGGGTGTTTGTGCAAATGTATTCAACCAGACAGAAAGAGACGTAACAGATCCATTAAAGTACACATTCTTGATCAGCATCGAATGCAGAGTCGATCTAGCCATGCCTGTCTGCCTGTTTGTTTTAACAACGATATCTTGGAGAATATAATGCGTAAGAAGTGCATGTAAGAAATAACATATATGCATGCATAGCGCAAAGAAAATAAATTGGTTCTTTAATCTCCTGCATTTATTGCCATAAATTGATATGTATTCATTATATAAAATAATTTGCCTGTGTGTTATACCCTGTGCCATAGGGCAAAAGGGTATATTAATTTTGTGCAAATGAATGTATCAGGCGTAAGGAGACGTGGTAGACCCCCTAAAATATACATATATATATCATCGGAAGAAGAGACGATATTGACCTGACCTTCTGTCCATCCGACAATCTTTTGGAACGAAGAAGAGCGGAGACCAATACCCATAGGATAAAATTGTATATTAAGTTTGTGCTAATGTATGCCATAAAGTATGTATATTCTTGTGCGCCATCAAAAGTCTAGTCGATATAGTCATGTGCGTCTGACCATCTGATTGAAGAACAAAATCTTGGAGACTATAAAAGATGAAGATTTCCAGCTTGGATATTTTGACTCTCTTATTCCCTCTTCATATATAGTATATTCAATGGAAGTGCTAACCCCACTCTGAGGTGTAGCCCCCATACAAACCCAATATTATCTATTAGTTTTTGTTGGATAGTCTTCTTTTCTTTTTGTTGTTAATAAAACAAATTTTGTGTACCTTACCTCAATCGTAATAAAATATACAACCACTATAGAATATAGCCTTATACAAATCTATATTCAAATAAAAAGCCTTGGACAAGGTACAGGGTATCTCTAACCCGAACACACTCGACTCGACTCATTTTAACAATTTGAAAACAAAATGCGTGAACAAAATTACTAGAGAAACGTTAACTTTACAATTCACACGACATTAAACATTTTCTTGTGGTGAAACTGTTCAAAAGTAAAAATTTAATGCCACCCACTGAGCCCCCGACGTGATAATTGAATTGGGCTGATGACCCATTGCGCTATATACACGACAGATGGCGATGGCCATTATCAATAGATAACACATCGTAATAACCCGGTATAATTTGTACCTTCACAGATTAACATATCAAATAAAAAAATCTCTTGACGAGGTAAAAATCAAGTGACGAAAGCCTACTTGCAACTCACAAAACTTCTGATATAAATTTTGTGACGATATATTTTTATTTTTCATTTGTATTGTTGGAATCGATTGTAATATGTAATTGAGCGTTCGCCATGTTGCTTAACTTTTTAACCCGTGACAACGTGAAAATCGATCGATCATTGTTAAACAATATCGAAAACATGACCATGATGTCCAGGAGGACATGATCGAATCTGTTGTCTGGAACATCTATTTGTTCAGGTCTTAACAGATTATGTTTATAGATTTTCGCTCGCTGACATGGGAGACAGTTACTGCACCAGTGGTGCACATCTTTGCTCATTGACGGCCAGATGTACTTTTGGCGCATTTGTTGTGAATCGATGCGAAAACTTGGTGACGGAGGCTCTCTGCAATGTATAGGCCAATACAACCCGTCGAAACATCGCAGTATATAGTTACCTTATTGTCGTAGTGTATGGACTGCAGCTTCGGAGACGTGGTGCCCTGCAACAATTCCGTGAGCTGAGAATCGGATGCCTGAGCTTCCTCGATGCGTTACTGTTTAGGCATTGTTATTGCACATAATAAGCTCGTCTGCTACCGCATTTTCTTCACCTTTAACATGTAGTATAGTGGTTGAAAATTGCGAAATATAATTAAGATGATTGACGAGGCGATGCCCTTTCTGGTCGTTGATTGAATGCATAAATTAGCGGCTTGTGATCCAATTTTATTATAAACATTCGTGCTTCGACCATATGTCGTACTGTTTCATATATTGCGAATAGTTCGCGGTCGTAGGTACTGTAGTTTTTTTCCGCATCGTTGCCTTTCTGCTGTTCAAGCACCGCTCCAATTGCGACGTCAGATGCATGACAAACCAAAGCTAGATTAGAATTCGGTGCGGGATACGCCAGCATAGTAGCGTCATGTCGAAAGTAACTCTGGGGCCCACTGTACTTCGCGCATCTCATTTTTTTTAATGTCTTTTGTTAGCTCGGACCATAGTGCTTGTATGTGTATGTGAGAAGCGTGCGGTAAACATCGGCGATCGTAATTGATAACACCGAGAAAAAGACCGAGCTCGCAAAAATGGTTTTTGGTTGTTTGTAGTTTTTGATGGCGTCTATGCGATCAGTAAGCGGTTCTATTCCGTCTTTATTGACCACATAGCTAAGAAATCGTACCTCGGGGTGCGCGAGCTGACATTTGCTGGTATGTATGCATAATCCATGCGATTGTAGCATAGCCAGTACGATTCGAGGGTGTTCCTCATGCTCGTACTAGACGTTATGAGAATATCGTCAATATAACAGAAAACGAAATTAAGTCTGCGAAATATGTTGTCCATAAACCTTTGGAAAGTCTGCGTAGCATTCTTCAATCCAAAAGGCATGCGTAGAAACTCGATGAGTCCAAATGGTGTGCAAACGGCTGTTTTCTTGATGTCATATTCCGCCATCTGATAATATGGCCGTACCAGATCAAGCATAGTGAAAATAGTTTTTCCATGCAGTTGTTCCACAAAATCATGTATATGACGGATTAGGTATCTGTCCTGTACTGTGACAGCGTTGAGCTTACGATAATCGCCGAAGGCACGCCATACACCCTCCTTCTTGGCGACCATATGCACCGGCCAGGCGCCGAGGTCGGTCTGCTATCGGGCTGCCATTCCTTTCGATGTAATGACAAACCTCGTTGTTCTTGTGTATTGACGTAGTCGTTGGTCTTGTAACGTTCTCGAATTGTTGAAGAATGCCTCGAAAATCAGTCATGCCTTGCACGGTAGAAATTGCAAAAAGTTTAGTGTTTGTGAGACAAGCACGAGTTGATACCCCAGTCACTGAGTCGATAAGGCGTTTGTTTTTGAGATCGATGAACAGTTGAAATTTAGTGAGAAAGTCCGCAAAAATAATGACATGTTGAGCATCAGCGATAATGAATGGCCAAGTGAAGTTTCGAAAGGAGTTCAAGCCCCCAAATAGTAGCAACCCACAGCGGGTTTTCGTAGTATTGCCTTAGTCGCCACGAGTAGTAGTGAAGATATGTCTCTTAAGAAGTGAGTATTTAAGAAGGTCGCTTCTCCATACAAACAGCTGAACCTGCTTCAGATTTTCGTCAATCTCAGTTTGACGATACAGTTTAGTTATATCTGCTGTATTGGTGTAGGCTCGAACACGAAAACGCAAAAGAGTATAATACAGCCACGACTTTACCATACCATATTATTCAACGATATTTGGGATGATATGTTGCTTGACGTATCAAACACTACCGGCAATTTCGTTGAAATGCTTTGAGATCTTACCATGCATTTGTGTAGAATAAATAATGCGGCACTCTCGGAATTTGACTATCGGTTAGCGTCATATGGTCTAGTAATTTATATTCCTTTATACAATATATATTCAGGTATCGTCATTTTGCCATTTCAAACGAACCACCCGAATCATCTGGGCTCGATTTGGCCGTCAATGACGCGCTAAACTAACCCGAGGTAAGTCGAATGATAGTCTTTGCAAAAAACCTTCTCGCAAAGCAACTGTTCTGGCGATTAAAACATGTAATAGTTATATTTGGAATGTCTTCCATCTTCCTACTATAATAAAATTGACCTGTGTGCCAGAATCCAATAAAGCTCGTGCTCATTGGTACTCGCCTTATTACCCCTTTGCAGCCAAGATCACTTGATCCGATACGTGAGGTATTTCATGATTCCATGATGAAACTGGTGGACCCTATTTCGTGGCCAATTGACCTTGAGCAAGTGACACCTGCTTTGACAACACCGATTATGACGAACCAGACAGTCACGTACTCGTGCAAAAGGGTGGTGTGGTTTCAAACAAACCCGTGATGTAATAATTTAAAACGATTCTCAATTGGCATGGCTTTGACACAATTGCCTGTAGTGGTCATTTACCAACACATATTGCATCACTTGACTGATTTTCATTAGATACATCCCTGTCTCTATCAGATTTTTGAGACTTTCCTTCATCCGATGATAAATGCTGAAAACGTATGCTGTCAATTTTAGACATCACTATGCGAACAAGCATTGCATTTAATTTCTTTTTATTGTCACATACTGACAACAAAGGCTCATAGATCGCAGTTACCGAGTCAATCAAGGATCTCAAAGATAAAGCGGAAGGTTGTGCCATAGAAGGCAATTCGAAGAACTTGGAAATGCTTCTAAAGAAAATAAGGCAATCATTATCGTACACACGTTTAAGAGCTGCTAACTCCTTGGCATAATTACAACGTGATATCATCTTCAACTAAACTTCTAAATAATCCGATAAAGTTTTTATACTCAGAATAAACGACTTCAATACAAATTTAAAGTATTAATCTCATATAAGCAAATGAGACACCCTTTATAAGCACTTTGTATTGTCCTACATAGAAATATTTGTTTTATGCGTGCAAATATAAACGAAATTTGCAACAGCAACAATTCAAAAAAAAAATGGTTGTCTGTAAAGTCGAGTTACGGACGATAATTTTACGTGATAACGTCATAAGAAAACATTGATGAAAAATTGCATACTTCTGTGAATTGAATTCTAATGTAATTCCAATAATTCAATCAGTACACAAACAACTTGTCATATAAAGAGTTTCGTTACCAACAACAAAGAGTGAAATATACGCTCTCTCTCTCTCTCTCTCTCTCTATCTCTCTCTCTCTCTCTCTCTCTTCGACTGACCACCAGCAACTTTAAAAGCCTTTTGTTGTTGTTTTTGATACTCAAATGCAAAAGAAACTGTTATTTTCGTCTTCCTTGATCTATGGTGTGCGTGCTTTGTTTACTTTGTACGTGTATTTTATTTGAAACAAACTTTATTATACTCTTACAATGTTATTATTCATACATTATACCATGTGCATACCGCACCCCACCGCGCGCTAGATAACACTAATTAGCAAACGCACACACACACATAATTAAATCTTTCAACAAGCCAAGTCTGGTCTGTCTATCGCTTGCTTGTTCAGGCGGAAAAACACAGTCGTCACATGTATTCATATGTGTACGATTACATGTTCCGCCTTTTGCTTTTCGTTCGTTTAGTGTCGTGTCGTAACGGTAAACGGAACGTCAGAAATGAGTCATGCTTCTGCGTTAAACCAACCGATTTAATAGACGTTATCACGTCAAAAAGTACGATAATGTAAATGCTTTTGTATAAAACGCAGACACAAAAACAACATAATATGTTATGAGAGCTAAACCAAATCGAATAAAATCGCCAACAACAATTGCACTGCGAATGCACGCACAAAGCAATTGAACGAAGACCAAAGTTTTCACTCAACAAATGAAATGATCTACTAATTTATGATAAATAAGGCACTTGTTTGTTACCTGTTCTTGAGCTCTGTTAGTATGCCCAATGCAAGGACTAAAGCAGCTTATATCTTAGTAGGACCCAAAACAGCAATACTCCAACAGCAGCAATCCAGTAATTGTCTCTCTGCGCCAATGCCAAATGCACTCCGCATCCAAATTCCAACCAATGAAACACCAACCATCGTCATGGCCAAAAGCCAAATCTAATCCAGAAACAAATGTCCACCCGGCTGATCAAAAATGTACAGCTACACTGCTATACAAATGTAATTGCCGGTGAGCAAGATGTAACACCTTTCAAACTGTTGTTTTACGACAGAACATCCACCGACACTTGACTTTCAAACTCAAAATTTACAATATGTACGAATGTGTGTATGTGTCATACAATGCGAAAAATATTGCGAGAACGAAAAATACGTATGTACGAATGTACATAATTATGATTGAATGCATATAGATTTCATACGATTAAGGCGACCAGACAGTCTTAATGTTAAATTTGAGCGACAATATTAAATAGAAATATAAACCAATCGAAGTGTCCAAACAGCACAAGTTATCGAAATATACCTGAACTTTGACCGATTAAATTCAAAGGCATCATAATATGTTAATATCATAATATGTTAATTTTGACCAAAAATCAGCTTCTTAGCTTACACAATATGGCTGAAAGAGGTATGACAGGTAAAATTCTGCCTCTGGCTCTCTATATCTCCAGTATCACTTACTCAATTACTTACGCATTTCTTCACTGTTTGAAACTTTACGCGATCCCTAATCAAAAAAAAAAAAAAAAAAAAACATACAGATCTTTAAACTCTTGAACGGTTCAACTGTTACAGAATTTTGTCAAACGTAAATCGGTTTTGAAACATTGTGAGACGGACAGACAGACATACAGACATGGGTAGATCAACTCGTCTTATCTTGCTGATGAATATACATACTTTATGGATTATCCGATGTTTCTATTAAGGCGTTGCAAATATTGTGACTAAATAATAATACTTCACACACTCTGTATGAATAGTATAACAAATACTAGTTAAATAGCTTTATTAAAATGAAGTGCACCGAGAAAAAAAAAGTTGATATCAATTTGATATTGCTTCATAAATTTTTAAATATTAATTTTTTCATATCATTCGGCCATTAAATAAGATCGATATGATATTTTTCATATCAATATCATGAAATGATATAAAAACGTTTCATGATATTGATATGAATTTATATCATCTTTCATTTATATCATCTGAATTTCTATCAAGGCAAACCAAAAGAAACGAATCTAAAAATCGAAACGAAAATAAATTATTTTTTTCGGCTGCAGAATTCTTCTCTACAGTAGCTTGGCGATACTCCTCGTCATACCAAGAGTTCGTCACAGGTCTAGTCTATCCAATGACCTCCTTGGCAACCGTATCCATGGAGTGGGAGATATGCACCCACTGCACACATGTATCCTCAGAATCCGGAAAGAACTCCCATAGCCGTTGTGAGTGGTTAGCTGAAAATGTTTCGGCTGTCTGCTGCTATTACAGCTTCCCGAAGTCTAGCTTTCGGTGCCTGAAGTGTACCTTGGCCGTGACAAATTAGTGATTCGAATTTGCATGTGCTTTGATCAGAGCTGCGCCAAGTAGCCTTGTGGATGTTAAGGTGTGGAAATCTGGTGCTACTGATTACCATGTTCCGACCATCGGCGAAATCGGTTAGCCTCTCTCCAATGCTGGAGATAGATTGGGAGATAGAACGACTCCTTGTTTGGAACAGTGCTCCGAAAGACGTTTGAGACACTCTTAAAATTCACAAATTAGGCTAATGTTAATGAAATTGCGGCCAGGCGCTCGTCAACATGTACGAAAGAGCAGAGTGCATGAGGTTCTGGTATGGTGGCAGGCCTTGAAGAAGTCCACACACCTAAAGCTTATGGAGATGAATTATTATTCGCAGTAAGGCAAGCAGCAGAAGTAGCACACCTCGCAAAAATGAATAAATATATTCATCGACAGCCAAGCTGCGATAAAAGCACTACAGGCGGCCTTCATCTCTTCCAGAAATGTCCTGGTGAGCAGGGATGCAGTTGATCAAAAAAGGTGAAAATCTTCTGGATTCCCAGCCACCTAGGCAAAGACGGTAATGAAATGGCGGACAGTTTAGCAAAAGAAGGCGTCGAGCTATTACGAGAACACTATATAGCAAACTGGTAGAGGACGCGTGGACCAGCTGTGTAAGATAATGTGCAAAGAACGCAACAAAAAACTCTTGCACTTCCTGCTGCAGCAGAGGAGGCACTGCAGATTTTTGGTATTCATTCTAACAGCACATTTGCCAGCAGACTCTCATCCGAAAAAACTAGGCATGACCAACACGGATGGTTGCAGGAACTACAAGGAAACGGGAGTACCGGAAACTCTGGAAACACGTCATCTGCAGCTTCCCAGCAATTGCAAAATCAAAAATCAAGACTATTGGCGTTAGTCAAAAATGCAAAAATTGGCACAACTCCCGCGAAGCTTGAGCGCCATCTGTCAATTAGCTTTGGAATGACGCCATCCAGTAAAGTCGAAACCGAACAAACCACATCAAAGCCGGCACACTGAGATGGTCCTTCGACACTAGCGTGGACTACCGTCCACAGTGATCTGAAAATGGAAGATCACTAAAATGTTTCTCTTTTGAAATCTGATTCTTCAACTTCAATTGTAGCTTTGAATTTTTTACTTTCATAAAAAAAAATTGGTGCATTTTTCCCGGGAGGTAGCAAACGATGATAAGACATACACTAAATCCGAAGCAACTATTTTACGCTCGCTTAAAATGCGATCCCATTAATCCCGAATCAGCTTTGATGAAGCTTTTGAATTTTAATATCGGTAGTGACACCTCTGGCTTGAAACGATGGTTCTCTTCTCATTTATTGCAGTGAAAATCATATACCAAAATGGAAGACATTCGGTAGATTTCGAATTTTTGCATTTACAATTATTTGAAAACCGCATTCACATCTGTTCGAGTTTCTGCGGTCAACGTGATTTCGGTCAAGGTTTTCAATCAAAAAAATCAAAACCATATATATCCCGATTTACTGGGCCCCAAAAAGTATGGACCGGGATTAACTACCCGTTTACCCCTCGAACTTTACGAATCATATTTTACCATCACTAGAGCTACAATTGTTATATAAACGCTTTCTATAACGCGGGTGCGTTATATTAGAGGATGCAGAGCCCTACATAGATGGTCCCATGCAGTAACCAATTAGCCGAAAAAACAAAAAAATCTAAATTAAAATATAAATTTGACTGCATGAACTACTCTACTCAAGTGACAAGAAAGAAAATCCAATATACTCGTAGTTTCCTTATACATATTTCAATAATTTTATTGAGCAAAGTTGACTGCTAACCAAGTTTCTAGTTCTAAACTCGCACTCCCACCACTTGGCTTGGTACGCCGATGATCTTGATATATATTTGTATATGAAAGAATCTACTTGCTGCTGAGATTAGTCTTTCATTATTCATAATATGTACAAATTGGTTATTCGTTCAATTTATTCTTTTAAATTTTGAAGAGAATGGAAAACTTGCTAGCTCCGGAATATATTACAACAATTCTTATTGGTATTTGTGTGCCAATATGGCTCTATTGGCTTTGGATGCGTAGGGATCTCTACAGATTTGCTCTTAACATGCGTGTTATATGGGGACTACCAATTCTTGGAATTCTAGGGACGCAACTGATGAGCTTACACGGTGAGTTAATTAACTAAAGAAATAGCACTGGATAATTGTGCCCTATTTTTATTATGAGATCAGATATTCTACCGTGTATGAAAAAGCTTCTGGAAAAAGGAAATTATATGATTTGCACGTGGGTTGGAGTGAATCCGGTACTTTTATTAGCAGAGCCCAAACATATCGAGACGATATTAACGTCGCCGGATCTCTTAAATAAGGCTAATTCGCTGTATAAATCAATCAACTATGCATTGAGCCCAGGGTTGGTTACAAGTGAAGGTGAATGAGTTATAATATTGTGATTATTCTTCAGATTTAATGAAACTCTCAAATTTCTAGCGGAAGCGTGGAAAATAAATCGTAAACTGATAAATCCAGCATTTAGTCACAAGACACTCTTGAGCTTTTTTCCGGTCTTTGAGGTAGCAAAGCAGGAAACAATTCGAAAGTTTAACGCCCTCGACGACGGCCGGCAGCATGCGATTTTTGATTTGTTCCATATTACATCCTTTGGAACAAGCTTGGGTGAGTAGAAAAATGTAAAAGTCATATTTCGTATTTTTAGCTTTAAATGTTCTTCTCTTTAAAGAAACCACAATGGGAACGAATTTTGAAGCAGTGTCTTATAATTACACAAAGCAACACTTCAACGATACATTTTTATAGTAAGTAACAGAAAAACATACTAAATTATATTTGATCCAGTGACTGCTACTTAGTATATTATAGTTCACACTAAGTTAAAACACATGCAGTCACTTCGCAAAATGGGCTATTATTATTAGTTACTATTAGCCGTATTCGTCGTTAATTTTTAAATTTTTTGAAATATTAATTTAGTGCAAATACTCTTAAAAAAGAGACATATCCTGTACCATAGTGTCAAGAGTATAGTAAGGTTGTGCGAATGTATGTAACAGATAGAAGGACAGCAAAGAAAGCTGAGTCCATGTCCCTCCGTCTGTCTGGTAGTATGAAACAACAGATCTCAGAAACTACAAATGCTAGACTGGATATTTAGATTCATATATTTGACACATTTATCATATTGGAATGCAAATAGTTTTAAATATCTACAAATTTCAACTAAAAGTGACAAAAATCTCAAATCCTTGTTTTAAACTCAGTATCTCACAGTGATCGTGCTTTTTATATGCAGTAGGGATATGACTTTTTTTTAGAACTATATTTTTGGTTAACTATATGACAAAATTATGCCACATGTAAGAAATTTTGTTATCACACACCTTCATATATAAGAACTAGCATGGCTAAAAAAATTATTGAAAACGGGTGAAGATTCTACCGATGCGAAGGGGGCATGGCTATGGCGGCTATAACTGAGTATCATTAAAAATATTAATCCAGTTATGTCTACATTGTGGACTCCACCCGTTCTGTTATGTTTCTCTTTTTCATTTATTTCCTTCGGAAGGTTTTTTAAAAATTTAGTTAAACTGATGACACTTTCCATAACTTCTATCAGATATGCTCATCACGTACAGCCATGTATATAGAATATAGAAAATAAAACTAAACTTAAAAGTCATACCCCCAATATGAACACTTTTTAAGGACGCACAGTCGGAACAAAGTTTGTTTTCTTTACTTTGTTCTTATAGTGTGTGAAAGGAGACATCGTTGACCCCATAAATTATAAAAATTCTTGATCAGCTCAACGAGATGATTTGGTCTAGACGTGTCCGTCTGTCCGTCTGTCCGTGTGTTAGGGGCCGTTCAAGTATTATGTAAAGCAATTGTGTTTTGTAATTTTGCCCCCATCCCGTCCACCTCATAGTTACGTAACACAACAAACGAACAAAAACGACATATGAATCAAATTTCGTAAATTTTTTATCCAAAAGTAATTTATTCTTTATTGGTCCATGGAGATTGGAACCAACAAATGCTTATATCATGATTCCTAGAAAGTTTTTCTTCTTGAAAAGTTAATAGACAAAGCGTCAATTCACGAATCGTTCGTTCAGTATGCATAGAAGTTCTCCAGCACATTGAGCTGAAACACAGCGTGGACATATTTTCCCCCGTCAATGTTACCTTTTCTCTGTAATTTAAATGCAATATTGATTTGTATATGCCCGATAATACCCACAAGTTTTACAATTCTTGTTGATAATAATTATTGTTGGATGTTGCTTATTTTTAATATCATATGATAGTAAATATTTGTTTATATTTATATAAATCAGTATTAAAATAATTTGAGAAATGTTACGTAACAAACTGGTTCACCTCCTCCCCCATTGTTTGTAAAAAATACAACAATACTAAATAAAGTGTTTTAGCGGGGAGTTCTTCTTCATTACTTTAATATGAAGAAAAGTGCGGCCGAGGGTCATCGAATCTTAGTGGAATTTTACGGCGAGCATGGTCTATCTGAACAATAGTGTCGGAGGTGGTTTGGTCGATCTAAAAGTGGTGATTTTGAGCTCGAAGAATTGGAATCATTGCTCTATGTGGACCAAAGCCAAACGCTTAAGGAGTTGTCAGAATCATTGGGAGTGGATGAGTCAGCAGTCAGCAAACTTACAAAAGCTATAGGATTGATTCAAAAGCAAGGAAACTGGGTGCAATACGAGTTGAAGGCGCGTGACGTCGAAAGGCGTTTTTCCGCTTGTGAACAACTCCTCGAACGCCAAGAAAGAAAGGGTTTTTGCATCGCATTGTGACTGGCGATGCAAAGTGGATCCATTACGACAACCCCAATGGGTTTTGCCCGGATACTCATCAACATCCTTCGCAAAGCCGATTACACTGGCTGATTTTTGCAAATAAGATTAAATTGGCATAGGTCTTATTTGAAAGGGCTTGTTTCAGCCTTTAATTTCTGATAATAGCGAATCCAAAAACGCTGGGATTCAACCCTATTTTCTCGAAAACGTGACGAGATTCGTGTTCAGCACGAAAAATACATTCGGAAACACCAGGTCCCATTTTATTCGCATCCAAAAAATTGGAATTTGCAGGGCAGTGTTATTCATGGCATGAAGCTTATGCTCTGTATTTGGTGGGACTAGCGCGACGTGATCTACTACGAGCTGCTCAAACCGAACGGGGGAACGCTATCGGACTCAACTTATGCGTTTGAGCCGCGAACTGAAGCAAAAACAGCCGGAATACCAACGCTCGGCCACATGTTGCAAAGCCGGTCAAAACCTACTTGGAAACGCCGAAATGGCAAGTCCTCCCCCACCCGCCATATTCTCCAGACATCTCTCCTTCCGACTACTACTTGTTCCGGTCGATGACACATTGCCTGTTCCAGCAGAAGTTCACTTCATTTGAACAATGCAAAAAATGAGTCGATGATTGGATTGTCTCAAAAGGCGAGTCGTTCTTCCGAGCTGGTATTCGAAAATTGCCATAAAGATGGGAAAAAGTTATGACCAGCGATTGACAAAACTTTGAATAATATATTTGTAACCATTTTTGCACAAGGTCCCAATATATATTGTAAAATATTTATCTTTTTTAACAATTTTTTAATTGTTTTAACGTTTTAATGTTTAATGTTTTAATAATTTCTTGTTTTAATAAAATTTTAAAGGCTGCATAAGTTTACTAAAGCAACTGTGTAAGATATTTGAAAGTCGTGAATGCAAGACTGCAGCATTTTCTTGTTTTCTAATTATTTAATTGATATTCTTTAATTCTATGCAGCGTTGTTACTGTCACCGCAAAGCGTCTGGTTTTCGATTATATAAACCTTGGCTGGGTTTTCATTGCGTATCCCAAATATCAAAAGTCTATAAGGCATATACACCAATTTGTAAAAAAGGTTGGTACATTTCATAATTTTCAATCGGATTAGTCTCAAATTATTTTCATTATTTCATAAGATGTTCGATATGAAACTGGAAACTAGCAAAAACTTGACCCAAAGTGAACTATTGGAGTCGGAGAATATGGACGAGTGCGATTCAATAAAGAAGAAACCAAAAATATTCATCGATCAAGCCGTACAGATTGTACAAAAGGCAAATATTGACTACCGATCCATTGCCAATGAGGCGATCCATATATTTACAGGGGTATGTAAAAAAATTCTATATAATCCAGATTATTTACACTATTTTTCTGTGTCTCTGAATTAGGCGTATGAAACTACTGCAAATACTATATTTTCTTTAATCGTATTGCTGGCCATGCATCCTGATGTCCAAGAACGATTATTTGAAGAAATATCTTCATTTTATCCCGAAAAAGACTTTTGCATGGAGTATGAGCACATAGATCAGCTACCCTACTTTGATATGGTCATCAATGAAGTGTTGCGCTTGACTCCAGCTATTCCTCTAATTGGCCGTCACGTAGTCAAGGATACAAAGCTGACCGAAGATATAACACTACCTAAGAACCTTGAAATATTTATACCAATTATACTTGTACATCGCCGAAAGGATATTTGGGGTCCCGATGCTGACAAATTCAACCCAGAAAATTTTTTACCTGAAAATATGAGTGACAAACATCCATATGCCTTCATTCCATTCTCAAAGGGCATCCGCAACTGCATTGGTAATATAGAAAAATTTTTGTCAAAATTATTGTTAGTTATCATCAGTATTTTTCTTTAAGGATGGCGGTATGCTCTCTTCTTCGTAAAAGTCTTCGCATCTGGCTTAGTGCGCAACTTCAAATTTAGTACGGATTTTAAATACGAAGATCTTGTGATAGTGGAGAACATATCTCTAAAGTACGAAAAATATCCCAACATACGCATAGAGAAACGATAAGGATTTGATAAATTACAAGTATAAGTACATAAAAAATATAAATTTATCGATTTGTGACATCTTGCGTAGTCCCATATTAAGGATAATGGTTTATTTTGGTAGAATTTAGTTTATAGCTTTTAATTAATTTACATTTTATAACGAAATTTGAAAAAGTAAGCAGCGTAAACCCCAAAAATTTTATACAATTTTGATCAATTCGACGCACCGATGTCAATGCCTGTGCCAATAAAGCTTCACATATATATTAAAAGGCGTACCCACCCCCTTTCAGAGGTAACGCCATATAAACCCACCGCCACATTTGAGTTTTTGTATGAAAAACTATTTTATTATTCAATATCAACTTAAAATTCGATATGGTGGCTTATATTGGATGGATGCTTCCTATAATTATTAATGGTGTCCTGCTGTGTTTTACAGATAGTTCCCTTAAGGACCAACCGCAAACTTTTTGTTTTTCGAGCTTACCACCTTAAAAATGGAATGAACGCGTCAATTTATACCTTGATAATAAAAAACTTGAAAGTAATTTGTTAGATGCTTGTGAAGAGTATTGAAGCTTCGGTTCAAGCAAAAAGTTTTTTATACAATTCTTGCAAAATAATTACTGCACTTACTCGTACTACGAAAAATAATACATAACACTTAGATAACAATATATGTCTATCAAGTTTAACTAAAATAAGAGAATATGTTAATTTCTACTTTTCACACACATTCATTCCTTTTTTAAGATGGTTAGCTGATATCTATGAACCGCTTCCGTCCATTATAGGTCATAATTTCGAGTTTCAAGTTAATATTGTATGCATTGAAAAAGTTTTTCATACAAAATCCGAAAAGTGGGAGTTGGGTTAATAATTGTGCCTCCATGATGAGATGAGAGATGACTAAAATAGTGAAAAAGAAATGTTGAAAAATAACCTTTAATAATATACTAATGGCCCTTAGTAATAGATATATTAGGAAGTACGTATTTCCAAGATATGCTATTCCTGGAAAAATATTTAATAGTGAATTTCATGACTTCACAATAGAAAAATATCGAATTCGAGTAGCCCTGCGTAGCTGAAATCGTTGAAAAATCGTTCTTTTGTCTTATTTGCCGGATGAGTCCAACTGTTGTTAAATGCAGAACAGGTGGACGCCGCAGTAGAAAAAATTAATAAAATATGCACATTTTGCGTTCCACGGTGCCAAAATGTTAATACAAATTTTTAATTTTGTTTGTTTTTGATTTTGCTTTGGTTTTGCTATCGAAATTGTAAAGACAAGTTGGCAGCTCTACGACTAATATCGTTGAAAAATATATATAATGGGTGGGTAAACTAGGCAATACGTTTCATAGTCTGAATAACATGCGTGATATTGAAAACTAGGATGTAGACTGGTTAAAATTAACTATAAAGATATGGACAAGTCGTGAAAATGGCCCTAAAACGAGAAAAATAAAATTTCCAAAAATTTTCAAGAGCTTTAACAAATTTTCGTAAGCATATATGAGCACTTTTAATACTCATATATGAGTAAAATAGCCTAATAATTGATATGGAAACTTTTAGTGGTCGGATGCTTGACATATACATTAATGGATGGGACCCGCCCACTATTTTGGGTAGCTCCCTACTGCTCACTTTTGACATTTTGTATGAAAACTTCTTTATTGAAGTAAATATTAGGTTGAAATGCAATGTGGTACATTTTTTTAATGGGCATGCCTCGCCCACTTTTTTAGGTAGTCCCATATAAAGCCACAGCTCTCTTTTATGCATTTGTATGGAAAACGACAATATCAACTTGAAATTCGATATTGCGGCATTTTACACAACTACTACATCGTTTCATACACATCTAATAGTGGGCGTATACCGCCCACTTTTTGGGGTAGCCCCTATTTAAACCCCCCTTTTAGGTTCTACAATACTATTTAACTTTTCGTGTGAATGGTATTAGAGCTTCGGTTTAACCGAAGTTGACGTTTTTTCTTGTTTTAATTTTTTTTAAAATATGCTTTTATAAAATAGGCATGAAGCCTTATTTATTTTTTGTTAGTTATGTCAATGTGCAAACTTTAAACATGTTTTACTAATGTATTATAGTTTTTAACTAAACTGATTGAAATTGACGAACGATAACAAAAAAAAAAAAAATTAGTGTTCCGATCATCGTGGATGCATTTGTTTCTCATGGAACACAGATTTTTGGAGCTCCAATTTTGTTTGTTGACGAACCCTTTCAGATGAAAATGCGCCTTATCGGTGAAGATTATTTGTCTCGAAACTTCGGGGTTTCACAATGATAACACGTTCAATTGTTCAAACATCGAAAAAATAGTAGATGCCAGTTGTCAAATTTCAGAGTTGCCAAATTGCGCCAAATTTGAATCGCGCACTCTTGTTGACACACCCTCTACCATGTGGAAATAATTTTTC
The DNA here is from genome assembly GCA_035044765.1 of Leucophenga montana. Classification (NCBI taxonomy): domain Eukaryota; kingdom Metazoa; phylum Arthropoda; class Insecta; order Diptera; family Drosophilidae; genus Leucophenga; species Leucophenga montana. The sequence goes on from JAWNNQ010000431.1 coordinate 57,756, forward strand.
CCCTGAATTTTTATTTTAATGATCACAAAAACTAAAATCAATGTGTATTTTTTTTTTTTTTGTGATTTTTATCTGAAGAAATTAATCTGGAATAATAATTAAAAAAATAAGGCTCCCTTTTTCTACCCTATATATATCCTAGCTTTCAATTTCACGAATATTATTCAACCTATAAATCGTATTGCCTAATTCGACCACCTAATAAATATATATATTCGCAATTTCGATATCTTAAAGAAATTAAACAAAATTGAACATATTTATGAACCCTTTGGCACCATGGAACGAAAACGTTTATATAATATTCGTTTGAATTTGTTTCATTTGTTCCTTTTCTTCTAATTTATACTTTTTATGCATTTTAGTTTGTGCAAATACATTGACTATCTACCTATTTAGCATTTAGCAGCAGTTGGACTCATCCGATAAATAAGACAAAAGTAACCGATCTTTCAACGATTGTAGCGATTGCAGGGCTACTCGATCTCGATTTATTACCATTGTGAAGACGTAAAATTCACTACTAAAAATATTTCCAGCAATAGCATATCTTGGAAATACGTATGTATTTTCTAATATATTTCTAAATGCAAACAATACCCCTAAAAATAATAAGGATTTGATAACTATGAGTACATACAGTTTTAGTAAATTTATCGTTTTATAGCACCTTACAGCAGTGTCACACTAACTAGAATATTTTAGGGCATAATTCTATTTGAATTATATAAAATTTTTTTAATTTTAAGTTTATAGTATAATTTTTATCAATTCGAGGGTGACGCATCGTGTCATACTCTGTGCCATTGAAAACAAATTCGTCAGTTTTTTTTTTTTTTTTTTTTAATTCGATCTCTTTGATTAATTGACGGAAAGTTATTCATGTATTGCAAGTCAAATATGAAAAACGTTCCGTCAATTAATCTCTAAGCCAAAGAGATCGAGTTCAAACCACTGATTAACTTGTGAATACTATTTGCAATGATTGAAAATAATTACTGGTGATATGGAAAACAAGTTAATACTCGTATTAACTGTAATGAGCAAGTTTTTTTAAACTCAAGAACATTTTTTTAATTTTTATTTTTCTTGTTTTAATATATTATAAAAGCTTCTTTTTATACTATTCACACAGAATTTGAATAGTTTTATCAGTTTGTCTTAAAGTTTGCATCGCATTAAAGTATCTACATATATTCGTGACCAGCTCGATCTAGCCGTAGCCGTCTGTCTGTCTGTCCGTCTGTCCGTCTCGATGTTGTTGCGTATTTTTTGGATACCAATTTTCAAGATATCTGGTAGAAAGTTGACACATAGACTCCTCTTTATTGCAGTTTAATAGACCATCAAAATTGACTATTCGTAGTGTTAGCCCCATAGAAACTTACCATTCGATACTGGAATTTTGCATGGAAACTTACAGCATATATCAACTTAATACTTAATATAGTGGCTTATTATAAACGAACGAACGCCTCAACTGGAGCAATATATGCTATTAATTCATTTTGTAGGCATTTACACACAAACCTACCACCCACTCTTGGGATTTTTCATGAAAAAATTTATAATTTAAGGTAAAATCAACTTGACTTTTGACTGACTTCACATATTGGTCGGCTTCATATGGTTTTTACACCCAGCATCCCACGTTTAGGGTGTAAAACTTTTACAAATATATTTATTTTACAGCTTCAAACTTCCTGCGAATAGCATTAAAACTGCGGTACCACCGAAGTTAATGTTTTCTTCTTGTTTTTCACTATTTCATTTTGTCAACAAAATATTACTCACGATTTTTAATATAGTTCACAAATCGGTTGCTCAAGAAACTAGCAGCTCACGTAGTGATCAGTGAGTTTGCACGCAACGCAGAGGAAGTATAATAAAATGTGGAAAATATTTTGTCCCATTAATTTTTATTTTGATGAACACAAAAATTAAAATCAATGTTTTATTTCTATTTTTAATTTTTTTTCGATGGAAATTAATCTGCAATTTTATTTTTGATTAACAAAAATTAAAATTAGTAATTAAAAAATTTAAAATAATATAATAAAAATCATTAAATTTCAAATCATCATTACGAATTTCAAATCAAATACGATAGAAGCTTTCATTAATATTAAGTATTTATGGTTGGACTAAGGGTATCAAGCTAAAAGATTATGTTGACAAATGAAATAATAAATAAAAATAAAAAAACCCATTAGAGTCGTACATTTTTATTTTATGTTTAGGAATGATTTAGTAAAGTGATTTCATAAATTTGCAATGCAATTTAAAAATGTACAATAGCGACTTAAAACTTAGCCCACAATTAAGTTAATAACTTTAACCGCAGGTCATCTTTTTGTTATTCAACGGAGCCGAATTTATGCGTAAACCGCCAAAAATATTTCTGGCCTAGAATATTTGAAAGTTCACAGAAGCCAAAGTGTTACAATTAAAAAAAAAAAAAAAAACTATTATGTAATAACTTGCTCTAAACATTGTATCTTTAATCAGGGGCGTGCAGAGCCCTTTATTGTTGGAGGTGAGCAGTAAACAAATAGTTGAAGCTAAATAAATATAAATCATGGAAATACTTGAATATCGTCTTTTGACGCTTACAGTTGAGACAGAGAGTTGTCGATACTATTGTTGAGCATAAAATAATTCGAAAGAATTGAATTGATTTCAAATATATTAATTGCTTTAATTCAAACATGTAAATACAAAGGTGTTTTTCTGTATGGGATCACGATCATTTTGAAACTTGTGTTGTTTATGGTAATAAAAATATGCATACCAACTATAAAACTAATATTTCAAAGATTCGCGGCATAAGGCTCTCACCAACCCACAGACAGACTGAGGGGCGTGTCTAAATCGAGTCGTCTTGTCATATATACATTATGGGTTCTCCGATACTTTCTTTAACCCTTTGGCGATCGGTTCTCAGTCGCTATGAAATTCGAGAATGCGATACCGCGTTCGTATTCATCGATCACAAATTACTAAAGAAAAGTGTTGCGAAAAAAAAAATGTATTTAATTTATTTTTGTGGAAAATCGCAAATCGAATGGGTCGGGTCCTATATGTCTTAACGATCGTGAATGGTAAAAATTAATGTGACCATTTTCGCAAGTTGGCAGTAGGCGAACGCGGTAGGTAAATCGGTCACCGGTATAACAGTGGTCGGCGGAAGATTATGGTGTTGGAACCATTGTGTGACTAAATTATACAATAATATTCACACTCTGTGAGTGTACCAGTATATTCGATAGAATATGTACTTATAACTAAAAATGAAAAAGCAAAATAGTTTATTTCCACTCAAGAAACATTATTAACGATACTGACTACTAAAATGGTTTGTGTTTAGTAACCCCCATTCGCTCAATTTAGTACGCCTCTTATCTTGATACATGCGAGTATTTGAAAGAATCTAGAATGGCGATACTACTGCTGAGATGAGTCTTCCGTCATTCGTAATGTGTATATAAATGTTACTCGAGCTAAATTGTTGCTTAGTTTTTGTGCTTCATGTGAAGAGAATGGCAAACTTGCTAGCTCCGGAAAATATTACACCAATTCTTATTGGTATTTGTGTGCCAATATGGCTCTACTGGCTTTGGACGCGTAGGGATCTCTACAGATTCGCACTTAATACTCGTGTTCGATGGGGACTACCATTTCTTGGAATTATGGGGACTCAATTAAAGAGCATGAACGGTAAATTAAATAACTAAAGCAATAACACTGGATAACTGTGTCCTTTCTTTTATATGAGAGTAGATGTTATACCTGGCATGAAAATGCTTCTGGAGAAAGGAGATTATATGATTTGCACATGGCTTGGAGTGAAACCACTACTTGTATTAGCAGAGCCAAAATATATCGAAGCAATATTAACGTCGCCAGATCTCTTAACTAAGGCTCGTTCGATATATAATGCACTCAATCTTGCACTGGGCCCAGGGATCGTTACAAGTAAAGGTGAATAAAGTATAATTTCGTTATTATTTTTTAGATCTAACATGACTCTCCAATTTATAGCGGATGTGTGGAAAATAAATCGCAAACTGATAAATCCAGCATTTAATCACAAGACACTCTTAAGTTTTTTCCCGGTCTTTGAGGTGGCAAAGCGGGAAACGATTCGAAAGTTTAGCGCCCTCGATGATGGCCGGCAGCATGCGATTTTTGATTTATTCCATCTTGCAGCCTTTGAAATCAGCATGGGTGGGTTGAAAAGTGTCAGTTCAGTGTCAAATATTGTATATTTATCTTTAAATGATTTTCTCTTTGAAGCTACAACAATGGGAACGAATTTTGAAGCAGTGTCTTATAATAACACAAAGCAACACTTCAACAAAACATTTTTATAGTAAGTAGCAGGATGTTAAAAAGATATTAAGTATGTAATCCATAGCCACGACTACTAAGTATTTATTACAATTCACACTTAGTATAAATAGAAATCATATATGCATATATCTATATGCAGATACTTCTCAAAATGGGTTCCTATTAGCTGGGTAAATGGCTCACATTATTACCTTTCAATTCTACCAACTTTTTAATTTGTTGAATGTAAAAATAATACTTTTAAAAAAGAAAATACAACTGTACCCAAATTATGAAGGGTATAGTAAGGTTGTGCGAATGTATGTAACAGCCAGAAGAAGATGTCAGCATCGAAAACTGAGTCGGCACAACCTTGTCTGGCCGTCTGTCTGGTAGTATGAAACAACACATCTCAGAAACTACAAATGTTAGCCTTCTAACATTCATATTCAGATTCATATGTTTGATACTTTTATCGTATTGGATTGCAAATAGTTTCAAATATAGGGGAAGAGGGGCAGGGAAAAAAATTCCAGTAAAAGTGTTACATAACATTTTGTGTCCAATACAGACCGAATATATTAAATCACCTTTAAATACAAAATTTTGAAAATTTTTCCAATGAATAGATTAGGCAAAATTTAATGAGCACAGAAAGGAAATTTCAAAATTGTGTAAATATTTTATGGTTTTTAGTAAGTGGTCAATGTAGACAGTGTATTCAGTGAATATTTTTGATCAACATCGAAAGACCAGTCGATGTGGATAGCTATGCCCGTCTGTCTGTCCGTCCTTCCTTCCGTACGTTGAAAGACTATAAAGATAATGCGTCCAGACTTGGACTATAAGATTCTCCTGATATGTACAAATCTTTGATGGCACACCCAAAATACGACTATACATCATTAATTTTTCAAGATAAACTAGTGAACAAAAGTAAAAAACAACAAAAAAAATTTAATTGAAAATCCTTTTATACAAAAATACTTTTTAATGATTAAAAAAAATGTTTTATTTGCATTAGAGAATGAAATGCGGCAGGGTATTTATTTCTTACTTTTTAATTCCTTAATTATATAATATTGTTTCGTTTTATGCAGCATTGTTGGTGCTACCGCAAAGCGTATGCTCTTCGATTTTATGTACCTGGGCTGGACTTTCAATTTGAATCTCAAATATCAAAAGTCTGTCCGCGAATTACACCAATTTGTGAAAAAAGTTTGTAACTTTCTTACTTATGTACTGAATTAGTCACTGATTATTTTTCTTATTCCTTAAGATGTTCGATATGAAACTGGAAACTAGCAAAAACTTGAGCAGAAGTGAAATATTGGAGTCGGAGAACATGGACGAATGCAATTCAATAAAAAAGGAACCAAAAATATTCATCGATCAAGCCGTACAGATTATACAAAAGGCAAATATTGACTACCGTTCAATCGTCAATGAGGCGAACCATATTTTTGCTGGAGTATGTAAAAACATTCTATATATTCTAGATAATTTACACCATTTTCTGTCTATCTGAATTAGGCATATGAAACTACTGCGAATACTGTATTTTCTTTAATCGCGATGCTAGCCATGCATCCTGATGTTCAGGAACGATTATTTGAAGAAATATCTTCATTTTATCCCGAAAAAGACTTTCGCATGGAGTATGAACACACACAACAGCTACCTTACTTTGATATGGTCATCAATGAAGTGTTGCGCTTGGCTCCAGCCATTCCTATTATTGGACGCCACGTGACCAAGAATACAAAGCTGACCAAAGATATAACACTACCTAAAAACCTTGAAATACTTATACCAATTGTACTTTTGCATCGTCGAAAGGATATTTGGGGCCCCGATGCTGACAAATTCAACCCAGATAATTTTCTACCAGAGAATATGAGTGGGAAACATCCATACGCATTCATTCCTTTTTCAAAAGGCATCCGGAACTGCATTGGTAATAAAAAAATTCTGTTCTCTAAATTAATATTAGCTAACGGCAATATTTTTCTTTAAGGATGGCGGTATGCTCTCTTCTTCATAAAAGTCTTCGCATCTGGCTTAGTGCGCAACTTCAAATTTAGTACGGATTTTAAATTCGAAGATCTTGTGATTGTGGAGAACATATCTCTAAAGTACGAAAAATATCCCAACATACGCATTGAGAAACGATAAATAAATATTTAACGATTTTACATATTACAAGTACATGTACATAGGAATGTATAGTTTACAATAAATTTCTCGAATTATTACACCTTGCACAGTCACATATTAAAGGACATTTTTTATATATTTAATTTTAATCTAGGAAAGCCCAATTTTAATTTAGTAGTAAAATGTGTTTATAATCTATTCATCTATACATCTATACATATAAATAAAATTGGAGTGTTATTTTGTGATTTTGAAATACATCCTTTCCTTAAGCTTATATGGATAATTGCAAATTACCAAAACTTAATCAAGCGTTTTTAAAATTCTTGTCTGTCTGTATGTTTGTCCGGGCTAATCTCGGAAACGGCTTAACCGATTTCGACGGGACTTTCAGTGATATATAGAGAAATTTTCACAGATTATTACAGGATATTTAAAAACGAAACATTATTTTTATTTTCATAATAAATTGCTTTTTCGCTGTCGAACCACACAAATTTCGCAATTGAAATTCAGCTTGCATGCATTATTCCATTTTCTTCTCACAGACACAAACATAGACGAACAATTTGTTTGTATTGTACTATGTGCCAAGTTCCAACAGAGCAACAGCACATTTTAGTATGAACGAAACATAACGTGTCACACATAATGATACTCTCATACACATCTATACATGTCCATGGTACAATTAATTGTACTATGTACAAATTAACTTTTCAGTTAAATATTTAATAAAAAAATATAAATTTTTGATAAAATAAATAAATTTGATAGGTACTGCACCAGTCAATATATCTACGAAAATGTGTTTCTTCAGCACAATATATTGTTAGTGATAAAGAGCATTGTACGGCGGCTAAACGGCTGGACCAATTTTTGTGTGTGTTCATAGGGATTCGAGAATGAATTAGATTAACAATTCGAACCACTGTGTATGCCAGCGACTGTTCCTGGCCCAACAAATTTAAGATAGAGTGTTGAAATATTGTGTACATCTTAATGGGATCGAAGAGGGAAGGTACGCAATTCCAAAGATGCTGTCAATTGATTTGCTTATATCAAGATCTGGTTAAGAACTAATTCATAAATTGTATTTGAGGCTTAACAATGCCTCGGTTTGATTAATTATATAATTATTGTTTACACTATTTTGATTATTTAATTTTGAATTTGCTCGCAAAGAGCATGGCTTTGGCTGATGCCAGAATGCGTTCAAAAACTGTTTATTTGATGCGCAATTTGTGGCCTACGTGACAGGATGCTGATAGGCATTCACCCATGGTGGTCTTATTATGCAAACTTTGCATAAAATGCTTATGCTGCATTAGAATAAAGAATAAATGCGCAAAAGATTTATTTTTTTTTTTAAATTGTTTATGATTGCCGTAACATTTTTATTAAAGTTACAGTAAGATAATAAATATAAATAACAATTATTTTAAGATTTATTGTTGATGTTTTATTTTTGAAAATTAACATTTTACAGCAGCAAATACAAAGGACTGCAGAAAAAAAACAAATATTCGCAAGCTCTCTTTCTCTCTCTATCTCTCTATTCCTCTCTTGCGCTCAGAATATGAAAGAAAGAGTTTCTCTCGGAATACGTCACCTTGTATAAATACACCTTGCAAGGTGAGAGAAAGAGATTCGAATATTTGTTGTTTTCTGTAGTCTAGAACCTTCTGGTGTTTCATCGAAAGGTGATAAAAATACAGGGGCTATAATTGGTAAATTCGGTGTTACAGGTTTATCCTGTGAAATAACTACGGTCGTTTAGGAGAAGCATTTAGACCATTGAATGACTTGCCAAGTTGCTGAAATTTGTCGTTTATGATTTTTAAACAATGGTTAAATTCAAAGAACCTAGACCTAGTCTGATTCATAAATTTGATAATCTCAATCTCCGTTGCCCTACTGTGGAAACAAGTCCAACGTAGACCTTTCCGTTCGTTAATTTAATTAATGGCGTCAAGCAACGTATTAGTCAATACAAGCCTTGTTTTTATGATGGCACCGAGGATCGGAATAAGCAATGTTAAATTTAGTATAAAACAAAAACAAAAGGAATAAATTATTGATGCCAAAAAGTATGCTACATAGGTATATAAAAAATGAATTAAAAGTTAAAATAAAATCAAAACAGAATGAGTCCAACTTTTACGCTCGCAGAACCAAACTCAAAAAATTTAAAACAACAAAAACTAAATTACTAGTATGTTAGTCTGTTTATCAAGAGAACGTAGACAAACAAACGGAGAAAGTTTAAAGAAAGAAAAGAAAAAAATTGTTGTCTGTAAAGTCGGTTTACGGACGATAATTTTACGTGATAATGTCGTAAGAAAACATTGCTGAAAAATTGCATACTTTTATGAATTGCATTGAATTATTATCACTGAATTATCATTATTTTATATAATACAAAGAATTGAAAATTACAATTTTTGTTCGATAAATTCTCATTTATTTGCACTCGTTAATTCAAATATTTTTTTTACTTAAATTATACAGATTAATTACAAGTAACAATGTGCTATTAACAATCTATTTTTTTTTTTAAATTGGCGTTGGGCTAGATGAAAATACATGTAATTAAATACGAATCAATACACATCATTTTACGCGCATTTAACTATGCGTGTGTGCCTGTTTGTGTATGCCTATGTATAGGTACCCCATGTCTCGCTCTAAACAATATCACCGCCTAAAGCAAGAATAGCACAACAAAGATGCGTGCCACACATAATATACAAACAGACTGACAACACAGCTCCGCAACCTACCGCGCGCTAGTTAACACTAATACGCAAACACACACACACAAACATATAACTATAGCTTTCACAAGTCGATGCTTCACAAGACGAACGGTTAGGCCGATCGTGCCTTACCTGTCTATCGCTTGTTCCGCGCTTTTGATTGCACGCACACATGCACATGTGTACATGTGTGACAAATGAGTTATGCTTCTGCGCTAAATCGATTTGTAAGATGTTATCACGTCAAACAACAATATTTAAACTTAGCCAATGAAAAGCCAAACAGTTTGAATTAACAAACAACCTCATCAACATGATATCTCTGTTAATATCAAAAATATGCAAGTAGATCTTCAAATTGCTATATGGAATGCAAATGGGCTTTCCAACCACACAGAAGAAGTAAAACTTTTCCATAAATCTAATTACATTGATATCCTCTTGGTATCAGAAACTCATTTTACCAACAGGACACACTTTAAAATTCATGGATATGATCTAATAGTTGCAAGTCATCCAGATAATAGAGCTCATGGCGGCTCTGCAATATTAATTAAAAGAGGGCTTAAATATAATATCATGGAAATAATTAAAGAAAATGCTATACAGGCGGTTTGCATTAATGTTGAATGCATGTCCTTTGATATTACAGTTTGTGCAGTGTATTTTCCACCACGATTTTGTTTTAAAGAACAAGATTACTGTAACTTTTTCAAAAAACTTGGTTTTAAATTTATTGTTGGTGGAGATTATAATGCCAAACACCCTTGGTGGGGATCAAGGTTAGCAAATCCCAAAGGAAAGGAGCTATATAAATGCATAAATACCAATAATTTTTCAACACTGTCTACGGGAAAACCAACGTATTGGCCATCAGACCCCCGCAAAATACCGGATCTTTTGGATTTTGCAGTTTATTTTGGAATACCACGGCATCATCTGGAAATTTCGGACAACTACGACCTAAGTTCAGACCATTCGCCGATTATAATTACATATGGCACTGCTCTTCCAGCACTATCAAATAAATATAAAATTGTCACATCTAGGACAGATATTTTAGCATTTCAAGATTGGATAGATGCGAAACTAAATACTAATATATCTCTCAAAACTGGTTTAGAAGTGGATAAGGCTGTGGAATCATTTACAAACATTATACATGAAGCAGGTCTGTTGTGTACTGCACCAGCCAAAAGTTCTATAGCTGAGCTTAGGAACCTTATAAATAATAAGCGAAAGCTTCGGAAAAATTGGCAAACCAGTAGATGTCCAGCAGATAAAACTAGGTACAATACAGCATCATTCCAACTTAAAAAACGCTTGCACGAAGTAAGAAATGAAGCAACTGCAGAGTTTTTCAAAAGTCTGGATCCTAACACGAAAGACTATGAATACAGCCTTTGGAGAGCTACCAAATATTTAAAACGGCCTGCAAAACGAAATGTTGCTATACGTAATCATAATGGAGAATGGTGTAAAACCGCCAAAGCTAAGGTTGAGGCATTTGCACAACATTTACACTCAACATTTCAACCAAATTCAAATCTTGCACCTGAAGATACTGAAATAATAGAGTTTCTGGATGTACCTTGTCAAATGTGAATGCCAATTCGTAGAATTACTGTGTCTGAAATCAAAGAAGAATTCGCAAAACTGAATCAAAAAAGGTCACCAGGCTATGATAAAATAGACGGAAGAGTTACGAAAATGCTCTCTCAAAAGTGTATTAAATTTTTAGCACTAATTTACAATGCGATTTTGAGGCTGGATCACTTTCCTACACAATGGAAATGTGCGGAGGTGATAATGATTCCAAAACCAAACAAGCCTTCTCGTCCTATCGTCCTATTAGCTTACTGGTGACATTCTCTAAAGTATTCGAAAGAATACTTATGAGTAGATTGTTACCAATTTTGGATGAATACAATATAATACCGGAACATCAGTTTGGGTTTAGGAGAGGTCATGGGACTCCAGAGCAATGTCATCGTATAGTGAATATAATTACAAGTGGATTCGAGAAGAAACTGTATTCTGCGGCAGTATTTCTTGATATACAACAAGCAGTTCACCGAGTGTGGCATCCAGGCATGTTATATAAAATGAAAAAACTGCTTCCTGCTCCATTTTTCCTCTTATTGAAATCGTATCTAAGCAATCGACACTTTTATGTTCAAATGGAAGGAAAAACATCGAAACTATATAGTATCCATGCTGGTGTTCCACAGGGCAGTGTTCTGGGACCTGTCCTTTACACAATATTCAATGAAATAGTTGAAATAGAGCGATGGCTTAAGAAATGGAAAATAAAGGTTAATACTGAGAAGTCGAAACATGTCACATTTGCTCTGAGAAGAGGAGATTGTCCGTCAGTATTTTTAAATAATTCACAAATTCCTCATAGTGATTCCGCAAATTATCTTGGACTCGATATAAATCGGAGAGTAACTTGGAAATGTCATATTAAAGGCAAGACAAAGAAACTCAACATAAAAACAAAAAAAATGTATTGGCTGCTTGGGAGAAAATCGCAGCTTAGTTTGGAGAACAAAGTTCGGCTTTACAAGGCTATTTTAAAGCCTGTGTGGATATATGCTATCCAATTATGGGGAACTGCAAGCCAATCAAATATTGAAATTCTTCAACGATATCAGTCCAAAACGCTTAGACTTATTGTTGACGCCCCCTGGTTTGTGGCTAATGACCAAATTCACAAAGATTTAAATATTCCATACATAAAAGATGAAATACGTAGAATAAGCACAAGGTATGTTGAGAGACTACATGATCATTTAAATGTTTTGGCAATAGGCCTACTAGATAATAGCGATACAACTCGAAGACTTAAAAGAAATCATGTGTTAGATTTACCTTTTAGAGATTAAATTTTGTATATATTGTAAATAAACTCTTAATTATAGAATTTTGAATATAATAGCTGTTCTCACTGGAGTACAGCTATTTCTGTTATATTATGAACTTTCAACTAACTTACTTATTGTCTTATTGATAGATTGTAAATTAATAATAATAAAAAAAAAAGAAAGGCCAATGAAAAATTTCACTATAAACGCGATATTTATATTACAAATTGAATTAAAACTTTAAACAATATTGTAAAATATACATATGTACATACATATATTAAGAAGTTTAAGTTTTTTTAAGAGTTTAAATAAACTTTAAATAACCGCACACGTATAAATAGAGCGCACTGAGAGAGTGTAAAGTGAGAACTGCATAGTTTTGTTTTGTTGCAGTCGGATTTTTTTGTTATTTTAACCATTCCATTTTGTTTATTGTCACATTTCCACGAACTAAATGTACCACACAAAAAAAGAGCAACAAAAAAAAGCAAGGACAACAAAGCGGTCAAGTTGTTCTGTATGACGTCAATCAGCTTGAAGTCGAAAACCAATTCGTTTGGGCTAAGCCCAGATGTAGCGTTTTGTTGAGAGTTAACAGACCATTGCAAGTCGCGGAGCGTCTAGTCCCAATCTTACGGCGTATTCGTTTTCGTACGAATGTAGTTCTGGATTATTTTATTTGCTCGCTCGACTGGACCATTTGCGCGTGGGGTGCGTACAGCGTTTTTGATATGAATTATGTTTTGTTCGTTACAGAATTCTTCGAATGACTTGGCTGTGAAAGCTGTTCCCCGATCAGATATTATTCGTTTTGGTAGTCCGAAATAACTCGTAATTTCTTTTAGAGCGTTGAGAACTGGAAGGGTTTTCGTGTTCTTACCCGGGTTTACGATGAGAAACTTTCCGAAACTATCTGACACTGCTAGGACGTTGTTGTTTTTGTAACAGCTTCGTGTGAGCTGCATCAGGAAATATATATATATATACAATTTATTATATATGAATGAATGTAGTAGTGCAAAGCAATTTATGAATGTAAGAGAAAGACAGACCGAAATAGAACCTCAGGTGCCAAGGTCTAGGAAGAAATCAACATCAACTGGTCGTAAAGGTCTAAAGGGCTCAATTGAGTCGGATGGGACGGGCAATTAAACAAATGAATTCTATCGAGCGGCGATTGACCGCATTCAGGGCAGCAATTAGTATTGCTTATCCCAATTCTCCACCTAATATAATATTGTCCCTATAAGAGCGTATGGCATGTTCAGTTGCATCTTTATGCAATTGGGCCCTTCCAGAAGTATACTCATACTCCTCTATGTTGCTATCAGTGATAAAGCGATTTATGCTCGTCTTATGTATCCTGATATCAGATCTTACTCGGGTAGGCGCTGATGTAGTGAGGGTGCCATGGTATGGGGCATGGGAATGGGCATCTTTGCCAAATAAAGGTTAAACAGAAGAGGAGAGAGAACCCCGCCCTGCGGAATACCTATCTTTAACTTACGATAACCCTCACACCCCTAAACTCAACGTATGCCCTTCTACCATTAAGATAGTTCAATAGCCAGCGTTTCGTTTTATCGGGTAGTGAGGTGGAGTCCAGGTCTTGAAACAAGAATGCCATCTTCAAATGCCTTGTTCAAGTCTAGAGCCACCATCACTGTACGTTCGCATGTCCTCGGCTTATTAAGTCCATCAGCTATCAAAGTAATGATTTCGCTTAGTGCTGAAGTCGTACCACGACCTTTCCTAAAACCGTGCTGATGATCTGCTAGAAGGCAGTGTTCTGTCATTGAAGGAAGTAATAATGACTCAAGAACTTTCACTACAATCGTACAACCGTGGACATTTATTCGAATAATGACAGTTATAACATTTGCTTATTTTACCATTTCGATTTTCGTCGTTTAGGTTCTTAGTCGTAGAACCAATCGTTTGTTTTTCAGTTGTTCTAAGAGATTTCATTCTGTTTGTGACGTATGTATGTCGTTTGCTTGATTTCGTTATGTGCGCAGTAGGTAAGTATATCCCGTAACAATTCGTTACAGAAGACATATTCGTTGGATGTTTTCCTTCTTAGATCGTAGTCGTTGATTCCATTTATAATATGCCTAGAAATTGCCGAATCTGATAACTCACCTTTTCTTCCAATAGCCAGCATCTTGTAGTACTAATCGTGTGGCGTCTCGTTGATAGCTCGCTTCATTTTAGACATTTTTAAATGAACGTCAGAAAGTTTTCGACCTGAGGAAAATCGTTCAGGAATTTTTGTACAAATTGATCCCATGATAGGATGACTTCATGTTTACTCGACCTGACTGCAAAGACGTGGCATTATAGACGTAGGGCGCATAAACTTGTTCCATTTCGTTAGCATGTTCGATGCGTCTTTGTTGCTGAGACGTAGCAACATACGTTGACGGTGTTACATACGTTTGAAAACTCAAACTCGCTGGTTCGATCCACCATTGTTGACTGGATCATACACGAACGCTACTCGTCTTAAGGCGCCACAAAACAGAATGATGCGGTTTGCCAAAAATACTATGTGACGAGCTAAAACCGTATTATGCCATCATGGCATGGCAGTGCCGAATTAGTTGAGAGCAGCTAAGTAAAATTTTGCCTAGCTGCTCTCTTTTGCGTTTCTTTTGGTTGCCTTGGCAGAACAGAGAAAGATAAAACTCTGAATCTGTCGCGTTCTAACGCTATTGGTGGATGCTGCACCTTTTTCCGCTCCACCATGGCAATGCCGAATCAGTTGAGATCAGACGAGAGAGTAAATTTGGTTTTAACTCAAGTCAGAAAGGACTTATTTGACAATGACTTTTGTAGTTGACTTGAGTACATATTTCTTCTTAGAAATAGATTTAATACTTATTTCAAGAATTTTATGCTTATTCTAAGTATTTCCGCGCTTGATTTATAAATTTGTCTCGTTTTGTACTTGATTCAAGAAAATTTAGTACGAATCGTACTAAAATCCCTATTTTAAGAATGGCTCTTTGTTTCAGAGTAGAGGTATATTTGCCAGGATTCGGTATTGCTACTTCTGCTACCTTCCATATCTTTCGAAAATTTTCAGTCTTATTGTAGCATTAAATACATTTTGGAGAAGTTCTTTAACCCTGGATGGCTATTCTTATTTTTTTAACACTAACGTTGTTCTTCGTCGAATCGAATACGACCGATTTTAAGTTGATACTAAAATAATTGTTTTAATATTCAGTTTTTTTATTCTTTATTTTTTTTTTATTATGTATTTAATCCATTGTTTAACATTTTTAGTGCTTAATATATTTAAAAATCAACAAAACAAAGCTTTTTCGTTCTACTCCACTTGACGCATTGTTTCTTTTAGTTTCGAAGTAAGATAAGAAAGCACGAAACTTTATTTTTATTGTTCGCTTGTTTTAACAAAAAAAAATTATTTTAAATTATCTTTGCAATGTTCTTATATAGCGTTATTTCGCTTTGTTTTGCCATCAAGTTGTCTTAACACATCGTTTTCTTTTATAATATGGATCATTTCGACCAACTCCTCGTCTTTCCACATAGCGCGTCTGCTTTCCATTTCTATTAATTTATAACCCTATGTATGTGCGACTGCTAACAAATATGTATTATTTTATAAAACAAACATCATCAGCTGATTGAATAAAAACAATAGTTGCCATCTAGTGCAAATGACACTACATTTGTGGACAGTAGTGGCAGCACTGGTAAGAAACTCACGAATTTTGAAAGATAATCGTACTCAATTTGCGTAAGTTTCTCAAATGCCTTAATTGCATTTTTAGGAAAGCATGAGTTGATCATTGCAATTTTCTATTACGCATAAACGCACTATTAGTTATTCTGCGCTTAGACTATAGGCAGAATGCACCAATTTTTCTTTTTGATTCAGCAGAGCATTGGGTATTGTTTCCGTCTGTATTTTCAATATTATCTGTCAGCATGGTCTCGACGTTTCGACGTGTAGAGGCTTTAAGAGTTACTATTTTGAGTCTATTTTCCAAATGATTTTTAATAAGAGCTGAGTGTACATTTTTCATGAAGTTAACGCTGTTTTTGTTTTAGGACAAACATATTGTAAACGGATATAATGTACGAATTAATAAATGCCATATTTAATATTCCATAAAAAACACACATGGGCCACCGATTTGTCTTACGAGAGCAACTCATAGTACTGCATATTTGATCAAATGTGTCGACTCCTCCCTTCGTGGCATTATAAAACTCGATCATATGACGCTTGTCACTCTTTCAATTAATCGTTCCTTCTTCATTACATGAAGATAGTAAAAAAACTAGCTTGAACGGCTTCGGATTACATGAAAGAAGTGTAAGTTCGTTGTCACAACAAAGCATAGATGATCCGCATTTACGACCTTTTGTAATTTTCAATTCTGGTGGAATTTCCTTTTTATTGGATCGCAATGTACCCACCAATGTTAGTTTGTATGGTTCTCTGTTGTTGCTACTGTTCCCATGCTATTTTCTGTGTAGCTGCCTTGTTTTTTTTTTCTCTCATGAATATGATTATGAATTATAATTCACTTTAGAATTAAGAACCTTAATTATAAGTTCAAAAAGGGCAAACTAAAAATAATTAAAAATTTAAATAACATCGATACACAATTCTAGTTGTTTCATCTTTATAAAGCCATACATGCATACATGCAATAATATACGAATCACAAGAAAAACTCAAAGCAAACAAATACCCTTGCTCTTGACTTGCCTAGGTCAGCGGGGAGTGAACTATCTTATAATTGTACCATGGTTCCAAACACATGATATTGTGGCACGTTTGGGTTTGTTCACCTTAAATTGTGCTGCTCTGCGGGAACTTGGCACATAGTACAATACAAACAAATTGCTCGTCTATGTTTGTGTCTGTGAGAAGAAAATGGAATCATGCATGCAATTCATCTTCATTTGTGAAATATGTTTTTTAAATAGCCTATAATATTATGTGAAAATTCCTCTATCTGTCAGTTTTGCAATTATCCATATCAGCTTAAGAAAAAGCTTGTTTTTCAAAATCACAAATAAATACTCCAAATTTATTTATATGTATAGAGTATAGATGTATAGATAAATATTTATTTATGCATATTATTTTCAAGGTTTTTAATTATTCATTATGCCGATTTAATATTACTCTCCGAGTGGCCGAAATTCGACCTTTTGCCTTTAAAGCACCTAATAATAAAAATATCCATATTACAAGATTGTCCAGAAAATGTTATCGCTTCTTATTCAACGCTATCCAGTCATACCCCCATGGGGACGAACTTATTTACACACATACGAAAGAACGCATGTCGAAGACGGCTGCTTGATGCTAAAGAGAAATAAAAATTTGAACTAGTTTCGTTGCGTTAGTCTTGTATTTTGGCTTTCCTTTTGGAAAAGGCCGCCCTGAAAGAGAGCGGCAATAAGTGAGCAAATTTATTTGCAATTGATTAATGTACAGTTTTAAAATAGTTTTATTTTTCTTTTTAGGGTTCCGTACCAAAGGGTAAAACGGAACCCTATTACTAAGACACCGCCGTCCGTCCGTCTGTCTGACCGCATGTCACCAGGCTGTATCTCATGAACTGTGATAGTTAGACAGTTGAAATTTTCGCAGATGATGTATTTCTGTTGCCGCTATAACAACAAATACTAAAAAACAGAATAAAATAAATATTTAAGTGGGGCTCTAATACAACAAACGTGATCTTTTAGCGGATATTTCGCTTTCTCTCTCTCTCTCTCTCTCTCTCTCTCTCTCTCTCTCTCACTCTTCCTCTCGCACATACCAATCAAGGTCAGTATGTGCGAGAGGGATAAATGCAATGCTGCATGTCTATAGTAGCCTTCTATATTTAGTGCCCACTTTTAGGCTTGAAGTAATATCAAATGTTAGTCGACGCTTAAACCCATATTTATTGCATACATGCACCTTTCTTATGCTATACTAAAACCTATCTGAGTCAAATGACGAAAAATGAAACGCTGAATTTGAGAAATATGGAAAAAGTTAAAATAATAAACCGGCCAAGTGCGAGTCGAACTCGCGCA
The DNA here is from genome assembly GCA_035044765.1 of Leucophenga montana. Classification (NCBI taxonomy): domain Eukaryota; kingdom Metazoa; phylum Arthropoda; class Insecta; order Diptera; family Drosophilidae; genus Leucophenga; species Leucophenga montana. The sequence goes on from JAWNNQ010000431.1 coordinate 75,952, forward strand.
CGAAGGGTTCCGTACCATTATCTATAAAAAAAAAATCATGTCTGTTGTATGGGAGCCCCACTTAAATATTTATTTTTATAGAAAATGGAACGGAAAGCTTCGTGCGCGAGTCCGACTCGCACTTGGCCGGTTTTATTTTACATATTTATTTGATTACTCTTCTATTAAAATTTTACCAACTAAAACACTATCAAAAACACCCTCAACTGGTGCTCGCCAACATGTTTACAAGTGCGCCCACAACAGTTTTGAGCCTAACGTCGAGCTGCTCGCTCGACATGGTCTGCAATGTGAATCGCCGTTTACCTCACGACCGATTTGTTTTTATATAGGTGCTACCCCAAAAAGTAGTGGGTTTGCGTGGGACACGCCCATTTGCATATTTATATGAAGGGGATGTCCACTAAATCGCATTTCAACTTAATATTGACTGTAACAAAGAAGTTTTTATACAAAAACACAAAAGTGGGCAATAGGTTTGCATGGGGGCTACCCCAAATAGTGTGAGGTCCCATCCGTTAATGTATATGTGAAGCTACCAAATCAATTATTAAGTTGATATTGACTACAATAAAAAAGATTCAAAAAAAAAATTCAAATGTGGGCGGTGGGTTTGTGTGGATGCTACCCGAAAAATTGGGCGCGGTGGGTCAATCTTGACACTCTATTAAACTGCAATAAAAAGAAATGTATGTGCAAATTTTCGGATAGACGGACATGGCTACATCGATTCGTCTCGTAGAGCTGATCAAGAATATATATACTTAATGGGGTCTACGATGCCTCTTTTAATGCGTTACAAACTTTCAGACAAACTGATAATACTATCAAACTCTGTGTGAATAGTATAAAAAATAAATTGAGCGAATAGGTTGAGTTTAAGATGGTTAAAAAGTGTGTAAATGATTTGCACTTGCCTATTTATATATAGATTAATTGTTATATATTTTCTTGCAGGACCTACACTTTTGAATATAACCACTCAGGTACACTATTTCTTTAGAGTAGCATGACAACTCTAGACAACTAATTTAGAAAACTAATTACAAATTTTAAAATAGAAAGTATTTTCTTTATAGCCTTATGACACACGAATAATAATCAGCAAATTGTTTTCCCCTTCGTTGTTCTGGTATTTTAAACACGAAAGAGACTGCGAAAGGGATAACATACAGCAACATTTTTCACTTTGAGTCGTATAGGTCACACTTGACTTTTGTTTGCGTTTCTATTAAAGTATACAGAATCAATAGAGGAAAGCATTTTAAAAATGAATGCATTGAGTATATTCACCATTTGTACATAACATGCCAAATATTCCCACTGCGCATTTTGCATTATTAATTATTGTTCTTTTTCCTAGTTTTATTGTGCACTAATTAATATTTTGTGTAAATTGTGACCGAATGAAGAATTAATCCAAAACCCCATAAAAATATAGATAAATACACTATTGCTGCGGAATTTTTTCTTCACGAAATCATTTCTTCTAAGAACATCAGTTCGTTTAAGGACGAAATTATTTCTTCTAAGGTTAAAATTTGACATCTTGTCCAGAACACACATCGTCATGATTGGGTTCATGTACGAACGAATGCCATCATCATGTGCATTCTACAGTCGTTCTGGCAGAACAAAAACAGGCCCTTGCTACAAAACTCACCTACAGTTTCTTTTTATTTTAGGGTACATTAGTATATGTATATATTTTTGATTTCTTTCATTCTTATATTAGTAGTTCTCATTTTACATCTGGCCTGTTCCGGTTATTATTTTTGGGAAGATCGACAAAATGGTAAATTTTTCATGTTAAAATATTAATTTTTAAATTGATATTGACTGCAATAAAAAACAGGCTTTCGTTTATGGATTTCCTTCTTAACTTTTGACCTAGGAAATCATAGTACATAGGCTTGAAGAGGCTAAAAGTTTAAAATAAAAAGGCAATGGATCTATAAATTTAATATGTACTTGGGTGTTATCGTGCAAGAATCAATTCTTTAGCCTGTAAGCAAGTGGAATACGACCATAACCATTACGGTACCAAAATGTCTCATACTGCGAAATTAGCAATAATATTAAATCGATCTATATTAACTATGTAAATAGAAGAATTGAACGATCGTTGGACGAAGGGTATCGAGTTGAAAACACATAATCTAGATTTCACATTTTTTGTAGTTTTTGGGATATTAATTAAATTCAATTTATACTTATGCATAATACAAATGTAGCATGCTAACACTAAGTCTACAATTTACTTAACAGCTTTAAACGCAGAACATTTTTTTTATTATTTAATGGAGTTGAATTTATGCGTAAACAGCCAAAAATATGCGTGGCTTAGAATACTTGTAAGTTCATTGAAGCTGACATCGCAATTTTATATTTTCTAAACATTAAAATTAAACGAATGGTCAAAGTGTTACAATTAAAACAGAAAAACTTTTATGTAAACACTAGTTCCAAACGCTGTATTTTAATCAGTGGCGTGCTGAGCCCTTTGTAGTTGGAGGTGAGCAGTAAACAAATAGCTGAAGAAGTATACATAAAAATAAAAAAATTCTATTCGCTCGAATATATAGAAATCCAGTGATATTGAACGAAAACCAAAACTTTTGTAGTTTCCTTCTGAACATTATTAAAGATGTTGTTTACTAAAAACATTTGTGGTTATAAGTCCTACTCCCTAAATTTAGTACGCCTCTGATCGTGTATATGAAACAGTCTTGTTTTTGTGCGATGCTACTGCTGAGATGAGTCTTCCGTCATTCGTAATGGATATATAAAAGTTATTCGAGCTAAATTATCGTTTAGTTTTTGTGCTTAATGTGAAGAGAATGGCAAACTTGCTAGCTCCGGAAAATATTACACCAATTATTATTGGTATTTGTGTGCCAATATGGCTCTACTGGCTTTGGACGCGTAGGGATATCTACTACCACTTCTGGGAGTTATTGGGACCCAACTGAAGAGCATGAACGGTAAATTAAATAAATAAAGCAATAGCACTGGATAACTGTGTCCTTTCTTTAATATGAGAACAGATGTCAATGAGGCGAACCATATTTTTGCCGGAGTGTGTAAAAACATTCTATATAATCCAGATAATTTACACAATTTTCTGTCTTTCGGACTTAGGCATATGAAACTACTGCGCACACTATATTTTCTTTAATTGCGTTGCTGGCCATGCATCCAGATGCCCAGGAGCGATTGTTTGAAGAAATATCTTCCGAAAAAGATTTCCGCATGGAGTATGAGCACACACAACAGCTACCTTACTTTGATATGGTAATAAATGGAGTATTGCGCTTGGCTCCAGCGATACCTATGATAGGACGCCACGTATCCAAGGGTACAAAGCTGACCAAAGATATAACACTACCTAAAAACCTTTAAATAATTATACCAATTGTACTTTTGCATCGTCGAAAGGATATTTGGGGCCCCGATGCTGACAAATTCAACCCAGATAATTTTCTACCAGAGAATATGAGTGGGAAACATTCATACGCCTTCATTCCTTTTTCAAAAGGCATCCGGAACTGCATTGGTAATAAAAAAAACTCTGTTCTCTAAAGTAATATTAGCTAACGGCAATATTTTTCTTTAAGGATGGCGGTATGCTCTCTTCTTCATAAAAATCTTCGCTTCTGGTTTAGTGCGCAACTTCAAATTTAGCACGGATTTTAAATTCGAAGATCTTGTGATAGTTGAAAATATAACGCTAAAGTACGAAAAATATCCCAACATACGCATTGAGAAACGATAAGGATTTGATAAATTACAAGTGTATGTGTACACAATGAAGTGAAGTTGTTGAGGGAATAGATTTCGAGTAGTTAGATTAAATTAAATTTAGTTTGTTGTAATTTGTAATAAAGGAAGTTTTTTTTAAACTTTGTAAGAAAAATAATTGTAAAACATAACAACCTCTACGTGGGTAGAAACTTTGATGGGACTACCCATAAAAATGGGCGGGGCATACCCATTGATAATTATATAAATAAGCTAAAAACCCACTGTATCAAATATTAAATTGATCTTGTCAGTAATTAAAAAGTGCAAAACTTTCCAAAATGCGGAGGCGAAGTTATACCTTAAGAGGGCGAATCACACCCAAAGGAAGCAACCATTACCAATTTAAAGTTTGGTGGATTCGTATGAGCGCTACCCATAAATGTGGGCGCGACACCTCAATTAATATTTATGTTAAGCGTTTAACCATTCAAAAGCCACGATATGAAATTTGAAGTTTATATTGACTGCAATAAAAATGATTTCCATATAAAAATGATGTCCAAGCGTTTCTTTTATTTTTATAGACATATGTGTACGAACATTTTTAAAACTGTAGGACATTTTTTGGAACATTTATTTCTCTTAATTTAGTATATTCTAGGAGCTTATCTTTGAAAAAGAAAATTTGTTCACTATTTTGCTACTGTTGCGATCAATAATATAATATAATATAATCAAGATTTTTAGATACTTAGAAGTTACTTAGTTCCGAATTGCAATTGGGTTAGTCACGAAACGAGCAGCTCACGTAGTGACCTGTGATTTAGCTGTCAGCTCCCGGAAAGAACAATATGGGAAATATTTCGATGATCGAAAAAATAAAAATGAATGATTAAATTCCTGTTTTGATTTATCAAAAGAATTCAATCTGGAATTTTAGTTTTGATTTGAAAAAAGAAGAATAAAAAATAATTATTTTTATTAATATAACAAAAATCAATAAATAATAGTTTTGAAAAAAATTCATAAATATTGCGAAATTGCAATAATATAAAATCGACAATGTAAAGTCTCTAAATAGACCAATTGAAGGATCGTTGGTCTAATGGTATCCAGCTTTAAGGAGAAAGGAAAATGTTTTTTCTTTTAGGTTTTGGGATATTTATTGAAATGAATTCATACATTTTTAATCTGTAAAATTTATACAAATTACAAATGTACAATAGCGAGTCAAAAGTAAGCCTGCAAGCCATATTTGTCCGTAAACTGCCAAAACTATATGTGAATATGTGTTAGAATACTGGTAAGTTCATCAAAGCTGACTTCGCAATTGTGAACTTTCTAAACAATAAAATTAAATGAATGGTCAAAGTGTTACAATTTAAAATAAGTATTAAGTAAACACTCTCAAAACGCTGTATCTGAAGCAGTAGCGCGCAGAGCAGAGCAATTGGAGCTGAGTAGTATACAATTAGCTGAAGCAAAATAAATATAAAACAAGAAAAATCCATTACTTCGGTTGAACCGAAGCTCTAATACCATTCACACGAAAATTTAAATAGTATTGCAATACATAAAAGTGGGGATTTAAATAGGGGCTACCCCAAAAAGTGGGTGGAACACACTCACTAGTAGATGTGTGTGAGGCGATGTAGTAGATGTGTAAGATGCCGCCATATCGAATTTCAAGTTGATATTCACGTTTTCCATACAAATGCATAAAAGTGAGCTGTGGGTTTATATGGGGCTACCTCAAAAAGTGGGCCAATTGTCTATGTATGTTAAGCTGCTGTCTCTTGAAAGACACCATATCGCATTTTAACCTAATATAGACTTTCATAAAAAAGTTTTTCTTACTAAAAGTCAAAAGTCGACAATAGGTCTGTATGGGAGCTACCCCAAATAGTGGGCGGAGCACGCCCGTTAGTCTATGTATGTTAAGCGGCTGACCATAAACAGGCACCACATTGCATTTCAACCTAAACTGCCTAAACTGGTTGGGACATGCATAAATATAAATATATAATTGTGAAGCTTCTGTCCATAAGAAACCACCATTGACTATACTTTTTTTATTTTTCATACAAAAACCCAAAAATATGTGGTGGGTTTGTTTAAGGACTATTCCTCAAACTGAACGGGGTGCACTTATATACTGATATATATGTGAAGCATACGTTTCTAAGAATCCACATCAAATTTCAAGTTCCACTGTAATAATTAGAATTTGCATACAAAATCCGAAAAGTGGCCGGTGAATTTTTATGGGGCTACCCCAAAAAATGGGCGTGGCACATCGATATGGATAACCTATCTGACATGCAGACAAACATGGCTAGATCGACTCGTCCCGTCTGATAATACTATTTCACACTATGCGTGAATCGTATAAGAGACCGTTCAAGAATTTCGTAATCTTCATCGCAGTGGTGTTCGTTCAGTACGCAGGAAAGTTCTCCAGCACGATGAGTAGTAACACGGTGTGGGTATATTTTCACCCGTCAATGTTACCTACTCCTCTGCACCTATTATCCATTACAAGAACAGTATGCAGAATTGATTATTAATGATAAACTCTAAAAGTTTTATAAATCGTGTTGATAATAATCACTAATAAAAAACCTAGAGAAATGTTACGTAACAAACTGAATTACCCTCCTCCTCCACCAATGATTGGATAGACACGTCCATCTGTATATGTAAGTAAAGCGACCGTTCATAAGAAATCACCACATCAAATTTCAAGCTAATATTGACTTAACTAAAAAAGTTTTTCATACAAAATCAAAAAAGTGGGCTTACCCCAAGAAGTGTGGCTTACCCCATTAAGTGTGGCTTACCCCAAGAAGTGTGCGGGACACGCTAATTGGTATATGTACTATTCTGTCAAAAAAGTGCCGGGAATTGGTCAATAAAAAACAAAATATTCGTATTTATTATTCATCCAAATGTATTGTATCGCCTTCAAAGTAGATCCCTTCCGAAATGTAACACATTTTTCAACTTCAGTTCTCGCCGCGAATTCTCCTTTATTTCTTCTATCGACTGAAAACGGGTGCCTCGAAGTGGTAATTTGAGTTTTGGAAAGAGGAAAAAATCAGCCGCTGGTGAATACGGTGGTTGTTCGATGGTATTTGTTGAATTTTTGGCCAGAAATCCGTTCACAATGATAGCCTTGTGAGATGGTTCCTTATCGTGGTGCAAAAACCACTTCTTTCAACAAATCTTGCCTTTTTCGATGAATTTGCTCTCCCAAACGCCGCATAACGCTCAGACAATATTCTTTATTTACCGTCTAACCTTCTGGTTTTTTTCGGTTTCGGCTCAGATAGAAGACGCCATTCTGAAGCTTGTTGACTAGTTTACTTATCAAACTCGTAAACCCATGTTTCATCACCAGTTACAATGCGTTTTATGAATGTGGGGTCGGAATTGACTCGTTCTAGCATGTCTTCAGCGACCTTTACGCCATTGAAATTCAGGTCTTTCGGAACTAGTCGAGCGGCAACGCGTTTCATGCCCAAACATTCGTTTAAAATAGTACGAATTGATTCGTGAGACACAGAAAGTTCAGCGGCTATCTCTCGTAAACTTAAATAACTATTTTCAATCACCATTTCCTTCAATTTAGCGATGTTAACTACAGTCGAAGACGTTGATGACCGAGCAGAGCGAGGCAAAACTTTCAACACATCTTGACCGCTTTTGAATGTACTGTACCACTTATATGCACGTGTTTTTGATAAAGTCGATTCACCGTAAGTCTTTTGTAACATTTTCAGCGATTCGGCACAGGAAATTCCATTTGCAATGCAAAATTTGAGGCAAATTCTTTATTCGATATTTCTATCCATTGAAAAAATCGCTACACACACTTGAGATGAACTGACAATATTGAGCACTGCAAACAAACTACACGTCAAAACGCGCTCAAACTCAGCGTCAGTATAAGACAGTTGTGCCAAGAGGGCTTTTTAAATGATCAATTCCCGGTACTTTTTTTGATAGAATGTATATGCTCCAAAAGCATCCACATCGAATTCCAAGCCGATTTTGATTAATTAGAAAAGTGATCTGTGTGTTTGTATGGGAGCTACTATCTTTAAAAGTAAATGTCAGAGATTGTTCTTTCGGGTCATAATAAAGCTTCCGACATCCAATTCTATTTTAAGTATTTTATTTAAAATTAAAAATAAAAACTAAATGAATCACCCATTATAACGCGTTATTTCGCGTAATGGATGACCACAGAAATCGTGCGATCCAACGTCTTTGGTTTATTATCTCTAAGAATAGGTGAAGTCATTGGTTTATGCGAATAAACCAGCATCTTTGAACGATTTAGAAAACAACATTGTGTGAAATATTGCCTAGATAAGGCGCCCGTTGCTTGAAAAGTGGTCGACTATTTAACTTCCAGAACGCGCCACATCCGAGTCAGCCGCGGCACCAATATGTCCGAAATCATTTGTAAACACAACTAAAATAACACCCTTAATAACGATAGTGGGTACTAAAAGACTTGTTGTTAAAAACCCCCACTCCATAGATTTAGTACGCCTCTGTTCTTGTATCTGAAATAATCTACTTATTTTGTGATGCTACTGCTGAGATGTGATGCTACTGCTGAGTCTTCCGGCATTCGTATTAAGTATACAAATACTATTCGAGCTAATTTTTTGTGTTTAGTTTTTGCATCTTATTTGAAGAGAATGGAAAAATGGTTAGCTCCGAAAAATATTACACCAATTTTTATTGGTATTTGTGTGCCAATATGGCTTTACTGGCTTTGGACGCATTGGGATCTCTACAGATTCGCGTTTAATACGCGTGTTCAATGGGGACTACCATTTCTTGGAATTATGGGGACTCAGATAAATAGCATGAACGGTGAGTTATATAACTAAATCAATAACACTGGATAATTGTGTCAATTCTTTAATATGAGAGCAGATGCCATACCGAGTATGAAAATGCTTCTGGAAAAGGGAGATTATATGATTTACACATGGCTTGGTGTGAATTTTGTACTTCTATTAACAGAGCCCAAATATATCGAAAAGATTATAACGTCGCCGGACCTCTTAAATAAGGCTAATTCACTATACAAATCAATCAGCTGTTCGTTGGGATCAGGGATCGTTGCAAGTAAAGGTGAATAAGGAATAATTTGTGAATATTTTACAGATTTAACATAACTCTACAAATTTTTAGCGGACGTGTGGAAAAAAAATCGGAAGCTCATAAATCCAGCGTTTAATCACAAGACACTCTTGAGTTTTTTTTTCGGTCTTTGAGGAGGCAAAGCGGGAAATAATTCAAAAACTCAGCGCCCTCGATGATGGCCAACAACGTGCGATTTTTGAATTATTCCAAATTGCAGCCTTTGAAATAAGCTTGGGTGAGTTCAAAAGTGACATATTTTGTATATTTAGCTTTAAATGCTCTCCTCTTCGAAGAAACAACGATGGGAACAAATTTTGAAACATCGTCTTACCATAATACGAAGCAACACTTCAGCAAAACATTTTTATAGTAAGTATTACAGTAAGTATTTATGTAGACATGGAATATTTTATTTAGCAACTGCCACTAAGTTGTTTTTATAGTTCACACTAAGGGCCGTTCTCACGACTATCGATAGAATAGAAAATATGAATTGGCAAGATATGCTACAGGCGGAATAATATTGAGTAGTGCATGTCACGATATCACAATTATAATAAATCAATTTTGAGTAGCCCTGGAAAATATTTGAAGAGGTGGACAATCCAATTGCAAAAACGTAAACTCAATAAAATTATAAATTAGCAGAAAAAAATGGATGACAGTGAGCGCCGCCGCTGTAGAAAAGTACGAGCCAATCCATGAATATAATGTGAACGTTTGCATTTAAAATTTTACTACAAAATTTCAATTTTCATTTTGCTTTTGCTTTGGTTTTTTATCGATCGAGTTGGCAGGTATCTTTGGAAAAAAAACTGATAAATATATTGGCTCGCCGAACTCGGCGATACGGTTATAGGCTTAATAAGAGTCGTGACATTGAAAACTGGCTATCGCCAGAAAAATATGAGCGATAAAGGTATAGGCAAGCCATGAAAACGGCCCTACGTGAACTTAAGTGAAATATGCAGTTGGTTCCAAAGGGCCGATCATGTGTCGTAGTAAGCTATTATTAACATTATTCGCCCTCAATTAGACAAAATTATTTTAAATTGTAATTGTGGAAATTAAAGCACGCCATTCAAGGGAGAACATGTTATATCAGTGCATAAACCCTTTAAAAATAGAGTTTTTATTAATCTTGTTAAATGTATACAGCATTGTTGGTGCTACCGCAAGGCGTCTGGTTTTCGATTTTATGTACCTGGGCTGGACTTTCAATTTGAATCTTACATATCGAAAGTCTATAAGGGAAATGCATCAATTTGCAAAAAAGGTTTGTACGTTTCTAAATATGTATACGAGTGTATGTGATTTTTTTTTTTTATTCCATAAGATGTTCGATATGAAACTGAAAACTAGCAAGGAGTTGACCAGATGTGAAGTATTGGAAGCAATGGACGAGTGCAATTCAATAAAGAAGGATCCTAAAATATTCATCGACAAAGCCATACAGATTATACAAAAGACGGATATTGACTACTTATCAATTGTCAATGAGGCGAACAATATTTTTGCCAGAGTATGTAAAAACATTCTATATAATCCAGATGATTTCACTTTTTTTCCTTTCGGAATTAGGCATATGAAACTACTGCGATTACTATTTTTTCTTTAATCGCGATGATAGCCATGCATTCTGATGTCCAAGAACGATTATTTGAAGAAATATCTTCATTTTATCCCGAAAAAAGACTTTCGCATGGAGTATGAGCACACACACCAACTACCCTACTTTGATATGGTCATCAATGAAGTGTTGCGCTTGGCTCCAGCGGTTGGACGAGACGTATCCAAGGATACAAAGCTGACCAAAGATATAACACTGCCTAAAAACCTTGAAATAATTATACCAATTGTACTTTTTCATCGTCGAAAGGATATTTGGGGTCCCGATACTGACAAATTCAACCCAGATAGTTTTCTATGCCTTCATACCATTCTCAAAAGGAATCAGGAACTGCATTGGTAGTTTAAAAAATTCTGTTCTCAAAATTAATATTAGTTAACATCATTATTTTCCTTTAAGGATGGCAGTAGCCCCTTTACTTCATAAAAGTCTTCGCCTCTGGTTTAGTGCGCAACTTCAAATTTAGTACGGATTTTAAATTCGAAGATCTTGTGGCAGTGGAGAACATATCACTAAAGTACGAAAAATATCCGAACATACGCATTGAGAAACGATAAATAAACATTCAACTATTTGATAAGCTACAATATTAGTATATGTACATGTAGTTTATAGAAAATTTTCCGAATTATAAAACTTTACGTAATTCCATATTAAAGAAGATTGTTGTACGGAATACACAATTTCATTTGAATTAAATAAAATTTATTTTGTTGCAAATTCGAATTTTTTGTAAGCCTAATTTAAATTTTGTATTGAAATTTATAGAGCAAGCATTGTAAACCCCATAAAGTTTTTCGTTTGATATTAATTGACGGAAAGCTTTTCATGTCTAACTTACTATTGTATAATACTATATACAGTGTGCACCGAAGAAACAAATTCTGCTCTGGACCATAATACTGAGGAGGACCCAAAAGAGTCGACATAAGACCTTATAAGATCCAGTTGGTGCAAGAATTAAAGTCGAATGACCATCGTTTGAGCGTTACGTTCAGTTTGGCCCGAAATCATATTTAGACACTGCCTTAATGACCATTTTCTCGATGCCATTAAGGAACGTAAAGGTTTGCGCTGGACTTGTTTGTAATGTAGATCGACGGAAACCGAAATATTCATGTTCATGAAAAAAAAGAGAGATGATTTTCATAACGATTTCAAACCAATGACAGATAAGTTTCAGAAGCTTGAAAAAACTTTTAGTGATATGAAATGCCTGAATAGTTATTCTAAGCGAAAGAAGAGGATTTTTCCCAAGGCATAACCATTTCTACATATTTACATACCTATTAAGGCAACTACTCCCGACAATTCTATTGTTACACCAGCTTTTGGTAAACATAAGTTAAGTTTTAAGGTCAACTCTTTGGCGTCTGTCATTGAACCTTTAGACCAGCCGCCAACTGTCCTACCTGCCTAATCCTGCTGACGGTTTGTCAGTTCCACAAGCGCTACAACCTAATGGTCGTAATTCGCAGCTATTCTTTCCCAATATTTCGGTTTCGAAATTTGATTTTAAGTACCTTCGCTCTATTTCTTCTTTTAAGATACAGTAGGAAAGATATTGGAGCGTATCATTCCCTATAAACATAGATAAAGGTGCAAATGTACGATGTTACTGCGGGTGTTCCACAGGGCTCCGTACTTGGCCGCTACTGTGGAATGACCTTTAACAAATTTTATGTTTGTAATGAATTACAGAATCACAGATCTCTATTAAAAGCCGTAGTCGTAGATTTGGTTAGACTGAAGCAATTTCTTGGAAGACTCCTACACAAATGTGCAGCATATCAATCTTATCTCTCTGCAAGAGGTTCGACTGCAGATTAAATTCCTTACGACAATGAAAGTTCCGGCATATGACGGAATTGATGGCAGAGTTGCAAATGCCTTTCCTGAAGAGGAAATAATGTTCTTGGTGCTGCTCCTCAATACCATGGTTCGCGTTCTCCACTTTCTATCCCAATGGAAATGCGTTGTGATTATAATGATACCGAAACCTGGTAAGTCGGAAAACCTTGTTGCGTTTTATGGACTAGGAAGTTTACTACCGACATTCTCCAAAATATCGAAAGAATATTTCTCAGTAGAATGTTTCCTACTTTGGCTGTCCAGAGTGGAATTCCCTTAGGCATCACCATGGTAACGAAGAACAAGTGCACCGGGTTTCCAACATATTCTAAAAGCCTTTGAGAATATGCAGTATAACTCTGCTGTCTTTCTTGATGTACTGCAAGCCTTTCATAGGGTCTGGCTGGAAGATCTCCTCTTCAAAATAAAAAGAAAACTATTAGGCATCACCATGGTAACGAAGAACAAGTGCACCGGGTTTCCAACATATTCTAAAAGCCTTTGAGAATATGCAGTATAACTCTGCTGTCTTTCTTGATGTACTGCAAGCCTTTCATAGGGTCTGGCTGGAAGATCTCCTCTTCAAAATAAAAAGAAAACTACTAGGTTGGGCAGTTTGTTACACTAAATTTAAAAAGCTAAGCTGGTAATCTAAGCCCTGAAAAGAAACTGATTTCCTGCAGCTATTGGGCACTGCTTTCGCTACAAATATTAACCGAATTCTACTTTTACACAACATTTTCTTGAAAAAAAATACTGATGCTCCTTAGTACATGCGGAACAAAACCCTGCACCATGGCTTCAGGTTGTCAATAGTAATGGAGCAAATCAACTTTCACAGCAGCTGATATAATTACCGATTGACTTCGATTATTAACCATCTAGCAAATTCTCTGGCCGTTAACAATTATTGTAAACGGCTCAAACGACTTCAAACGAAGGATCTAAATCTGCTTTAAGCCAATGTATTTTTCTTAGTTCTGCTTAAATTCTAAGCTAAATGCCTTAATGTAAAGAAAGAACGCTCCAGTATGGTGTGATCGCCTTCGAGATACCCTCTACCTTGCTTAAGGCTCCTTATAAAATTCTATTACGACTGATGAACAATTAGAACAAAAACAAATTTCTAACGAAAATTAAATTTATGGCTACCCCAAGCCGATCTGAGCTTATATGGAATATTTTATTAGGAATGCCATATTTGACATCTCTAGCTTAATTAAAAACAAAAACAAACAAATTGCATGCAAAAACTTAAAAATGGTGGGCAAGTGTGTATGGGGCTACCTTTTCTAGTGACCCGATCTGTGCATATGCAGTGTACTCGTACAACAAAACTTTTCTTACAAAAACTTAAAAATTGGGGTCAGGTTTGAATGGGGGCTCCTCTTGGCATGTTAATTTAATACTAATTGTGTGAAGAGGAAGAAGAAGGCTCTTTATAACCCAACTCTTATAGTTTCCGAGACCTGATCGTGCAAACAGTTGGTCGGATGGACAGACGGATACTATCTCGTCTTGTGATACTGATCAAGAATATATATATATATATATATATAAGTTATAAGGTCTGGCATGCCTCTTTCTGCCCTTTTACCCTCTGGGTAGATTGTACAAAAAAAAAGAGAAAACGGTAACACCAGTGGAACCGAAGCTTTAATACTCTTCAAACCCACTTTTTACTTGGCAACGCTGGTGTTTTATTTCAGTTTTTAAATTTTTGGTGTTTGATTTGAAAATTTCTAATACAATAAATTTTATTCAAATATGTAACTGAATAAAGATGAATTTTCACCTTTTTGAAGGTTGTAGATGAAATAGAGGGTTATGGATAATTTTGTTGCGCATGAAACTATTAGAAAGAATTAATTTTAAATTTGGAGACATTTTTGATTGAGCGGGGTTTGAAGCCGAGTCATTCGGAAAGTTAGGCGGTACGCTAGACAGTTGAGCTATCAGGTCCGCAAATGTTTACTGATACAAATGAAATAAGGTGGACAGACGGACGGACATGGCTAGATCGTCTCGTCGAGCTGATCAAGAATATATATATTTTATATGGTGAACGATGCCTGCACATAAACGGTCCAATAATTTAATAATGTAGCGTATTCCGCATAGCTGGTGTATTTTTTTGTTTCTTTCGGTTCCTTTGGTTTCAGTTGAAAGAATAGAGAAAAAATATTCTCTATCTCTGTCGTGCTCCAAATGGCTATTCATATTGTAGAGCATGTCGGTCGAAAAGTTCGACCTTAGGCTCGAAACTGTTGGGGTTACATTTGGAAATATGTTGACGAGCATCAGTTGAATGTGTTTTGATAGTGTTTTGTTGGTTAAATTTTAAAAGAATTTAAAAAAAGGGAAAAAAATTGATAACCAACAAAAATTCTTTTATAACTATGCATTAATTAAATGCGAATAAATTCGCTCACTTATTGCAGCTCTCTTTGTGGGAGGCCCTTAGAGCATGGCTGTCCAAAAGGAGAGCACCTAAGTGTGAATTAAATGATGAGTCATAATTTGTACAGTGTGCCAAATACCAACACCAATGCAACGTAACTAATTCAAATTTTTGTTCCTCTTTAGCATCATGCAGCCGACTTCGGCACGAAGGTGTTCGTCCCCATGAAGCTATGGCTGCGCAGCGTTGATTTAGAGGCGAAAGCATTTTCCGTTACAATTCTGTATTATTGATTTATTTTTTCTCTGGGCTACTTTTAACTCTAGTTATTATGATTTTGTTAGTGAGTTTGTTACGCATTTAATCCATTCGTGATCAGCTCGACGAAACAAATCGGAGTATACTGCCTGTCTGTCTGTCTACTTGTCTGTCTGTACAAACCCACCTCCCACTTTTCCGATTTTGTATGAAACATTTTTGAATACAGTCAATATTAACTTAAAGATCGATATTGTGGCCTCTAATGGACGAAAGCTGTAAATAGTTATCAGCTAACCACCTTAAAAATGGGATGAAGACGTGTGAAGTGCACTGAAAAACTCTACTTATTGTGCGATACTACAGCTGAGATGAGTCTTCCGTCACTCGGTATATAAGTGGTTTTCGAGCTTAACCATTGTTTAGTTTTTGTATCTTATTTGAAGAGAATAGAAAAATTGCTATCTCCGGAAAATATTACACTAATTTTAATTGGTATTTGTGTCCCAACATGGCTCTATTGGCTATGGATGCGGAGGGAACTCTACATATTTGCTCTTAACACGCGTGCTCAATGGGAACTACCAATTCTTTCAGTTATGGGAACTCGAATGAAGAGCATGAAAGGTGAATTAAATAACTGAAGCAATATCACTGGATAACTGTGTCCTTTCTTTAATATGAGAGCAGATGTTGTACCGGGCAGCCTTCCTTCTGTATTTTGAATGACGAATACTCAGTTACATATTACAGTCAATCGAAACAATATAAATGAAAAATACAAATCTTTCGTCACAAAATTGATATCAGAAATTTTGTGAGTTGCTTTCGTCACTTTGGTTTTCACCGCATCAAGAGGTTTTTTATTTAACTAAGCCTACATTTTATTTAACAATTTTAACCTCTGTTCACCTTTTTATTATTTAATGGAGTCAAGAGTATTGTGCATTTTTTATACAATAAAATTAAATTAATGGTCAAAGTGTTTCAATTTAAAATAAGTATTTTGTGAACACTTACTCTAAACGCTGTATTTTAATCAGTGGCGTATATAGCCCTTTGCAATTGGAGATGGTCAGTAACACAAAAGCCGAAGGAAAATAAATATGAATCAAAAAATAACTTAATTATGTAATACTGACTGCTAAAAATATTTTCGAGTAGAAATCCCCACTCATTCCATTTAGTACGTCCCTGATTACAATATACACTTGTACCTAAAAGAATTTACTTCCGTCATTCGAAAAGAATATATAAATGTTATTCGAGATAAATAAACGTTTAGTTTCATGTTTAATTTAGAGAGAATGGAAAGCTTGCTAGCTTCAGAAAATATTGTAAGATTTCTTATTGGTATTTGTGTGCTAATATGGCTCTACTGGCTTTGGCTGCGAAGGGATCTCTACATATTTGCTCTTAGCACGCGCGTTCAATGGGGACTTCCACTTCTTGGAGTTCTAGGGACTCAAATGAAGAGCATGAACGGTAAACTAAATAACTAAAGCAATAACACTGGATAACTGTGTCCTTTCTTAAATATGAGAGCAGATGTTATACCGGGTATGAATATGCTCTTGGAAAAAGGAGATTATATGCTTTGTACATGGCTTGGAGTGAATCCGGTACTTATATTAGCAGAGCCCAAATATATCGAAACGATATTAACGTCGTCGGATCTCTTGAATAAGGCTAATTCGATGTATAAAGCACTACACTGTGCATTAGGTCCAGGGATCGTTACAAGTAAAGGTGCTTGATATACAATTATGTGATCATTTTTCAGATATAATGTAACTCTACAATTTTTAGCGGATGTGTGGAAAAAAAATCGTAAGCTGATAAACCCAGCGTTTAATCACCAGACACTTTTGAGTTTTTTTCCGGTCTTTGAAGTGGCAAAACGGGAAACAATTCAAAAGCTCAGTGCCCTCGATGATGGGAAAGAACATCCGATTTTTGGACTATTTCACATAGTATCAGGTTGCATTGCTTTGGGTGAGTTTAAAATTGTCAGTGTAATATTTTATATGTTTAACTTGAAATGATCTTCTCTTTAAAGAAACAACAATGGGAACAAATTTTGCAGCATTATCTACAAATAAAACAAAGCAACACTATTTAGAGAAATTTTTATAGTAAGTAATTACAATTTCAAATGTGGAACTACCAATTTGGAGTCATGGAACCAATAAACACACGAACATTTCGAATGTCAAGATAAAACAATTAAATATTGTGAAAAATTATTATATTATTAATAATTTTCTAACTAACCTTCCTCAATTTTACCTAGCATTCATGGTGCAACCACAAGACGAATGATGCTTGATTTTTTGAACCTTGGTTGGATATTCAATCTGAATTTTAAATATCAAAAATCTGTAAAGGAAGCAAAACAATTTGTAAAAAAGGTTTGTACATTTCTTAATTATGTACAGGATGAGTAATAATATTTCTTACTCCATTAGGTGTTCGATATGAAACTGAAAACTAGCAAAAAGTTTACTGAAAGGGAACTATTCGAGGCGGAGAATATGGACGAGTGTAAATCAATGAAGAAGGATCCTAAAATTTTCATCGACCAAGCTGTACAGATTGTACAAAAGGCAGATATTGATTACCGATCAATTCTTAATGAAGCAAACCATATTTTTTCCGGAGTATGTAAAATTATTCTATGTTTTCTAGATCCTTACCACTATTTGTCTGTGTATATGAATTAGGCGTATGAAACTACTGCAAATACTATATTTTCTTTCATCGCGCTGCTCGCCATGCATCCTGATGTTCAGGAACGATTATTTGAAGAAATATCTGCATTTTATCCCGAAAAAGACTTTCGCATGGAGTATGAGCACACACAACAGCTACCTTACTTCGATATGGTCATCAATGAAGTGTTGCGCTTGGCTCCAGCTATTCCGATTATTGGACGCCACGTTGCCAAGGACACCAAGTTGACGAAAGATATAACACTGCCTAAGAACCTTGAAATACTTATACCAATTGTACTTTTGCATCGTCGAAAAGATATTTGGGGCCCTGATGCTAACAAATTCAACCCAGATAATTTTCTACCAGAAAACATCAGTGGAAAACATCCGTATGCCTTCATACCTTTCTCAAAGGGCTTCCGCAACTGCATTGGTAATAAAAAAAAACTTGTCAAATCAATTGTTACTTAATATTATTATTATTTTTCTCTAAGGATGGCGGTATGCTCTCTACTTCATAAAAGTTTTTGCCTCTGGTTTAGTGCGCAACTTCAAATTTAGTACGGATTTTAAATTCGAAGATCTTGTGATGGTGGAGAATATAACTCTTAAGTACGAAAAATATCCCAACATACGCATTGAGAAACGATAAATAAATTTTTAACTATTTAATAAACTCTAAGTATATGTGCATATACAATAGTTTAAATAACTTCTAAGATAATGCAAGTTTGTAATTATTTGAAATTTCTTTAACGAAATTTGAAAATGATATGAAAAAAGATATGTTGTAAAACACATGAAATTTATATATCGTTGTTAATCTGTCAGTCGCCAGTTAATAAAAACTAGTCTATCAGTTTTCTGGAAATCGATCCCAAATTTGGTCTGAATATTTATTCTGGGAACGTTTTTCGTGCAAGGTGAGTGATATTTACGAACGTTGAAAATAATTACAAATATGTTCACTTGTTTACTTTCAGTATTAAATGTGCGAAGTATAAAAATTCACTTAGTACTCTAGCGCATACTCGTAAAACTTGCTCCAGACCATAGATTAATCACTTTAACCGCAGATCACCTTTTCTACATTTAATGCACGACCTGCAAAATAGGCGCTTCCCATTAAAGTAAATTCAGTTGCGGTCTTAAAAAAATGAATTTTTCATTGCACTTCCCTTCAAACTTCCCAACAAACAAACAAAAAATAACAATATAAAATAAATATTTATTAAATATAACTCAGCATATCAAAACTTTTCGTTAAATAAGTTGTACTCATATCTGAGTTCAGTCGCGCGTCATTTCACATGTGTATTGTAACGAAGTCACAGGCTGAGGTTAGACCGTCGAATGGTCCAGGTGTCCTTACAGAAAATTTATCAAGTTTCCTGACGACCTACGAGTCGAACTTTCCAAAAGAAATAAAAGTTGGTATTAGTTCATTTATTTCAATAATTTTTAGTACTAATTATTTATAATGTATGCGAGGCAAGATAGGCGTGTCTTGACGATAATACAAACCCCAATCCATGAATATGGATGGGATGAGAATGTTTGGCGATGAATTCTGTTTGTGTTATTACAGCGTTATGATGTTGGGTATGCGTGGGGTGTTGGTATGTGTTCGTGTGTGTGTGTGACTAAGGGGGACGAGTGCGGGAGTGAACGTGAAAGTAGAACTCATAAATGATTTGGGATAATGTTGACACGTTTTCCAACCCTACATCGATCTACTCTTGGAACCTAATCTGAAAACCTGGGGTTGTACCAAGCGTACGCGTAATCTCTATTGGCAACAGATGCCAATCCTAGCATGCGGGACTCCCGATAATACACAACAGCGCGTAATCTCTATTGGCAACAGATGCCAATCCTAACAAGCGGCTTTCCCGGTAACAACCGGCGCGAATCTTCTATTGGCAACAGATGTTAAGCCTAACCAGTTAACTTACACGACACTCGCATTTATCCGCGCACTACCTGCTCGTACCAATGCCCAACCAGAAGTGACTTCTGAATTTTATATTATTTTCTAACAACCCGTCGCTGCACAGTCGCCGCATTCGCCAGTGAATCCCACTTTAGCAAAGTGAATCCCACTTTAGGAAAGTCTGGGATTAAATCGACCATTTGTGGTTTGTGGTATTTTATAGACCTTCCTTCTAATTAATCTAATTTATTATAATATTAATTTATAATTGGTTTATTTTATGCATTACTTGCTAATTAAATTTAAAGAAGCTAACTAAATGTAAAGAAATTAAAGTAAATATTTCATTCTATTGTAATAATAATGAATACTTATTGTAACGATTAGCTTCGTCACACACACCACCCCCCGCACCTCCCCCTCCTTTGGATATCATCATTTAGGTGTGCTTAAGTGTGATTCGTCCATTGGCACGCATGCGAAGTTGGTAGAGTTTCTGACCGCACAAGCTGGTGAAACAATGTCTTCTTTTCCACTAATTCACCTACTTTAGGACCTCCGCCCGTAGAGCACCTTCCGAAAGGTCGGGTTCGCATGTCACCCAGCGTAACGATGGTTGGTATGGTGGCAGTGGCAATGTATCATATTGGTTTCCATGATGTTGCTAGCAGCGCGGCGTTCGCCACGGCCTGCTCCGTGATTGTGGTTGATGGTGGGTACGAGGATCTGGTAGCGGTGCAATCACCTGTATGTCGTTGTGTTGTCAAACGGGTTTTGTTCTGTGTGTTATCTTCAGCTTTGTGTGGTGTCTTTACGTGTCAGTACTGCTTCCAAACCCTCTTCGTCGCTAATGGAATCTAGTTCCTGTAGCCAGTCCTCCTGGGATGCGCTTCTGATGAGTAATATATCCTCTACCCCTCGATTATCATTGCGAGGAACCATCGGTAGTATTGGTGAGTATGGCGGTCGTGGTGGTGCTGCTGTGTCTGAATTTGCTAAAGCCTGTGTTGGTCTTAGTTCGCTTTTCCTCGGTTCAGTTCTTTCTGCTTGTGGAGTGTTCTTTTGTTTACCTTTCGATTTCTCTCGCGACTTCTGCGTCTTGTATAGGGTTTTTGTTTTTTGTTGTGACGTGTGTTTGGCATTTGTTAGCGTCGGTTTCCTTATCCGACGGTCCGGAGTTTTATTTAGCTGACCATGAAGCGTGGAGCCGTCTGTTTCTGCTGAAACATCCGTGTAGCATTTCCCGGTACCAGTTGTTTTACTCGACGATCAGGAGTTCCGATCGGTTTGCCATGAAATGTCGGAGGTTTGCCTGGAGCTGTCCGTCTGTGTTGAATTATCTGTTCAGCGATATTCAGTGCTGCCTCTTTCGGTGTTGAGGTGACTGTGCATGCCACTACTGGGATCTGCTCGAGTTGTTTTCTTTTCGTCTGTTCTTCGGTGTTCGTAGACGTATTTGCGATTTTCCTTATAGGGACGAATATTTCATCAATGTTGCTTTCACTTAAGATCAAGTTGTCGGGTCGAGTTCCGGGTGGTTTCGGCTTCAGAATTGATGGGGGATCACGCGATTTGTTGTCGTGGGAATGATCGCGTGCTTGTCGCTCTAGTCCGTCAGACCTGGGTTCGGTTCTTTTCCATAGCGTTGTGGCTGTGGTGGACGTTGCTTTGGCGAAGATGCTGTACTATTAAATCTCGTTTATTGGTGTTATTCTTGATGGCTTCTTTTGCCGCTTCGTTGGCCAGTTGACTTTTATCGAAGGCCTCTAGCCGAGTTTTGAGCTCACGTTCGGCGCGTGCTAGTTTACTTATATATATTCTTGGATCCATGTTCATATCCGTGGGTTAGACCAAAAGAGAAAAAATAATTTGCCCCAGATTAATTTCAATATAAATATTAGTTAGCGGTTAGAACTCGTCACTGGTCTAAAGAGCGTCCTGGAAACGGTTTAAGTTCTCTGATATGTGCGTACGTGGTACGTCTGGTTTTCTCAGAGTTTGACTTTAATTGAACGATGGCTGGGAAAAAGAGAAAAAGAGATGACCTCATATGGTCCGTTGAATCTTGGAGCGAACTTTGCCGCGAAACTGTTGACTGCTTTGGATAGTGGGTGCTGCTTCAGCCAAACCCTTTCTTCTACATGGGGCTTCCAATCGCGCTTGTTCATGTTAAAATACCGTGCTTGTCGCATGGCTGCCTTAGACATATTTTGTCTCACTTCTTCGAATATTTCTTCTAGCTGTGCGCCACGTGTGTGTACGTTGTTGTCTGAAAAACCTGATCCGGGGGTGATCTCGTCAAAGAGGTTGCCGGGCATACGTAGTTCTCGGCCATATAAGAGCTGTGCGGGGCTTAAGTTCGTGGACTCCGAGCTACTCCTGTTCATGGTCAGTGTTAACTCGGGTAGGACTTCGTCCCATCCTGTATGGTTGTCTCCTGTGTACTGTGTGATCATAGTCTTAAGCGTTCTGATCGCTCTTTCGGTGACATTTTCTTGTGGGGTATACGGAGCCGTCAGTTGGTGTCGCGTTCCCAAGTCCGAGAGGTATTCCTTGAATTTTCGACTGGTGAACTGAACTCCGTTGTCAGAATTCAGGACCTTTGGCACGCCATCCCTTGCTAGGATCCGTTCGCGAAAGGCCTTTATTAGTGCTTCTGTTGTGGCCCTGCGTATCGCCTCCAGCTCAACCCAATTCAAAAATTTGTCAAAAAACACCAATAACGTATTGAGCATCTTCCCGGAGGCTTGCTGTTGTGCAACTTTAAAGCGTTGGCACGAACTGCACGCTTTAACATATTTGGCCACATACCGGAACATGCCGGGCCAGTAATATTTGTTGTTAAGCCTGAGGATAGTTTTGTGTATTCCAAGATGACCAGCTGTACTCTGGTTCGCATAGATTTTGGTATACATAACTTCCATGCAAGGAATCGCCTGTACCACGGCACTACCCCGATGAAACTCTGAATATCGCGTACTGATTTTGGCTGTTGTAGTTCTCTGATCGCGGATACTTTATCTGGGTCAGTGTGGATACCCTCGCCACTGATCACGTGACCCAAATATTTAATTTGTGTTTGGAAGAAGTGGCATTTGTCGGGATTAATGCACAATTTGGCCTTTCGCAGCCTGTTAAACACTTCGTGTAGTTTCTGCTTGTGTTCCTGTTTGGTTCTACCGATGATAACAATATCATCTAGGTAAGCAAAAGCAAATGGCTCCATTTCTGGGCCAATTACGCTGTCGAGTGTCGCGCCATTGGTATGTATTCTTGGTAGGGGATACGCATATGGTATCGATTTATCGTTGAGCTGTCTGTAGTCAACGCACAACCTCCACTGACCCTTTTTCTTTCGCACTAACACAATAGGTGCGCTGTACGGGCTGCTTGAGGGTTCGACTAACCCTTTTTCCAGCAATTCGTCTACTTGTTTATTAATGACCGCCTCCATAGCGGGGTTCCGAGGGAAATACCTCCGTTTTACTGGACGGTCATCCCTCATTGTAATTTTGTGTGTGGCAATGGGGCTGAGGCCCTTAATATCCAATAAAAAGTTTTGTTTCCTGTTCTAAAAACTCCTGAATCTCGGGGTCATCGCTGGTATTGGCTTGTGGTCAATAGGCTCCGAGAGTATTGATCCTTGCTCGTCCAATACGCCGAGTTGTGTTTGTTTTTGTGGCATCGGTTTTCGAAAAATCACGGAGACTCCATTGCATTTGAAATTCTCGTCACTTTCTGTCAGGAAATCGATCGCCAGCAAAATTTGGTCAGTGACTTCTGGTAGAATAAGAAATTCAGTCGTTATAAAATTGTACTGGCAGTAGTAGTGCCTGGGCAGGTCGGAGCCATCGGCCATCTTTCGATTGTAAAAGATTCTGCAATGTCGTGGCTGATGAAGCATCTGGTAGCACCGGTGTAGATGACTGCTTGAACTGTCTTTTTGCCCAGCCCGATCGTTGCAAAAAGACGTTGTCCAATTATTTTTAGTCTCTGTTCCGCGGGTCCACTATGGCGTGCGTATTCCCGCGATACTCTACGCCGCCTGTTCCGTTTCCCGCATCACGTCTGCAACATTCAACGGTCCAGACTCCAATCGTGCCGCAATCCCTGCAAAACCATTTCGAGTTGTTGCGACAGTCCCTATACTGGTGTCCACTATGACTACAGCGGCTACATGCTGTTCTGGGATCGACCTTGGTGGGCGTCGAAGAAATACTCAGTTTCGCCGATGCATTAAAACTGGTTACTTTAGCTGTACCTGATTCAATTCCGGACGCAGATGCTCCAACTCGTGGCTATTGTTATTAGCTGCGTTAAGTCGGTAAAAATAAAAATCTGCGTACGTATAATTTATATTCCTTGCGGCAATAGCGGTATATGCGTTCTAGCATTGCCTCGCGACTGTAGCCAGCGGTTCGCATTAGGTTTTGCAGCTCGCGTACAAACTTTTTGAATTTTTCGCCTGGTTTTTGCATACGCTGTTGGATTTGGTCATCCAAGTGGTCGAAGTAGTGGCTAGGTAGGAAAAATTCGAGGAAAGCGTCTCGAAATTCAGTCCATCCGGTGCAGTCTTATGATTACTGCTCCTCCAAATTAGTGCGTCTTTACAAAGTATCTCCGGCATAATTCTAGGGATGTAATCTTGTGATAATCCATATGCCTCGGTCAGCTCTTCGATACACTCTATGAACGCTAATGGGTCACCGTTGCCATTGATATTTGTAGTCATGTTTGTTGTTCCTGATCTCGGTTCTCTGGGTTCCACAGTTAGTTTCTTTTTGGTGACATTTGAGTTGGCCGACCCTGTCAAACTAATCACTGAGCCATGCGGTGTGGTGTCTATGACTCGAAGACTTTCAGCGGGGGTTCGCCCGTGGCTAAACTGTTCTCGGCTAAACCTGTGTCTTAGCTCAGTGATTCGTTGCCTGACTTCCTCGGTCATCTCGTCTCTTTCGATGAGTTCCATCAACCGACACCTTGCCGCTTCTGGGTTGTCTTCCATGATGTTGAGTTCGCCACCTACCGTATACAACTCATCGTTGTTCAGGCGGTGAATCCAACTGTTGCTCATTTTTATATTTCTTTTTATTGAATAAATGTAGATTTTACTTATCCTTTTTTTTTAAATCCTGGACGAAGGTCGCCTCTAGTAGTGTAGAGAATGTTCCTGCTCGGGCGCCACTGTAACGAAGTCACAGGCTGATGTTAGCACGTTGGATGATCCAGCTATCATTACAGAAAATGTATCAAGTTTCCTGACGACCTACGACTCGAACTTTCCAAGAGAAATAAAAGTTGGTACTAGTTTCAATTCATTTATTTCAATAATTTTTAGTATTAATTATTTATAATGTATGCGAGGGAAGATAGGCGTGTATTGACGATAATACAAACCACAATCCAAGCGGTGAATATGGTGGGATGAGAATGTTTGGCGATGATTTCTGTTTGTGTTATTTCAGCGTTATGATGTAGGGTATGCGTGGGGTGTTGGTATGTGTGTGTTTGTGGAGTTAGTAAAGTGGATTATAATTTTAAATATATATGACGAGTGCGGGAGTGAAAGTGAAGGTAGAACTCATGTATGATTTGGGAAAATGTTGACACGTTTTCCAACCCTACGTCGATCTACTCTTGGAACCTAATCTGACAACCTGGGGTTGTACCTAGCGTACGCGTACAGATGCCAATCCTAGCATGCGGCACTGCCGATAATATACAACGGCGCGTAATCTCTATTGGCAACAGCTGCCATGCCTAACCAGTTCAATTACCCGACACTCGCGTTTATCTGCGCACTACCTCCTCGCACCAATGCCCAACCAGAAGTGACTTCTGAATTTTAGTATCAGTTCTAAATTATTTATTGTTACGAAATGAATTAAGTGATAGCTGAATCCAACAAAAATCGACTGTCTTTTAATTATTAGTAAGGCTGCATGAATAGAGTATAAAACTGGACAATTTAGCTTTATTCAAATTATTCAAATCATTATTATGTTTTCAAAAGTGTACCGTATGAAGGACGCCGTGGTCGTGGCACTAAGAATATTTTATAATAGTTGGTAAGCAAAGCTGCAATTGATCGTTTGTCGTCAAGAGTAGAAAGATGCAATATGTGACATATACAATTGTATGAAGGCAAATGAGTAAGAAAAATGTAATGGTAAGGGAGCAAATTTTAAATAAATCTTCTGGATGCGTTCAAGTATATTAATGTGAACAGCAGCTAAAGGGTTCCATATATATGACGCGTACTCCAACTTAGATAGTACAAAATTAGAGTAAAGAAGAATTCGGTTATAGGGATCAGTAAACTGCGCGTTTGACAAAAGCCATCATGCAGTCGGAAAAATCTTTCATAACTTTTAAGATCTATAAATTTCTAATATTATAAATGAACAAGTTAAATAATAGAAGGCCTAAAATAATTCCTTTGGGAAGACCAGAAGCAGCTACATAATTCATAGTTCGAGTACCATTAATAACAACACAGTAAGCTAAGAATGGAGCCAATTCGATAAGATTGAATGGAAACCAAGTTTGAAAAGATTTTTCAAAAGAACAGTATGGCATACTTTGACGAAAGCCTTAGCAAAATCGGTATAAACAACATCCACCTGACAATGACGGTGAAAAGCATTAATGCAGAAATTACTAAATACAGTCAAATTCGTAACAGTTGATCTGCCAGGCATGAATCCATGCTGGTTAGGGCCAATGTACGACTTAATAATAAAGACCAATTGTCTACAAACAAGTTGTTCAAATAATTTAGAGATATTAGATAGCTTGGAAATAGTAGTAATCTTTAAAAATAGTAGTAATTACGGCTACGTTCCATTTATCAATGATTATTTAAATAAAATACAAAGTGGTGTGCATAATTCACGCACATAATCCTTAAAATTTAGGCAAAAAACCCATCGCAATCTGTTTTATACGAATTGAAAAGGTTTGAAAAGGCTTTAAAGACGTCATTATCATTGATAAGTATAGTAGATAAATTGAAAAGACATGGAATAGCATCAAGAGTTTCCTCATCAAACCAATATATCATCAATCGTTTGGTTCAAAGTTAGAGCAAAAAACTTTGAAAAGAACATGTATTCTCAAACTAGAACTCATAGTTTCACTACCAAGGAACATGGTGGATGGGATATTAGAAGAAGCCTGCATAGTTTTTTTAAATGACCAAAATAATGCTGGGTTATTTTGATGCCTTGTTCAAAATTTAAAATGTACATGTATAAATTTATTTAGAAAATTAAACTCACGTTTAAAATGCAAGAATTTATCTTTACTTAAGCCACAGCTAGTATTGACGCGCCTCTAATAGAACTTATTACGCAAATGTTTAAGCATTTTTAAGCCAGCTCTATACCATGGCAACTTATGTATGTGTTGATGGTCGTTTAAGTGGTACAATATCAGAAATGATTCGCAGAATAACAGATAAAAACTGCTCGTTGCACTCCTCAACGAAAACTTGCGATAGGATTTCAGACCAATGTGTATCAGCAATATGACTTTTTAACACCTGAAAATTATAAAGATTAAAATTGAAGCGGTTAAGGCCTGTTGTCGCATACAACAGAAACGGAAACTGAAACGAAACAGAAACTGATTTTCAGTTTCTGTTGTACATTTATTCACTTGCAGTTTCAGTGCGGGTTTGCTGCATAAACTGAACTGAAACTAACAAAAAACTACAAAAACTCGAAAAACTCTTGTTGCTAATGCGAGTGTTGCAAATAGTGAATGGCAAAACAGCTGATTTTCTGTCATTCAGTAACAGAAAGAAGTCAATAGTACTTCTTTCAGTTCCAGTTGCTGATGTACTGAATTCAGTTTCTGTTGCTGCGGACGACAGAATTCTAAAATTCTGTTTTAGTTTTAGTTGCTAATGTACTGAATTCAGTTTCCGTTTCTGTTGTATGCAACAACAGGCCTTTAGTAAGTTGTAAAGAGAGCGCAAAATTAACAGATTTTATATAAAGTAATAATAGCTTATAGCGCATATCGCTATCAGACAGCAGTAAATCACAAATCTCCAATGACCATTTAAGATGGCAAATTATTATAAACATTGTTTACTTGGGTTATGTCCATACTAAATAATTCTCAATTTCTGCCTTTGCGAAAGACATGGAGGAGCTTGGGATCAAAGAATTCTGCATCGTAAAACGGTGAGTTGATCCAAGTCTCAACTAGCACAATGAAATCGAAATCACATTGCGGTGTCGCCATGATGCGATTATATGTTTCGATTTTATTCTCATGTCACATATATTTTGATAATAAATACGCGGAGGATTATTAATTAGCGTTGAACTCGAACATTTATGAAGTCAGCATTATGATAAGAATGCTGCGGCGATTGATGTTGAATTTCAGATTCTAAACATATACGGGGGGGGGGGGGGGGGGGGTATTGCTCAGCAGTTTTTTTAAAGTGGCGAAGCGGCAAGAGTAAGCTCCTGTCTTGATCCACATGCTGTAGAGGTCCATGATTGCAGAACATCCTCAGGATTCACTGGCGATCTATCAGCAACTAGTGGTTTTGGTTTATTAGTAAACCTGGAAAACTTAACCGATAGTTGGCAGAATGTATTATTGAATATCGTTGAGAAAAGAGACTCAGGAACACAAATTTTAAAGTTGAAACAACAACACATTCCACTGTTCAAGTTTAATACAAGATAAGGAATCAGGGGTCGACGCTTGAAGTGTTACCAACTTCACGCTGCTATAGCAATCAAACGGCTAATGACAGCGCGCTTCTGTTTTGTCAAGCTTCAGTCTGTTATGTTGTTTACAAGCCTACGGATGGATATAGTTTTACATCACAGTTAAAAAGACTTATCGAAATGGAATTCAAAAGCAACAGTGTATTGCTTTGTATGTATTCGGCTGGAAAATCGCACCCAGCCATTGTAAATGAGCTACGTCATTTACGTGAGAACAAAATGTTTGTGTATCGGACTATTGCACGTTACAATGCTACTGGTAGCATCAAAACACGCCATGGAGGTGGATATCCAAAAACAGCAACATCGCCACGACACAGCGCAGTTCATTTGGCGAAAAAACTCAATATGTCTGCTCGTACCATGGGGCACATATTAAAAAATGAACCACGATTGAAACCCTACAATTGACGCCCACTAGAAGATGTGTATGAATCGACCATCTATAAGATGCCACAATATCGAATTTCAAGTTGATATTGACGATTTTCATACAAATGCATAAAAGTGAGCTGTGAGTATATATGGGAGTACCCCAAAAAATGGGCGGGATACACCCATTTGTATATGAAGCGCTCATATATGATGCGGCTGCCCACTAAAACGCATTTCAACCTAGTTTTTCATACAAAAACACAAAAGTGGGCAGTAGCTTTGTATGGGAGCTACAACAAAAAGTGGGTATCCGTCCATTATACAGTACCCTTTATGTATATGTGAAGCATCCGTACCATATAAGTTATTAAGTTGATATTGCCTTCAATAAAAAAGTTTTTCATACAAAAAGTCAAAAATAGGCGGTGGGTTTGTATGGGGCAACGCACAAAAATTGGGCGTGGCGGATCAATCTTGATACTCTATTAAACTGCACAAAAAAGAAGTGTATGTGCTAATTCCCAACTGGATAGCATAAAAATTGCAGACGGACAGACAGACGGACATGGCTAGATCGAATCGTCTCGTCGAGCTGATCAGGAATATATATAATTTATGGGGTCTACGATGCCTCCTTAAATGCTTTACAAACTTTCAAACAAACTGATAATACTATTTCACACTACACGTATGTGTAGTGGCGAATTGGGTGCAAGTCACAGGTGCCGCAAAGGGTTTTACTCCTTAAACATGCAGATGTTTATTATTTTCCGTTTTGTCATATTTCATGATTTACTTTAATGCTATTGAAAAGTATTTTAATAGATGATTTGTGATGCCAATAATAAAACACTAGATATTGTAACGAGGTGGAGAACATTGGCACATATCTCGAATTTGGAGATTATCCGCCCTACTAAAAAACGAAAATTCGAACTAAAGTATTCAGTTTTAAAATGTGGTGTATTGTTGGGCGATGGAGGATAACCTAACAGCAACATTCTTTAAACACCATTTCGTCCAATTGTAATCCTAATTACCAAACAGCGACATTATCAGCATGCTCATATTACAACGCGTAACATTATTGAAAAAGTGTTTGAACAATTAAAAAACAAATTTAAAATTTGATTAAATGGAATTCAGACAAGTTTAAATACCGCCCAAAAAGTTTATTGTTCCTATTGCAGTACTGAACAATATTGCAAACGAATGTCAACTTTTAAATGATGATACCCCAGGCGACTCCCATAATTGGGCAGAGTTTTCAGTGACAGCCAATCGACTCAGGGATCAATTTATAAACACATATTTTTAATTGTGCTAATTACACATTTTCTAAATTTATTTATTAATTTTTTAACATCTATAAATATAAAAATGTTGTTGGTTTGCTTTGCGTATCCGTAAAAACTCAAAATGTTCTGCACCGATTGAGCTCAAATTTTAGCACGATATATAATCCACATTAAAGATTGTTTTTATCTATTTTTCGCATCAGTCACATACCCGCAATCACGAGGAAACAGTTTTTTTTTTTAATTCTGTATTTGTAGGCCGAAAACAACTGTCATATGATTTTTCTGTCAAATTGATTTTTCTCATTTTATTTCGTAAAATTTATATTCTCAGTTTGCTGTTTTATAATTGGCAGTGTTTTTATTTAAATCATCTCAAAGCTTTAAACAACTTAACTTTAAAAGGAGGTAGGGGGAGGGGCCGGGTAAGTATGCGGCGTGGTGGTCGAGGCGGGTGAAGGAGTGGTAAGAGGAAGGGAGGTAGTGGTAAGGAGAGATATGGGAAAGGGCAGCAACGAGCCGGGTTCCTTTTAAAAAGAAAGAAGAGGTAGGGGAATGGGGAAAGGGGAAATATGGGTAGGGAAATGGAAGGTAGGGTATGTGATCATAGGGAAGGAGGGGTAATGAAGGAGGGGGAATGACATCAATGCGCTGGGTACCATTTCAGATAGAGGGATGAAATGTTGTACACATGTGAATAGGATTGAAGGGGGCAGGGAAAAGGGTGGTAAACTAAGGAGTGGTAGCGGAAGGGGGCATAGGAATAGGAGCAGCGTAAGGGGTGGTTGTAGAAGGGTTGGAAGGGACAGGAGAAGAGGGGTAGGAGAATTGGAGCTAGAGTAAAGGGACATGAGGAAAGTGGGGCAGAGGGAAAGTGGGACAGGGGGACAGGGGGAAGGAGTGGCAGGGAAAGGAGAGGCAAGGGGAAGGGCAGAACGACGTCTGCCAGGGTACAACTAGTATTGAATAAATTTTGATCTTTGTACAATTTATACATTTCAAACTTTTCCCATTTAACTTTTAGTTCTTGTAATACAAGCTCCATTATCAATAATTGTTCTTTAATTTGATTTTGCCTTTTTGTGCCTCTATTTCGAAATTAATTCGTTTCAAAATTTCGCAGTTGGATATTTTTAACTCTCAGATTCAACACGAAAAGCCGCAATGTTTTCAGTCTGAGTGTGTCTGCGTTTCATGAAAAAAATTCACAATTAAAGTATATAACGTATCTTTAATTTCTTTAATCTCCTTAATTTCATCTTGGCGTCCGGAGATGTTGGTGCAGGGCCGCTACCTGTTTCATTTGAATAACGATTGTATATCGCCAAGTTTGGCCTGCGTCTTCATCCTTACCCATTTCTCCTTAAATTTCTTGGGTTCAATACAATACTCCAACGACTCCATTTTCTGGTCAATATCCAAACATGGCTTTATTTTTATTTGTAATTGCTGTTCTTGTATTTTTTGTGGAGTTTATAACTGGAGCATACTCTTCAACTATATCCCGAAACGCCTCCTTTATCTGACTCGTCCAGTTATGAGAGCGCTATAGAACGATTTAAATACTTTAAATTGCTAATTTTGCATAAAAAATTAAAATACCTTATTCTTTTGTTCACTCATTTTGCATATTCATTTTACTTTCTATTAGCCAAACAGTTTGAATTAACAAACAATCTCCTCAACATGATATCTCTGTTAATATCAAAAATATGCAAGTAGATCTTCAAATTGCTATATGGAATGCAAATGGGCTTTCCAACCACACAGAAGAAGTAAAACTTTTCCTTAAATCTAATTACATTGATATCCTCTTGGTATCAGAAACTCATTTTACCAACAGGACACACTTTAAAATTCATGGATATGATCTAATAATGATCATCCAGATAATAGAGCTCATGGCGGCTCTGCAATATTAATTAAAAGAGGGCTTAAATATAATATCATGGAAATAGTTAAAGAAAATGCTATACAGGCTGCTTGCATTAATGTTGAATGCATGTCCTTATTATTACAGTTTGTGCAGTGTATTTTCCACCACGATTTTGTTTTGAGGAACAAGATTACTGTAACTTTTTCAAAAAACTTGGTTTTAAATTTATTGTTGGTGGAGATTATAATGCCAAACACCCTTGGTGGGGATCAAGGTTAGCAAATCCCAAAGGAAAGGAGCTATATAAATGCATAAACACCAATAATTTTTCAACACTGTCTACCTGAAAACTAACGTATTGGCCATCAGACCCCCGCCAAATACCGGATCTTCTGGATTTTGCAGTTTATTTTGGAATACCACGGCAGTTCAGACCATTCGCCAATTATAATTACATATGGCACTGCTCTTCCAGCACTATCAAATAAATATAAAATTGACACATCTAGGACAGATATTTTAGCATTTCAAGATTGGATAGATGCGAAACTAAATACTAATATATCTCTCAAAACTGGTTTAGAAGTGGATAAGGCTGTGGAATCATTTACAAACATTATACATGAAGCAGGTCTGTTGTGTACTCCACCAGCCAAAAGTTCTATAGTGAATACTGTTTTTATATCAGCTGAGCTTAGGAACCTTATAAATAATAAGCGAAAGCTTCGGAAAAATTGGCAAACCAGTAGATGTCCAGCAGATAAAACTAGGTACAATACAGCATCATTTCAACTTAAAAAACGCTTGCACGAAGTAAGAAATGAAGCAACTGCAGAGTTTTTCAAAAGTCTGGATCCTAACACGAAAGACTATGAATACAGCCTTTGGAGAGCTACCAAATATTTAAAACGGCCTGCAAAACGAAATGTTGCTATACGTAATCATAATGGAGAATGGTGTAAAACCGCCAAAGCTAAGGTTGAGGCATTTGCACAACATTTACACTCAACATTTCAACCAAATTCAAATCTTGCACCTGAAGATACTGAAATAATAGAGTTTCTGGATGTACCTTGTCAAATGTGCATGCCAATTCGTAGAATTACTGTGTCTGAAATCAAAGAAGAATTCGCAAAACTGAATCAAAAAAGGTCACCAGGCTATGATAAAATAGACGGAAGATTTACCAAAATGCTCTCTCAAAAGTGTATTAAATTTTTAGCGCTAATTTACAATGCGATTTTAAGGCTGGATCACTTTCCTACACAATGGAAATGTGCGGAGGTGATTATGATTCCAAAACCAAACAAGCCTTCTCGTCCTATCGTCCTATTAGCTTGCTGGTGACATTCTCAAAAGTATTCGAAAGAATACTTATGAGTAGATTGTTACCAATTTTGGATGAATACAATATAATACCGGAACATCAGTTTGGGTTTAGGAGAGGTCATGCGACTCCAGAGCAATGTCATCGTATAGTGAATATAATTACAAGTGGATTCGAGAAGAAACTGTATTCTGCGGCAGTATTTCTTGATATACAACAAGCATTTGACCGAGTGTGGCATCCAGGCGTGTTATATAAAATGAAAAAACTGCTTCCTGCTCCATTTTTCCTCTTATTGCAATCGTATCTAAGCAATCGACACTTTTATGTTCAAATGGAAGGAAAAACATCGAAACTATATAGTATCCATGCTGGTGTTCCACAGGGCAGTGTGCTGGGACCTGTCCTTTACACAATATTCACTGCCGATCTTCCTGTTGTCAGTGATGTTCAAGTAGCCACTTATGCTGATGATACAGCTATAATTGCATCTAAAGACACTGCGGCAGAAGTATCTCAAGATATTCAAAATGAAATAGTTGAAATAGAGCGATGGCCTAAGAAATGGAAAATAAAGGTTAATACTGAGAAGTCGAAACATGTCACATTTGCTCTGAGAAGAGGAGATTGTCCGTCAGTATTTTTAAATAATTCACAAATTCCTCATAGTGATTCCGCAAATTATCTTGGACTCGATATAAATCGGAGAGTAACTTGGAAATGTCATATTAAAGGCAAGACAAAGAAACTCAACATAAAAACAAAAAAATGTATTGGCTGCTGGGGAGAAAATCGCAGCTTAGTTTGGAGAACAAAGTTCGGCTTTACAAGGCTATTTTAAAGCCTGTGTGGACATATGCTATCCAATTATGGGGAACTGCAAGCCAATCAAAGTTTGAAATTCTTCAACGATATCAGTCCAAAACGCTTAGACTTATTGTTGACGCCCCCTGGTTTGTGGCTAATGACCAAATTCACAAAGATTTAAATATTCCATACATTAAAGATGAAATACGTAGAATAAGCACAAGGTATGTTGAGAGACTACATGATCATTTAAATGTTTTGGCAATAGGCCTACTAGATAATAGCGATACAACTCGAAGACTTAAAAGAAATCATGTGTTAGATTTACCTTTTAGAGATTAAATTTTGTATATATTGTAAATAAACTCTTAATTATAGAATTTTGAATATAATAGCTGTTCTCACAGGAGTACAGCTATTTCTGTTATATTATGAACTTTCAACTAACTTACTTATTGTCTTATTGATAGATTGTAAATTAATAAAAATAAAAAAAAAATAAAAAAAAAATGTTTACTTTCTCCATTTACTTTCTCTCGTTTCGTTGATTTGTTGATGTTATTCTTCATTCACAATGAATTTCTCACTATTTTTAGCAGCGGCTTTAAATGTTTATTGGTACGAAATGAATTTAGTGTCGGGTCTAAAGTGGTACTGCTGCTAACAAAAGTCAACTTTTAAAAAAACAACAAAATTTTCCGCTCTAAATTTTAGTAGCACCTTCTCTCGTTGTTAAATTTTCCAACGATTGTCGATAAAGTCAATACTAAATGTTTATTTTTATCCCTTTTAGCGATATCGGTTTGATATTTTTATCAAAACGTAACTCGTACGACATATGTAACTTGTAAGGGTTATTTTGTATTGGACAAATATATTAAATTTGTTAATTATTAAAACTTTGGTTCTACGGAACTTAACGTTTTCTTCACTTTTATTTTGTTTAACTTTTAGTTTTCATAAACCTATAATCGTTCAAAATCTAACCACACGCCGCCATCCTGAATTGCAACAAAGATCTTTGGATCCAAGCGATTCAGCTCCTTCGTTCTGGGATTTAACTTTACTTGAAAATTGCGTACAATTGAAGCAATCGCTGATTTGGATTGCACTAGTGCCAGGCGTACTCCCAAACAGGTGCGCGGACCATCGCCAAAGCCCAGAAACACGCCCATATTGCGATACTTGCGCACACCACCATTTTCAGGCAAAAAGCGTTCTGGCTTAAATTGCTGTGGTTCGGGATAAAAACGTGCGTCATGATGCAGGGCGTATATTGGAATCATAATCGTTTCGCCAACTTCGACACGCAGGGATTGTCCGTTCTTATTATCAAATGTGTAAGGTTCGGTGCAGGTCTTGGTAGACCACAGACCCGGTGGAAAGATACGCAAACTCTCTGTGAATAAATCTTGTATGAAAAGATAAGAAACAAATATGATGATATGGACTTGCCATGAAAACAAGCATTTAAATATGGCATCTGCTCATTAAGCTCTTCATAGCTGAGATCCGAATGTGCGTTGATCTCACGCCGTAAGCGCTCTTGACAAGCTGGATTGCGTGCTAGCTGCAATAAAATTGAAATTAAAGACATCTTTCTGCACAGTTCCAAAGCCATCCGTACCAGGAGTAGACAATGCGCTATGGCCGTTGCGGTTGTGTCCAGTCCATCAATTAGGAAAGTCATCGAATGTGAAGCAAGTGCCAGATCGCTTAGTGAATGCTTCTGCTGCAATTCTAGGAGGTGATTTATAAAGTCATTACGCTCAAAATGATCCGTGCGACGCATCTCGAAAGCGTGCAACATAAGCGATTTAAAGAATATTTCACAAGCGCGAGGAAAGAACTTTACACGAAAGTATTTTACCAATTGCGGAAAGAGTCCAGCCATGGCTGCATAGATGAGAAAAACTGTATTCTCTTCGGCAAGCAGCTTTATATTCTTCGCTATGGGCAAGGGTGCAGCGGTAAAGCTTTGCGCCTTAATGCCCAGCACACAGTCGCACAGATTCTCGGCGGTGAAGCGTAGAGCTAGCTGAATTTCAATATTTGTATCTATGCAAATGACATGAAGTACATTGTCTACTCACATCTTTCGCATTGATGCCGGATGTTTTTGTTCCGGGAAGTTCCCGTTCTAAGTAGGCGCACAGATCGCTACTCACGCGCTGCATTATGGCGTAGGCAGTCTTGATACGCACCGACGACAGTGCAGGTGAGATGAGCGCACGCTGCTCACGCCAATCTTCGCCGCACAATATGAACGGATTGTGTGCGATAAGCGGATCCTTGCGTGGATCAACCTAGTGGAAATCATAGTACAATAACTAAACTAAACTTAACCAATGGATCTGCCAAGCGATCTATGTATGTGTGTATATACAAGCTTGCCCACATCGTTGTCCTGAAAGTATCGAAATGCGCCTACGAACACATCATGCACAAACAATGGATCAAGAATCATCAGCTGCGGCGTACGCATGAGAAAAACACCGACGAATTGCTCCCGATCACTATATGCTCTATAACAAATGTATTACTACTGATAATATTTAACTAGCAAAATATTCCATATCCTTTACTTGTATATATCGTTGATGTCATCTGCAAAGTGCTGCTTGCCACCAATTAGATTTGGAAAAGAACCGTAGAAAGCGTGCGGTTTAGGTCCAGAAACATGCCGCCGACGCCAATGATTAAAATTCCAGATTAGAAACATGTAAAGCAGCGTGATGCACGACAACAGTAAACTACAGAACATTAATACCATTTTTCGAAAGCAAATCCAAAAAGTAAAAGTAAATCTTAAACTCAAATTTCACTGAAGCCGATATAAATAAACACACTACCGGAAATCGAGCTGCCCTTTCGAATACTGACTTAGCGATTCACTCGTTCGCGCGTCTATTATACATATGAGAGAATTCTCGTAAAAAACGAACCGATCTAACGATGTACGGTCTACGGTATACAAAATTTAAAATAATAAGCGTAACTTGTTACGAGAATTACTGTCATTGCAACATTGTGCTCTAGACAGATAATGATGAGAGACCACGACACAGACACGTTTCTGTGTACGCTGTACTTCTATATAAGTGAATAGGTATATTATTTTTGTTAAATTCTAAGAGTATATGAAATATATTTGAGAATAACTCGGTTTATAACCATAAAGACATATGTACTATTCCATTAATATTTCATGCAAAGCGATCTAGTCTGTCCCACTCTATAGAGAACCAACAAAAGACATTTAGTAGCGCCATCTTTCGGAACAAAACATAACTAAACATCTACTGAATCAGTGTTTATAGACATTGTGACAATCGGTCACAATGTGCGGTAGCTTAAGTATGCAACCACGGCTTTTTACATTAAGGCAAGGAAACAACGTCAATCAATAAAAAAAAAATGTAATAATTATTTATTAATATATAGCTATCCTAAATCAATGCGTAAGACAAGAAAACCAGTTTTTCCAGTATGACTAAATCATTTATGTATACCCAACCGTAGAGTCATAAGGTACAGTACCTCAGTGAATACAGTCAAAGGCCGTTTAGTTAGGCTCTTACGTTACTAAGCTTTGAACCAATTTTATAGATATTGGACATGAATTTATGTTTCTGATTGGTTATAAGCGCGAGAGAACACGAAAAGAATTTTTCCAGCAGCTTGTGCGTATCTACGTCATGATTATAGGTGACGAGTACTTCCAGCGTGCGTTTCTATGTGTCGAGGTAACCATTCGACCGGACCATTTCTCAAGATTGCACAGTTACCGAACTTCCCCTTCAATATATTTCAATTATTTGCCCAGATGTGTGGCATGTGGCACCATATTGTTGGAACCACATATCACTGATGTCAAGTCCATCTAATTCTGGTCATAAATAGTCTTCCAACATAGCACGATAACATACTGCATTGACAGTAACAGGGCGATCATTTTCATCGACGAAAAATGTGGTACAATCGCAACATGAAATCAATATCACACGATCGCTTTTTATGGATGGAATGGAGTCTCTGGAAACGCTTGATTTGCTTATTAACAAAGCTATTAAGCGAAAATTGAGCTTCATCGCTGAAGATGATTTATATTGAAAGTTGCGCTCTTGAAAATGTCGGTAGTAATTTTTAATAATTTTCAAACGTAGCTCATTCGTGGACTTCACCATGATAAAAATGTAAACCTTAACTCACATTTAACGTTGACAGATACTGAAAACAATTTAAGAATGTGTTTGTATTAAAATACATAATTGATAGGTATCTATTTTTGGAAAAAATGTCTTAATTTTTATACTATTCAAGGGTTTCAAATGGCTTGATTTCACCGTTAGATTTTTGCAAGAGGTATTAATTCTTATTGATGACAAAAGCAATTTGATCAATCTTGAATCTGGTTCGATAATGAGTTTTTGGTGAAATATTGTAATGATCAAATGTGTGTGTTCTTCGGGAAAATAAGTTATGTTCCCGCTTCTGGCTTGATTGATCTGGTCACCATTTTTACCACTTGAAATTTTTAGAGTTTTGAAAGAATTTTCGAATGAAAAATTGATCTGAAATCAATACCTCGTGAGTAGATACAAAAATCCTTTGTTTTAAATTTGATAATAATACAAAAAAATAAATTTCAAAATGATTTGCTTGAATATAATAAATTTTTTTTATAATATTGTACATTTAATAATGTAAAACTCTGTAGGGTATCATACATATTATCAAACAGAACTTTGTTTAACTATGGCAATTTTATTTGATGTACGATAGAATTACGTGATTGCAATTAATTGCATTGTTAAATATTAGCGTATTGTTAGCTCTGGGCGCAAGTCTACTGAGAAAATTACTAAGTTTAGAATTCAATTATATTGAAAACCGGTAAGAATGATGTGGCGGGGGTATTGTTGGGTTCGTTCCGATTTGGTATCAGATAATTTACTGATCATTTACTGATTGTGAATATTTGTTAAGTTCCCTAGTAAGTATTCGATTATCTGTGAGACGCAGTCACACAACTCTAACAATGTTAATGCATTAAAATTATCTAACGATAAAGGCAAATAATAATTCAATTGAGTTGTATATTTAGTTTATCAAAGTACAGATAACACTTAAATCGTGAAACAGTATACCAATTATAACATAGCTACATACCTATGTACATATCAAATGTATATTGTTTAATAAATATTTTATTATAGACTATCGGCTGCACTATTTTCTATGGTAGAATTTGTGTTTGTGCACCCTACAGCAATAAATGGAACAAGAAGGAATTACTAAAACAACAATAACCACGACTGCAAGAAAAAAACAAGAAAAACGTTAACTTCGGTTGAACCGAAGCTCTAATACCATTCACACGAAATTTTAAATCGTATTGTAAAACATAAAAGTGGGGGTTTAAATAAGGGCTACTCCAAAAAGTGGGCGGGTCGCGCCTGTTATTCTATGTATGTTAAGAGGCTGGCCATAAAAAGCACCACATTGCATTTTAACCTAATATTGACTTTAATAAAGAAGGGCTACCCCAAACCATAAATGTATAAGTCAAGCATTCGTCTACTAGAAGTTACCATATCAATTATGCAGGTGATATTGACTACAATAAAAAAGTTTTCCATACAAAAAGTCAAAAGTGAGCGGTGGGTTTGTATAGGGACTACCCCAAAAAGTGGGTGTGGCGGGTCAATCTTGATATTCTATTAAACTGCAATAAAGAGAAGTGTATGTGCCAAATTTCAACTGTATAGCATAAAAATTGGTCCCCAAAAAATGCACAACAACATATAGACTGACGGACAGGGCAAGATCGTCTCGTCGAGCTGATCAAGAATATGTATACTTTATGCGGTCTACGATGCCTCCTTTAATGTGTTACAAACTTTCAGACAAACTGATAATACCATTTCACACTATGTATGAATGGTATAATAACGAGGGCATCGGGAGACGCCCAAAAGACACGAAGCTTATACACTGTATATTCTTTGGTACGCTCTGTAGCCTAAACGGCTCCATAAAACTTTGCATAATATTTACCGCTGGATTCATCTTCGTATGGGAGTGCTGTAGGGTATATTATTTTTATATGTAGTCTGCCAATAAAGAAAAAGAAACGACTTTTTAAAGTTTTTAATGTTACTGCAGCCCAAACGGCTTAATGGATTTTAAAATATCGAAAACCCCACGTTGTATTCGTCTTCATGGTAGAACTATCTTTTCTGTTCGTGTTCATTAAAAAGTAAATCAGTAGCTTCTCATAAAAATATCAAGTTTATAAAAAATTTAAAAAGCAATTCATATTTTTATGATAACACACCGTTTGAAATCGTAGTTACTTTTTTTTATAAAAGAAAACGAAAACGATTTACTCTTCTCATTCCATTGTCAATGGATACTAATTCCGGCTACATTATGATTCCATTTAATAAACGACATTGACATTGTTCCTCATTTATTGTGTGACTATGAAAAGTGAAACTATTTTGTCATGCTGAAGCTCAACGAAGGGGGAAGCCGTTCCAAGCGACAAATACTAATACGTATAGTCAGGTCATATCGGCCGTGAACAATAATACGAGTGTCGCACACATTGCCGACGCTGTATAGAAATAAATGTAGAGACAACGAACGATAACTGCGATTTAACTGAAACTTTAATACCCTTCAAATGCACTATTTTTAGTTTTTTTTTTTCAAAATGTTTATAAGTAGATCAAGCTCTTCACAGAGGGCCTAGAAAATGTTAATGACGAGGCAAGCCTTGGACGCCGCAGCACGTCAACAAACGATGAAAACAATGAAGCAGATAAGAACATTTTTATGGAGAAGTTTTTTCCGAAATTGGTAGTTTAAACCATTGGATTGATTTAATCTTACCTAGTGCCATAAATTTTATGGATCCGGAATTTAACAATTGGTTTAATTAGGGTATAAATACATATGCCATAGTAAGAAGATTCATAAGTAGAACAATATAATTTATATGGGCATGAAATTGGCTTTAAGCAACCATTAAGAGATGCCATCTAAAAAAATACCAT
Organism: Leucophenga montana; assembly: GCA_035044765.1. NCBI lineage: Eukaryota > Metazoa > Arthropoda > Insecta > Diptera > Drosophilidae > Leucophenga > Leucophenga montana. Next base: position 117,149 of record JAWNNQ010000431.1, read on the forward strand.
TATCTGAACCATATAACTATTTGCATGGTAATCAAAGGCGGTTAAACATATTTTCTGAGTGCCAACCATATACAAAAAAAAAAAAAAATTAAGCGCCCTCTAAACGCCTTTTGATAGCATAACATATCGCTTTAAGATTATTGTGCAGCCGAAATGGACCAATGTTGGATATTTAAACAGATAAATATCATAATGTTCAGCTTATAAAAAGTCAAAAAAAAACACTCTTGATGATGAAAAAAAAGTGACGAATGAACTCAGAAAATATCTGATATCAATTTTGCTATTTTTATTTTACACAAATTACAAATTTATGCACCGATACGCATTAGGATGTGACACCGCCCGTTTTTTCAGTAGATCTTATTATCTCCTCCATCTGAGTCAAATAGTTTCAGAGATACGACGACTTTACTTTGACCGCAATTTTTTCAGCGGATCTTAGTTCTGGCGATGCCCTTTACATATGTATCAAGTCTCATCCTTCTGCGTCAAGTAGTTGCTGAGATACGACAAATTTAGTTTATATGAGCCACGTAACACCACCTATTTTTTTTTTTTGCAAATGATGTATAGCCAGAAACCATGTCCGGTCCAATAGTTTAGACATGTATAAACGACGATGTGTAGGCAGGTGCATTATCGTGATGCAAAAGCCCTGAAATGTTTTGCCACCAATCCGGCTATTTGCTTCGTATTACTTCACCCAAACGGCGCATAACTTTAAGGGAATATTCCTTATTGACCGTACGACCTTCTGGCAAGTACTCACGGTGCACCACGCCATTGTAATTGGAGAGAACCGTGAACAAATCTTTCAAGTTTGACATAACTTGGTGTCCTTTTTTTGGTTTGACTCTTTTGCCCGCTTTCATTGGGATGATTGGGTCTTTGTTTCGGCTTCGACGTCATAACCATGCACACACGTTTCGTTACTCTTTTGAGCAAATCTGGATCATCGTTGACGTCAATTTTGGAACAAACCTCTCCATAAAAATTATCTTATCTGCTTTAACGTTTTCATCGGTTGTTGACGTGCTGGGGCGTGCATAGTTATTAACATCTTCTCTTCGCGCCAAATGTCACAGTCAACATTTTAATTGCGTTGGAGAACTTTTTCACACAAAATTTAATACAGATTCTTTGATTAATATTTTTATAGTAGCAAAAAATCGCCAAGCACTCCAAAACACGACAAACCTTTATATCTGTCAACAACAAACTAAAAATGCAAAATGACTGACTTTACTAACATAAAACAAAGAAAAAAAAATCAAAAATCGAATGCCCGCGAAATTTGAAAAAGTCACCTTTTTTTCTGAACACATGAAAATTTTACAAAATCATAACCGATGAGCAATTGGTCCCCCAGATTCTCATTTGGGGTGGCTATATTCGAAGCCCTGAATTTCCTGAACCTTGAACTATTTAATGATATATCTAATACATGAATCGATCAATCATAATTAGACCTGAAACAATTGCCGATCCTACAAAATCTTCGTACCTATTGTTGGAATGGTTCGAATAAAATAGAGGGCTTATAGCTTATGTACAAAACAAATGGCAAAGTCGGTTATTCCCGACGAAAGGACCAAAAAATATATATAATATATGGTTTCTCTGATGTCTCCAGCTAAATGCTACAAACTGGTAGAACAAAGGAATATGTCGTTCTATTCATAATACATTTGAAATGTTTAAAAACAACGGATGAATCGTCAAATTATCTGTGATGAGACAATGAGATCACTGGTCACTAAGCTTGCTCTCTTACAATCTTTATATTAAATTTTAATATCTGAATGCGTATACAGCGCAGTTGGCTTAGATGAATATTCGGCGATAAGTAGACTGAGTTTAGTTAATGAAGATGCCATTTTCAGTTAATTACAGAGGCTTGTGTTGGTTTTCTGTTTACAAAGCTGAGAAGTAATTTCTCCAGATATTAAGTACTAATCCATGAAAAATTTTGCCCACAAATTTTATTACATCAATTTTCTGAGACATAGGTATACATATCATTATCATACATTTACGTATAATCTCCTTAGTCGGTTTGATATAAAAACTGCTGAATAGTAACATTTTGTATCAAAATGATGATGTATCGGCTATGACTGCGTTTTGTTTTTACCGCTATGGAACCAATAGCAACTTTTTCGCAGCTATTATAATCGTGCATTTTTATAACATCAATGATTATTGCACCGATAAGACTTATCAGTTCGTACGATATAAATAATAGCCTATAAATTTTTGTTAAACTACCTTCACTGTCCATTGAAATATGTGCTAGCAAATATATAGGTCTGATTGTAATAAGCATGCCATTATGAGCATTACTGATGAAGCACATACTCGATGTGTTGAAATCAATGAAAAAAACCCGGAACCAGAACCGTTAACCGAAATAAACCGATTCAAATTGAAAACCGAAACGGGAACCGATATTATATTAAAAACCGGAACCGGAACTTTTTACCGAAATAAAATCAGAGCACCGTACCGGAACCAAAACGTTTATACCGGTACAGTTTCGGTTCTCAATTTTATTTTTTTCTATGTTGAACAATGTTTACTTATCCATAATGTTCAAAGCAAAACAAAAAAACAACTGATGCTCGTACCATGTAGCAACATTGTGCGTAGTGGAAATATTTATGCAGTGTAAACACTTTTTTGCCCTAGGACCTCTGTGTAAATACACTATATTTATTTCACATCAAACGCAACGGTTTTCATGTCATTTCTATCGGCACATTCATTGTTAGATTTGGTCACACTGCTGCTTACAAATTTATAAACTGACGCGACGCTGTGATTTTATTAAACATGCCGCGGCCAAAAACAAATGTTTACAGGCCACTGCCTGTACATATTCAAAAATAACTTTTACTCTATTTGGCTTCATTGTAAAATTCAAATTGGTAAAAAAGATACTGCTTTTGCTAAATTTTAAGTCTCCGAATTTGAAACAACGTGAGTCTACTCTATTTGAGAATAGTGCCTTTTTGTGCGCCATATTTTAGACCCACGATACAATGAAAGGCTGACTTCTGAACAGGAAAGTATTTATATAGCAGCTTTGACAGAATTATATTCCAGAGTTGTGACCGTTGCTGAAAATCTGACACAAATTGAAGAAAGTAGTGCTAGCTCAAGGAATTTATATGAAACTGGAGACGAACTCGATGCATACATGGATTTGTTTAGAAGGAACCGCGAAGATACAAAAAGTAATGTACTATCAAAAAATAATCTATTAGCTTTAATTAATTAGGTTTTTCTCAGACTAAAACGTTTAAACAATAAAGAAAATGTACTGAAATGGTGGTTAGAAAATTCCACAATTTTCCCAGAACTATACGAATTGTCAAAAGTTACTCTCGCAGTTCCAGCCACTCGAGTAAGCGTAGAGCGTTTGTTTTCAGGAGTGAACTTTATTATGAATCCGGTTATGAATCGGCTGGACGCCAAAACTCTGAATGCCATTATGCTTTTAAGATGTAATTACAGTTAAATAAGAAAAAACGTTAACTTCGGTACAACCGGTGCTTCAATATTCTTCACATGCATTACACAAGTTACTGCCGATATCGTTGGGCTTATGAGGGCTAGCTATAAAAGTAGGCGATACACACCTATTGCATTTATACAATGTATGATGTTTGCATTACGTTGCCTTGAATAAAGAATAGTTTATTTCATAAAATTTAAATAACATGTTATTAATTTGATGTATGGTCCTTGTATCGTTGGCAATTAATCTTTTTTTTTTTTTGAACGGTACCGTACCAGTATACTGACACTAAAAACCGGAACCGAATACCGAAATAAATTGGAAACGGTACAGAACCTTAGACCGAAACTCACGTTTCGGTACGTACCGAAACCGGGACCGAAACCGGAACCGAAATCGGAACCGAAATCGGAACTGAAACCGAAACCGAAATACGTTTCGGTTTTATTCCCTGGTTGAAATCGCTAGAAGATTACATTTTTAGAATTAATTAGAGGTTTGACTTTTTGGGGCGTGCTAAGGGAGAGCCTTCGACGCGCATGAAAATACTCATAAATTCGAAAATAAGTATTTCTAGTTTTATACTCTGTGTGAACGGATTATATTTCCACTCCTGCTCTATAACACATGTTCATATATTATTTCTGTAGATCAAACAAACCGATTTTCGCCGTAAACCTTTTCACCCATTTCCACTTGATGCTGGATTCTTTAGCTGTAGAGTACCAACAGGATAGAGTAAAAAAAATTTCACCCATATAAATTTTTACCGCCTACCTAAACCCAACATTGAAGTGACCTGCCTCACTTCATACTACATACAATAATTAATTATTGTTTTCAACATTTTTAAAATAAAAAAAATTTAAAATAAGTTTTTAATTTATAAATCTAAACAAAAACAAAATGCAAACAAAAAATATTTCGGCTAGTTTACCTTTGAAAATGTGAAATTTAAGGATATATAGCTTTATAGTGGGCGTTATGGGCATGGTATCCAAAATTTATGATTCAATTTTGAATGAATTTGGGAATCATTCCGGCCTTGAAAAAAACATTTTTGAATCATGCCTTCAAAAAAATTGTTTTTTTTTAATTTTAATTTAAATCATTGGAAAGACTCCTATGATTGCTTATGAAGATTTTGTTTATAAAATTACTTATTTATTTTTCGTTTTCTTACTAATTTTGGCTCCCTTCGTAAGATTCAACTACTATAACTATATTAATATGTATAGTCATCCATAAGCGCATGTCCAATTTCAATCACTACAACTTTCAAGATTTGCACATAATAAACAATACACAGACAAATCAAGAAACCAATAGATTAAAGCTGAATTCACACCGGCGTCAAATTAAGTTTCTTAAATATTACAATTATCTTTGCAAATAATTAGGTTTCATTTCACAACACCGACAAACGCTCTTTTTTGGGGACCAATTTTTGTAATGTTCCCAGCTGTAAATCGGCACCTAGAATTATTTTTATTTTAGTTATAAATATAGTATAAATAGAGTACGCCACGCTCGCCTTTTTGTGGAAGCCCCCATAGAAACTCTCCGCCTACTTTTGGGTTTTTCTATGAACAAATTATTACACCCAATGTCAACTTTATATGCGATATGGTGGCTTCTACTGGACGAACGCTTCAAATACAAGTGTATACAAATGGGTATGCTCTCCTTTTAACGAGTAGCTCCCTACACCAATATATTAGAATTTTTCTTAAAAAAGCTTTTCAGAACAAGCTTAATCGAAATAAAATATAAATTTGATATGATTTATCTTAAGTAAATCCTAATAAAATATATCACATAGGTACAGATTGGACTATTATAAGGGGGTAGCCCCCATAAAAATTTGAGCTCCATTGTAAAGTTATTGTATGCAATGTTTTGGTTTCTGTCTTAAGTAAGCTAGAAATGCAAGCTTATCTCATGTTAGTCCCAATAAAATATCGTATATACATACGACTATATCGGACCAATATAAGGGGTAGCCCTCTACAAACCTGCTCCCCCTTTTTGAGTTTTAAATTATTATTTTTTCTTTTATTTTTCGTTAATTCTAATTTTTCTTCAATTCCAATAAAAAATCCCGCTATGCCCCATACATATTTATGGTTCATATAAGGAGTGTTAAACAAGGTACAGGGTTTCTCAAATTCGAGCACAAATGTTTTGAAATAATCTCTTAAATACCATTTGCATTACTCTTGCATTGACTTTGTCAACAACAAATATGTTCGAAGTTTACATAGTGAAAAATTTAGCATGCTAAAATCTCTAAATAGGTGTACACATATTTATACGGATCTTTACATTTATGTGACCAATTTATTAATATTTATAATATGTGTGTACAAATTAAATAATAAATTCGTTATTCCACATTGTTGTAGCACTTCTCATGTTCCTACTAGTTAGTCGTGCCTGCCATTACATTTTATTTATATAAGGGGTTCAGTATAGGACCGCATCATACACTCCTAACTATATACAATTGACACACCTATCTACATATATAGAATTTTATTATTGTTCTTGTTCTTGTTTTTTTTTTCTTGTTTGTTTGCATGCATAGTAGTCACACTATATAAATAAATATTGTACATATACATGTTTGTGAATAATAAACATTAAAAAAGTATCTTATCGCAAAAGCTCGCTAAACGCTTAGAATAAAACAATCTACGCCTGCTTTGCAGCTATTCTGCCTGTTGCTGCTGCAATCGCTTCTGAAATATTTCTAGTCTCATTCGCTAATCGCCGCTGTATCGACTAGCGACTTCACCAAACGCGCACGTTTCGCTTCATTTACTAAAAACACTTGAACACACCAAGTTGTATAGTTCTATACAGTTCTATATAAAAAGATATTTCAATGATTCTAATATCGCTGGCACTGTTGCTCCTCATAGCCGCACTATTTTACATTTTTATGACATGGAACTTTAGCTACTGGAGGAAACATAAAGTGCCCGGACCGCGGCCGCATTTCGTTACGGGCAATTATCCTCATCTCTTTACGCAGAAGGAAAACGTAGTTTACGATATTGATCCAATCTATCGGTAGGTAATTGCAGGCACTTGGAAGTAAAAAGTAAAATGGTGTTCTTTGTAGCAAATACAAAAAACACGACTTTGTAGGCATTTATGGAGGACGTTTACCACAGCTGTTGGTCACCAGTCCGGAGATGGTGCGTCGTGTTTTTGTATCGGACTTTAAGCATTTCCATGACAATGAAATCGCAAACTTGGTAAAGATAAAATATTAAAAAAAACTCGATTGTGCTGTGCTTTGCATAACTTTATGATGACTTTTAATAGATTGATGAGAAATCTGACTTCATCTTTGCGAACAATCCCTTCTCGTTACTCGGCGAGAAGTGGAAAGAGCGACGCGCTGAATTAACTCCCGGTCTCACAACAGGTCGTATAAAGACTGTCTATCCGGTTACGAATAAGATTTGCCAAAAAATGAACGACTACATACACAAGCAGATACGTATCGGCAACAAGGATGGTGTCGATGCTAAGGATGTATGTTAAGCCAGGGGGAAAAATCACCATATAGTATTATTAACTAATTAAATATTTTATTCTCACAGTTGAGTCTGCGTTTTACTTCCGAAGTGGTCACAGACTGTGTTTTGGGCCTTAATGCAGACAGTTTCTCCGACAATAAGTCACCTATTCTAGCTAATACTTATAAGCTCTTCTCCCAGACGTGGTCATTAATCATATATTTTGTGCTGATATCGGTGTTTCCAATATTACGTAAAATCTGGAAGGCTCGTTTCATACCGGTTTCCGTAGAACGTTTCTTTATGGACCTCATGCAGAGTGCCATCGATATTCGTCGCACACAACTGAAGCAGGGTCAACAAGTGGATCGTATCGATTTTTTGAACTACATGATGCAACTGCAAGACAAAAAAAAACTGTCTACACCGCAGTTGACGGCGCACACAATGACATTTCTTCTTGATGGGTTCGAAACGACAGCGACTGTGATAGCACATGCTTTGCTACTGGTAAGTGAACTAAAAAAAATTCCATAAATGAAACTGAAGCTTCAGGTAGGAGCTTCACAGGAAATTCAAATAATATCCCACTTAAAAGAAAGAAAAAATTATTTGTAAAGCCTAAAAGTGAGTGAATTGTATGGGAGCTCCCAATTAAAATAAATTGGAGAACAAATTCTGACAGGTAGGGATCTACCTGTCAGAATTTGTTCTCCAATTTTATAATAAAACAAGAAAAAACGTTAACTTCGGTTGAACCGGAGCTCTAATACCATTCACTCGAAATTTAAAAAAGTATTGTAATACATAAAAGTGGGGGTTTAAATTGGGGCTACCCCAAAAAGTGGGTGGTACACGCTCACTAGTATATACGTGAGAAGCGATGTAGTAGATGTGTAAGATGCCGCCATATCGAATTTCAAGTTTATATTCACGTTTTCCATACAAATGCATAAAAGTGAGCTGTGGATTTATATGGGACTACCTCAAAAAATGGGCGAACACGCCCATTTGTATATGTATATGAAGCGGTTGTCCACTAAAATCCACCAAATCAAATTTTAAGCTAATATTGATCTAAATGAAGGATTTTTTCAGAAAAAAAAACACAAAATTGTACGATGGGTTTGTATGGGGGCTACCTCAAAACGTGGGCGGGCCAAACCCATTAGTCATTGTATGTTAAGCGGCTGACCATAAAAAGGAACCACATTGCATTTCAAACTAATATTGACTTTAATAAAGAAGTTTTCTTACAAAAAGTCAAAAGTAGGCAGTAGGTTTGTATGGGAGATACCCCAAATAGTGGGCGGGTCCCACCCATTAATGTATATGTCAAGCATCCGTCTACTATAAGTTATATCAATTATTAAGTTGATATTGACTACAATAAAAATGTTTTTCATACAAAAAGTCAAAAGTGGGCGGTGAGTTTGTATGGGGGCTACCCCAAAAAAATGGGCGTGGCAGGTCAATCTTGACAATCTATTAAACTGCAATAAAAAGAAGTGTATGTGCAAAATTTCGACTGGATAGCATAGTGTGAAGTGGTATTATCAGTTTGTCTGAAAGATTGTAACGCATTAAAGGAGGCATCGTAGACCCCATATATATTCTTGATCAGCTCGACGAGACGAATCGATCTAGCCATGTCAGTCTGTCTGTCCGTCTGTCCGTCTGTATGTTGTTGCGCATTTTTTGGGGACCAATTTTTATGCTATATAGTTGAAATTTGGCACATACACTTCTCTTTATTGCAGTTTAATAGTGTCAAGATTGACCCGCTACGCCCACTAGGTTTTATCTTTAATATTATCTGAAATCTCGTTGTTCAAACATACAGGTCGGGCGGCAGACGCAGATTGCTTTATCAACTTGAGTTTTGATGCTGATCGCATGTGAAGGGAATTACAGCTTCGGTTCTACTGAAGATAATATTTTCTTTTCCTCTTCTTCTCTTTTCTTTTCTTTTAGCTTGCGCGCGACCCCGAAGCACAACAGCGACTGCGAGATGAGATCGAGTACAATTTGAATGCGAATGGCAACATCGAGTTTGAGAAGCTACACGAGCTGCCCTATCTTGATGCCTGTGTGCATGGTAATTGTTCTGGAAATTAAATGAAATTCCTCAAACATTTTAACAAAATATTATTACTAATTCAAGAATCACTGCGAATTTTCCCGCCGGCCTTCATGTCGAATAAAGTCTGCACTGAGCCAATAACTCTGACCAACAAGAATGCCGAATCGTTTACGGTGCAAAAGGGTGAAGTAATCGTTGTGCCACATTACAGTTTCATGCATGATGCAGAATATTTCCCCGAACCAGAGAAGTTTCGACCAGAGCGTTTTCTTTCTGAGCCTGATGCAGCCAAAAAGTATAGAGAAAAAGGCATATGTCTCAGTTTCGGTGATGGACCACGCATTTGTCTGGGCATGCGTTTCGCACTGACACAAGTCAAGGCTGCACTTGTTGAGGTGTTACAACATTTTAATGTCAAGGTCAATCCGAAAACACGCAAGGACAACAAATTGGATCCTACTTTTTTCCTAGCACGACTCGATGGCGGTGTTTGGCTGGATTATGAGGCGAGAAATTAAATTGGCAATTTTCGCTTATATTTTGTAACATACGAGTATATCAATCTCGATAATTTATCGTAATAAAGTACACAAAATTTCCAAAAAGGAAAAAAAAAACAAATGTGCATTAAATACGACGAGAACAAAGTGACAAAATTTTAGTGACATTCAATTGTCACACCATTGCGTAAATAGAACTCAAAATACCCTGTAGTTCGGCCCCACTAGTGCTTGGCTAGTATTCACCAGCCACCGGAGGCGGGTACCAGTTGCATGCCTATCCACCGGCAACGCATTTGACTGGTGAATTTAACATGGTGCTGTCATTAGAAAAGACCAAGTTGTGCCCCGTTGCAGCCTCTTTTCCCAGCCACGCACCTAATTAATTTGCTACTTAATCGGAGCTGTGTTGCATTGCGTACGTACCACGACGCAGCAATAATGCAAAAGTAAGTGAAAATGGGACCACGGATGTACAACAGAGATTGTGAAGAAAAACTATAAAAACTTTAAGACATAATTTTATAAATTAAATTGATAATTATACCACTAAAACTAAAAACATTGACAATTCAACTTATGCATCACATCAATATTATAGACCCGACGGTAAGCTGACTTTTTTCTTAGGACGGCAGGCGAAATACAAATATTTCTATCAAAAACTTAAACCTGTAGTGAAGTAATGGCACAATACGGCATTGGGCAACGTTGGAAGCCAATGATCCGCCATTGACAGTAGTGAAACACTTTATGAATATTCCGTCATATACGTCAGAGAAAGTAATCAACCTACCAAGCCAAGATGAGCTCACGGAAGACGAGTAAAAAACGTTAGAAATCAATATGCCGTCCTAAGAAAAAAGCTTTTAAACCAAAGAAGAAGCACGTACAACACTGCAAACTAATTCCACAATTTCGACAATGTTAAAACTTAATAAAAAAAGCGAAAATAAATATGTTAAAATTACAATAGCAATAATAATAATAATAACGACAATCGAACTCTTAAACCGAAATTCCCAGAAGAGAAAAAAAGAAACCAACACTGAACGCTGAACTAAAACTTTCGAAATAAAATTTGTTCAAGGGAACAAAACAAGCAAAACATAGAAGGCTTTGAAAAAAGTCTGCAAAAATCAGTAATCAGTCGGCCAAAGTCAACATAGTTCGTAAAGAGTTCTTAAAACTTTTTACCTCAACTAAATCAATTTTTTGAAATGTTTAATATGAATAATATGGTTTAATAAATGATTTATTAATCCGTGCTCCGTGTTTTACTTAAGAATAAATTATTCGGAAGTGATTTCATAAAAATGGTCTGTTTTTAAACCATTCAGGCTTCGTGCGAAATGGAATTATCTGTTTGTCAAAAAGTTTGTAACGCATCAAAGGAGACATCGGAGACCCCATAAACTATATATATTCTTGATCAGCACTACGAGACGATATGATCTAGAAGAACCGAACTAGCGTCTGTTTGTCCGTCTGGTAGTTGTTGCGCATTTTTTAGGGATACATTTTTAAGATATCCAGATGTACCCCGTCACCCAGACATAATTTTATTTAAGTCAAATAGAGAATCCATATTGGCATGCCATGCCCCCATACAAGCCAACCTAAAACTTTTGACTTTTTGACACATAAATATACAAACCGCCACCCATGTTTATGTTTTACAAGACGATTCGAAATTTCGTGTCATAGGTATTACAGTGTTGGTTCAGTTATATTTGCTCATATACCCATCAAATTTTATCTAATATAAACAAAAATGTATATACCTTTCGAAAGGTGCTATTATCTTGTTTCCAACGTTTAATTCTAAAACATTTCTTTTCCACATTTGCAAGCTTTACAGCAAAAGATTCTTGCCTAAAATACAAATTTTTGCTCAATCTTCTTCATTTGTGTGCCATAAAATCGACCAAAATTTGCATCAGGCATCAGCCATCTTGTCTTCATCCCAAAAGCTTTCCTATTTCGAAAAAAGATCTCTAGCAAAAAAATTATTTAGAATTTTTTTAATCTACGCCCTAAAATACATAGAAATAAGAATAAACAATAACTTTCAAATCGTCTTGTAAAATATAAACGTGAGTGGTGGGCATGTATGTGCGGCTACTCAAAAAGTGGGCGGGACATGCTCATCAAAATAAGAGTATGAGGAACTATCTATAAAAAGACACCTTATCGAATTTCAAGCAGATTTTGACTTAACTAAGAAGTTTTTTTTTATTAAAAAGCACAAAAGTAAACATTGGGTTCGTACCGTGACTACCTCCAGAAATATGCAATAAAGCAGGTAGTATGTAAATAGATCTTCAACGCGTGTGCATTCCTAGAAGTAGCAAAGAATCCTGCATCGAACAGGTAGCATCGGCCAGACAAATTTAGGTGATTGTAAGTAAACCTGCTGTTGGGTAATTACGCTTATTAATAAATTTAAATTAAAGTGGCGAAAAATGTGAATAAAAGGACACTCGCATGGAATAACAGTGCCAGTACGAAAACGCAGTTCAACGTGTGTTCTTAAAATTGAAATAACAATTTCTATCATGTCACTTTTGGATTCAGGCATCTCCGATGACAGCAGTTCTTCCGATGGATATTCTTCGGAGAGCGAAAACTGTCTGTGCTCATTGTGTCTTTATGCGAAGAGTTATAAATCTGCTGCAATGAATTTTTTCAATTCCGCTGAAGCAGAGCTGGAAGATCTTCTTAAACCTTGTCGTAATATGTTTATACATACCTGGGTAACACATCAGGGCAAAATGATTGAGCAACAGTCAAAGAATATATTTGATTTGAATCAAAATAATCTCGCTAAACGTCAGATGCAAGAAGAGATATTCCTGCTAAAACAGTTGGAGTTAATGGACATTGAACTTGCCATACACATTGCAATCGAATCAATAAAGGTAACTGATCCCTTGCGATGTAGCTAGACATGGGAACTAATCATGCCTCTAATATTCTATTCTACAGCATAAAAAAACGGAATTGCAGTGTTTTCGAAAGCGGACGTCCTGTTGGGATAGCTCCCGGCACAGTTGGTTAATACGTGAAAAGCGTTGCGTCCAAACCAAATTGGTCGACCAACAGCTGAAGGTAGCTAATAGTTATGCCAACATTTACTTTAAAAGTGGCGAATATCCTGAGTTGATCAATGCATCACAATTAGAGCAGCAGAATGACGTTTCGAAATCTCGCCCTAACTCAACTAAGGACTCTGTTACGGTTGCCAAGGAGGATAACACCGCATTGCATCAAACCCGGCGTATCGCCAAATGGATGGTTCCCATATTTACTGTTTGCTGTCTTGCCTATATGGTGAAGCCGAACTACTATAATATTATGAATTGTCTAACCTTAAGATATACGCCGCAATAGTAATGGCTTACAATTTCCACTTATCCACTCAAATTTTATTTAAATTCTTTCTTAATATAACTCTTACAATAAATATAAACGCCAGTGTGCTAAGATGCTGCACTTATGCGCATTGTATCGTAAAGGCTCCGGGTTCGAATCCCGGTTATTTGTAAGAGTTTTATGAAAAGGCCGACGGAAAAATAGCCGTGAGTATTAAATGTTTGTATTGTATCGTAATAATTACACAGTTGTAGTTTTTTAAATATTTTTTTTTGTAGGAGTTCGTAAGATAGGTCAATTTTACTTAATTTGGGTACGCTGAATTCAGTGAATGATAACCTTTCTGATACGTTACCAAGACTAACAGAGTCGTAAAATGTACCCATATAAAAAATTAAAGTAATTTCAATTTGCCAATGTCATCGAAGAATTGAGCATGTTTTCAACCAGAAATTGCCATCCATCCTCGCGAACCTACGAAAAACGTTATCACCACTGAATTCAGCGTACCATAATTAAGTAAAATATACATATTTCATAATTCAATTATTATTAATGTCCGTGTATTTTATTATTAAAAACGCTGTAGTTGGCTGTGCTCGACTACGAAATACACTGAAGCCAGCCAAAAGTCTCAATATATTCTAGAAATATATTCTATGGTGGTGCTAGTGCGGATTTTTCTAAAAAATGTAGCCTACAACTATATTTTGTCCATAAAACCCAGTGTGAACATTTCAGACACTGTGAACATACTTGTAATAGTTTCACACCTGAGCTAAATTATAATGTAACGAAATCTATAATGTTGACTTCGGTGAAACCGAAGCTTAAGTACTCTTATTCGATAATGCTCGAATAATAATTCAGTTTTTAAATTTTTGAAATAAAATTTTAGTATAATAAAATATCTTTATATCTATACTAATATTATAAAGCTAAAGAGTTTGTTTGTTTGCTTGAACGCGCTAATCTCAGGAACTACTGGTCCGATTTGAAAAATTCTTTCAGTGTTAGATAGCCCATTTATCGAGGAAGGCTATATGCTATGTGAAAGGTTGGGAGGACAATTTCACATAAGCGCTAGCAAGCGAACTAGATGTTTTTCAACTCAACGCTAGATTTCGCACCAGCTGGTCATGAGCTAAAGAGGTCACTGATCATGAGTTGGTATTTTTAAAATTTTATTACTACTTTATTATATGTATTTAAAATTTATCTTCTATATATATCAAAATAGAAGTATGTATATATGTTCATTATAGACTTCGAAACCGCTCAATCGATTTTCATCAAATTTTGTGGCAATATTCAAAATAGTCCCGTGGGTGATCCTGTGAAGATTCGTGGCGATTGGATTTTTAGATTTTTCTAATTTTTATAGAATTGGAGGTAGAGTAAAGGAGCATGTGGAAGGTGGGGAAGGTGGAAGGAGTGTCAGGGGGTAGGAGTGACAGGGGGAAGGAGTGGTATGGGAAATAGGAGGGCCGCGTACAACGTCGCGGTGTCCATCTAGTATTATATATATACTTGGCTTTTTTTTACATTTTTGGTGGTTGTGGATAGGATAGAGGGTTGTGGATAATTTTCTTGCGAAATAAATTACTATAAATAATTGCTAAATTTTTTTTTTCAGATTAAGCCTTGTTTTTACTCCAAAATAAGCTTTCTACAAACTATGTTACAAGGTAGGCTAAGAAAAAATGACAAAAGAATATTTCGAAAAAAAAAAAATTACAAACTGAGCATATTTTTCTTGCGACAAAACTGTTGTTGCGAGCTATGAAATTTTAATATAAGCTTGTAAAAGTGCGGCACATAGAGAGTCTATACTGCGAGATTAGCTTCTCTAAGTCAGACAACTTTTCCAAATTGTAACCCTTTTTATCAATATACACAATGTCTAAAAATTGTGCAGGGTATCATTTAGTTGGGTTCCATGTCCAAAGCATTCGTACTGATTACTAAACATTCGTTGACAAGCGGTGGCAATTTAATCCTCAGCACTGGTAAGGGTAATTACGTCGCTCGATATACAAAACAAGCCTCGCAGAAAATTTGTGTCCATCAGCAATTCTCCAACATTTGAATCAAATTGAACATTAATGTACACGCTCTCCACTCAAACGATTTTATGTACCTACTCGTATACTCGTACTTATATGTGAATGCGTATTTTCGAGAAATTAAATGCCTCACATCCGCAGAAATTCAGAAATAGGAAATGGCGTGGGATTGGATTGGATTGGATGATATCAGGCTGGATTTCAATGAAACGCTTCATCTTTTATTCATGGCGTATGTGCATATCTCCATTTGTTTGTTTGTTTGGTCGCTTCATTCTTTTAATTTCTTTCTTTCTGTTCTGATGACCCTAATGAACTTCCTGTCGCAGAATATTTTGTTTTCTTCTGTTTTTTTCGCTCAATTTTTCTACTCGATTTTCGGTTAATTCAACTGCAAAAGATTTTCTTTTACAGACGCTGATTGTGATGGAAACGTTTGCCGTCGATGCCAATCAGCTTCGTTAAAGTCGGTGAAAGTGATGCGATTAGCACACAATTGAATGATTTTGAATTGGAAACTTCAACTTCACATTTATTCACAGTTTATTTAGCAAGCAACAGAAATTTTTGGAACGCCTCCAATCACAAACACAAACCACATCGTCATCAACTCACAATTGTCCTTGCCATCTAAGCCAAGGACTTCTTTTTATTGCCAAAAGAAATTCTGAAATGTTTGGAATAATCGCTTGCTGATTCGTTTAATGCAGCCGCCGCTATTAACTCGCCATAAAAATGCACATAACCAACATCGGAATAATGCAATTTCGCATATGAAAGAATCCTGTGAGGACATTTTCTCAGCTCGTAATAGCTATCAACGTTGCAGGAGGTCATCTCGAGTCCTCTCACTTTCCTTCTATGTTTATTTTCGATAATCCTTGACTTTGTTACTTGGCAAAAGCTCAAATGTTCATTGCCGATGGAATGCGCTTCGCAATGTCTTGAAGTGACTTCCTGGATTATTTTTATGTGCGATGGTTATCATTCAATTGCTATTTAATGCAATTCTGACTCGTTTCGAAATTGTCAAGGATATTTCAGTGACAATCGAAAAGAATGCATAGCATGCATTGAATAGCTTTTAGATAGTGTTAAACAACATAAGATGCATATCTAATAGCTAAGGTTGCATATCTAATAGCTAAGGTACGACAATATTTTTGTTGTTACTATGAGAGCGTAATTACACCCTATACATACCTCTAAGCAGGGTCTATTGAGGTGGGTTCTCGAGTTGTTACCAAGTATTACAATGGGGGAGGAAGGGGTTATTCAGTTTGTTATGTAACATTACCCAAACACATTTTAATAATGATCAATAGACCTCGGATTTTGCATATTTGCATATTTTTTAAGGATTAAGATAGGTAAATTCTGATAACACCAAGGTTCGTTTAATTGAAAATAGAGTTGAAAACGATATGCATATTTTAAAATTGTTTGCATATTTGCATGAAATGCATATGCATGATATATGCCAAAATAGGCAAACTATGCAAAAAATATGCAACAATTTCCTATGTTAAACAAATCAAAAAATAATATAAAAGCGATTCAGAGGGTGGTATACATATTAACATTTTATTAATTATTGTCAGAGATATTAAAGTAGAGCAAATGATACTTAATACATACGATATTTTATAGGTTTAAAAATTACTCAAGATAATTGGTATTACAATATACAACCATAATTTTCTCTAAATTATTAATTGAGAAGCTTTGACGTTTCTCTCCAAAAACCATTTTGTAAGCGGAAAAGCTTCTGTCAACATCATAGGAAGTAGTTGCAGCACAATTTGTGACGGGTTCAAGTCCAGACAAATCTTCAGCATTGAGATTTAAAATATTATTTATTTTTGAAATGATATTAAAATCTGGATTTCTTTTCAAAATGGCTTTAAATTTCTCTTTTAAATCCATTCCAAAATCACCAGTTATATTATGAACAATATTTTCATTAAATAAATTCATTGAGTTTGCTAATGGTAGACCCTCTGCTTCCAAGGAAGTTATAATTTCGGCAACTCTCTCGAAATTCGATTTTATATATATAAAATCCCGATATAGTTGGGCATATTTTATCAGCTCTTTTGCCAGCTTTATAGATTAGGCATCTTCTGGGTTCAGTGTTTCAAGAACCTAAAATACAAATTTAGAATTTTTTTCTTTACCAAACTAAAGTAACTGCATATCGTAGTTGTCCAAATGGGTTATCGGATGTTCCCTTATTTTGCAGGAGAGCCAAAAGTGAGTCCTATACCACTTTATGTGACAGAAAAAGCTTTTTCAAATGTATGGTTTGGAAAATTAAGTCATTCGTACATTATCCACCGCCTAAACCAGTAAAAAATCGAAAACCCGTTTGCAGAGGAATAGTTGTGGTTTTTGGGTGGATTTTGCTTTGCGTAACAAGCTTTGCGTGGTTTTCAGTCGGGCTAGCGATAAGAACAATACAACAATATATGGTAGAGCGTTGGTGGTATATGCTTCTCTTTGTTGATTGTTTTTAAGCCAAGAAAAATATTCTTCTTTTTTGCTCGTTTTACGTTTGCACATATTTTGCATATTTTTTGCATATTTTTTTGCATATTTTGTTGCATATTTTTTGCATATATTTTGCATATTTTCGATATGCATGAAAATTTGTTATATTTGAACGATAAAACGTCTAAATACAAAGTTTGTTACCAATCTAATGAAAAATATGCAAATATGCAAAATCCGAGGTCTAATGATCATTATAAAAATAAACAAGAGAATAAGATATGGAAGATATACTTTCTTTTGCATAAATCTCGGCTATTTTGATAAGTATATGGTTATAAAGAGGGCAGACAGACGGGCATGCCTAGATCGACTCGTCTTATAATATATATAATCTTTATGGGGTCTCTGAAGCATCCTTAAAGGCTAAGTTGTGACTAAATTATGTTACTATTTACACTGTGTGTGGTGAGTATAACAAATAGCCTACTTACCACTCACAAATCTCCTGATATCAATTTTGTTTCGAAAGATTTATATTTTTCATTTAAATTGTTTTTTTGCATGGGGGCTAACCCTTAAGGTTGGGTTTGCATTATATTTTAATACACTTTACCTGAAGAGGGAAAAGGAGAGTCTAAATATCCAAAAATGCATATCTATGAATAAATACGAAAAAATGCCCAAAATCAAGGAGTATATGAGTATAAAAGGTTTGTGCCCAGGTTTACAGCCATTAGAATGGCGGATTAGATAAATATGCATAGTCTGATATTTGCGGTGCATATATCTCAGCTCAAAGAAAGATATACATAGGCTATATATCATTTGGAGAAAAGTGCGGGGTGTAAGAAGCACCAAAATTTACGTCATACAAAAACTCAACAAATGGGGCAGGTTTGTATGACCGCTATTCTTTATAGTGGAGATATCACGTTCACTCAATATACTTTATCTGAAGATAGTCTCTTAGATCTCACAGACGATCAGGCGAATTGATGGAAATACTCAGCTTAAAATACCCCTTCATCCTATGGGTGCAGGGTACACAAACTTTTTATTAAAATGCATAATCTTTTTTGTCTTCAAAATTTAAAAATGTTCTAGTATCTATATATAAATATGCAAGCGCAAATCATTCACACCCTTTTTAACCCTCTTAAACACAACATATTCTCTCGATTTTTTTTTCTTTTTTTGGGATGAATGTGAAGACGAATGTAATTTTGTTTTTCTAACGTAATTTTTTTGCGTCCAAAGTACGTAAAAACCAGGTAACGACATTGTCTCAAAGACTCTCTCACAAAGGTCTCTCACAAAGCTCTCTCACTCTCTTTCTTTCAGCTCTCTTTTTTTTTCCTATAGTTGATTGCTTTTTTGTTTCTTTCGGTTCCTTTGGTTTCAGTTGCAAGAATAGAGAAAAACTTATTCTCTAAGTATCTCTGTCGTGCTGTAAAAGGCGATTCACTTTGTAGAGCATGTCGATCGAGCTGTTTTGATGATGGAGAAAGAACTGATACACCAATAAAACTCTACAATAATAACTGTGCGTTAATTAATTGCATAACTGCGCACTAATTATTGCAAATAAATTGCTCACTTATTGCCGCTCTCTTTCTGGGCGGCCCTTAGAGCAGGGCTGTCCAAAAGGAGAGTACTCAAACGGGCGTGTCACAGAAATCTCTAGACAAAATTACGTCTGGTGATTTGAATTTCACAGAGAAATTTAGTAGCTGTCACAGAAATCTCGTAGATTTCACTCAAAACAGTGTTTAATGTACAGACGAGTTTTGTGCTACGCAGTGTTGTCGTAGATAACAAAAGTAGATTACAGACTATGTAAATTTAATTTTTTTGCAGATTTACTTGCAGAACATTGTGAAGTCTATATTTGGTGTGATGTGTCTGAATTATTTATTTTATCAATATATTTATTTTCGAAAATACCCAAAACTAAATTATGAACTCTGAAGTTATAAAATATATGTATATGTCATTCGTTATTGTTGTGTAAACCGACCTAGTCGGTTTTCAGCAAATAAATACGCTGTTTCGAAGAAAATGCATTAAACTAGCACATAAACAAAGTTTTACCTTATGATTTGACTCGGAATTCGGGTGAAAGAGATTTCTGTGACACACCAGAAAGTGTGAATCAAATGATAACTCATAATTTGTACAGTATGCCAAAATACTTACAATACAACACCAATGCAAAGTAACTAATAAATATTATTTATTAACATCAATAAATATTATTTTTTAACATACATTCGTATGTGTGTGAAGACACGAAGGTGTTCGTTCTCATGGATCTATGGCTGGATAGCGTTGATTTAGAGGGGAAAGCATTTTCTGGTCAATTCTGTATTATGGATATTTTTATTATTGGGTAATTTAAAGAAAAAACGTCAAATTTCGACCTGTAGGAGAACTCTAGTTTATAAAATTGATTTACTCTGTCAATAACATTTTTCTAACCATTTTTAAGACTTTTTGAAGCACTCTCGTATGTACAATTTAAAATTGTTTAAGTTAAATTTTTTTCACAAATTCTCATATTCGAATAAATTTCCCAAATTGTTGTACTGCGATTTTCTCAATTTTCATTCAGAATTCAATTTAAATGTTGCAATTCGAAGCTATGCTATGTCTGCAAAGGGTTGGTTGGAATAAAAAATAAAAATCTTTGATTAGCTTCGGTAACATTAATCAATGAAGCGAATTTTTCAAGCGATTTAAATTCTATGCATGACTAATGAAGGTCAGAAGTTCGCAGCCTCTCGGCGGAAGAAATAGAATGGAATCCTCAATCCGATTTCACATGTGCATAACGCATGCCAGGGTAATCAACTGAAAAAGCGTTTCACAAACATGTATCGAACTGCATCAAAAATTTGACATGAGATATTTGCAAAGGTTTAGCATAACAATTATTGTAGACACTATTCATTCTGTAAAGTAATTTCGATATATTTTTTTCATGAAACTGTCGGGTTGAACTTTATTCAGCAAAAAGCTGTTTTCATTAGAACTGATTTACTACTTACGGATGAATTGAATACTCTTCGCGTATTGTTGCGGCTGTAAAAAAATATTTACAAGTTCTTGTAATCTTAAGCGTTAGCTAAAAAACGGTTTTGCTCACAACTCCCTCTTAAATTTTCCACAAAGTCGTAGGACAGGTTTCAAAATTAGGAAAGGCAATGTTTATTTGGTGGATTCAAAAGATAAAATAGGTAATAAATAATGCCACCGGATATTTTTGTTTATCGCAAACAAGATTTATGCAGACCAACTTCATTGCATAATCTGTAATTCAATACCACTGGCTCCATTCACTCCATTCGCGCTTCGCTTTAGCTCTGCAAATCCTTAAAGAAAATGTAAAATGATTTACATTTTATTATTCTGTCGTCTGACTGCCTTGGGAGATTTTCCTCAAAGGTCATATTTGTTATTATTAAAAAGTTGGTTTTATGCAAATTTCGAAATTCAACTGAATTTTGCATTGAAAATTTAAATTCGAATCGAGTACAATTAATCGAAGCGAGCGAAGTAACTAAGCTTCGAGTGGTGAATACTTCTTATATATAGAATAGTTTTTACAATTGAAATGAAAGTCACTCTCAATACCAAGTGAAGTATAGAATTGTGATTGATAGAAATTTGATTAGAAATGGTAACCTTAGACTACAACATTGATATTAAGAGCCATTTTCTTACAAAAACTTAAAAATGTGGACCAGGTTTGTATGGGGGCAACCCCTTAAAGTAGAGTTGGCATGTTAATTTAAAACTAGCTATTTGAAGAGTGAAAATGAGACATTTGAATCATTCAAAAGGACAGTCGGACGGACAGACGGACATGTCAATAACGACTCGTCGCCCGATGCTGATCCAGAATATATATACTTTATAAGGTCTACCTCCTTCTGCCTGTTACATAAATTTGCACAAACTTAATAACTTATTGGTACAGGGCATACAAAAATTGGCGCCCGAATTTAGTTCTGATAGAGAACTTTTAAATTGCTAAACAGGCATCAGATTACAATAAATTTTTAAAATATAAACCATTACTGAGAAAAGTAAATAATAAACCGGCCAAGTGCGAGTAGGTTTAAAGTAATATCTAATATTATTCGACGCTTAAACCCATATTTATTGCCAAAATGCACCTTTATTATGCTATACTAAAACCCATCTGAGTCAAATGACGAAAAATGAAACGCTGAATTTGAAAAATGTGGAAAAAGTTAAAATAATAAACCGGCCAAGGGTTCCGTACCATTATCTATAAAAATAAATATTTAAGTGGGGCTCCCATACAACAGACATGATTTTTTTTATAGATAATGGTACGGAACCCTTGGCCGGTTTATTATTTTAACTTTTTCCACATTTTTCAAATTCAGCGTTTCATTTTTCGTCATTTGACTCAGATAGGTTTTAGTATAGCATAAGAAAGGTGCATGGGTTTAAGCGTCGAATAATATTAGATATTACTTTAAACCTAAAAGTAGACACGAAATACAGAAGGCTCCTATAAATATGCAGCATTGCATTTATCACTCTCGCACATACAGACCTTGATTAGTATGTGCGATAGAGAGAGAGAGAGCAAAATATCCGCTAAAATATCACGTTTGTTGTGTTAGAGCCCCACTTAAATATTTATTTTATTCTGTTTTTTAGTATTTGTTGTTATAGCGGCAACAGAAATACATCATCTGTGAAAATTTCAACTGTCTAACTATCACAGTTCATGAGATACAGCCTGGTGACATGCGAACAGACAGACAGACGGACGGACTGCGTAGTCTTAGTAATAGGGTTCCGTTTTACCTTTTGGTACGGAAGCCTAAAAAAGATGATTAAGCGAACTTTTTTATTAAAAAAACAATGCACTTTTTATACAGTTTTGAACTAAACTATCTCAGTATAAGCATCATAAGGCAGAATTACATTATTTATTTTCATTTATTGCGCACCAAATCGAACAAAATACATGTAACTCCCTTGATAGACAGTCGAAGAATGTCCATCAAAATGAAATACATCCGCAACATTTCCTTTGAAGCAACATTGCATAAATTATCCTTTCTCGACTTTAGTACATTTTTTTCTTGATTCCGAATTGCGAAGTGTGAAAATTTGTGCAGACAAGTGCAAAAATAATGATATGCAATCCAATTTAACCCTGGACACACTCACACATGAGGTCTTGTAAGCAGTACATCAGGAAGTTGTACATTCATCATTTGAGACATTAACAGTTTGTGAGCGACTTCCCTTGGAATTTCTGTGATGAAATGTAAGAGGGCAACAAAAGGCAAAAAAAAACTAGGAGGAAAGTGTCAATTTGCAAAGTATTAACTTGAGACATTTTTACATTTATTCTTCTCGATTTGCGAGCATGAATTGCAAAAACTTGAGCGAAATATGTAGAGACATTAACGCAAATGTTCCCAGGAGATATGAGCCTCAAGAAGGAAAAGTGGTCAGTAACATAAGTGACCTTGTGTACAAATAGAAATGAGCGAAAAAAATAGAAAGATATGTAAAATGTGTTTTTTTTAGAAAATATTATATATCGGCACAAAAATTAAACATTATATGAAGCAGAATTGCATCTGCATCGCAACATTATGTTTCAAGTAGACTTTATGACGTTTATCCACGTTAGACACACAAAAAGTAGGTGTACCCCTTCCTGAGAAGTATCTTGATCTAATTTGTGCCGGCGATATGAAACGTCTTGCCGCTGATTGTAGGTCGGAGAAATAGCCAGAGCATCTGAAGAACTGTACGAGTATGTCGACATCACGTAGACTGTAAATTACAATAATAAATTGTCAGGTGCCACAGAGTTGAGAAAATTGAGGTCTAGAAGCCACCTTATGTCCCTTGTAGAGAGTTCTTCCAACATAGAACATCGAAGAATCTAGAATTGTTCCTCTTTCAAACAGAGAAATGGAGTGTATTCGGACCTTCTTTATATATATCAATTGCGTGTCTTTTGAATATTGTAGAATTGTCAAAGCTCTATTATTGCAAATGTGGTTCTTAAATGGGTAATATCATTTATAGAGCGTATTACTTACTAACAACAACTAAAATGGACAGTGATTGTGGTGCAGGACTGGATAACGATTAATTGATTTCAACCATTATCCTGCTAGGAAACCACTCAACATTTAGTTAGTGACTGAAACCATGAACTAAGGAATTCAAATTAAAGTTTTACGCTTTTACATGCTACTGTAGACAATCCTGTTCTGTAAGTTACTTGTTATTAATTGTTAATTACCAATTGACGCACCAAAAATTCGAATTGTTGTTTTTAAATCGAGTGTGACGAAAATGCTAACCTTTACCTTTAATACTTCAATAAATTGCAATTTAAATTTAAAAAGTTATTTAAAAGTCAACACTTATTGTAACTACGATACTTCAGTCTTCATATGGTCATATGGTCTGTCACCACATGGATCTTCAACCCACCCGACATCGATAGCGCTAGACACACCAAACTTGGATATTTTGACTCTAATTAGATGTATGCAGATTATGTTTATGCATTTTGTGGTTGTACAGCCTGCCACGCCCAGCGCAGATTGTACCATCTAGCAACCTAGCACAACCTGCACTATAGCTCCATCGAGCAATAGAAGGCGTCTTTATTTACGAGTATAAGAAAAATGATTTGAGAATAAAAGAAGTATTATATTTTGATTTTTATACTCTTCACACATTACGCATTGAAGGAAGCATCGGAGACTCCATAAAGAATATTTATTCGTGGTCTACTGGACGAGACTAATCGAACTAGCCATGTCCGTCTGTATGTTCCATATCTGTATAATTCATAATATATATAATACATCGATTTGAAATCGGGTATGTTTTTACGCTTTCATATATTAATGCAATGAATCATTATTCCATTATAGGCAATATATATAATATATCTATATATAATTATAAGCTATCCACCTTAAAAATGGAATGATGATATTTGAAAAGTATTGAAGCTACGGTTCAACCGAAGTTAACACTTTCTCTTGATAAACAAATCTTTTTTTGTTTTTAATTGATAGAGGATTTTTAGCTGTCGTACAAATTCGACTGAATCGACTATACTAAATATATACATGTTTGTTTTTCCAATAAATCATTTATAAGTGAGAATATTGGTTTTGAGCGACCGACAATAATTATTTATTTATTTTTTTTTTTTGAGAAATTAAAAGCTTTTTGTAGTTTTTGAATGAATTATTCACATATTACTTCATTGGTCTGATTGAACTTAAAGCCATTTGTGGCCATATTGTAAAGTAAAACAAATTCAGAAATTTAAAACAATCGAACGTTGACCTGCCAGTTAAATGACAAGTGCAACGTCTCAAAAACCAAACCTAAAATTAGTATCAGTCTTAATAGAAATGGTCACTTTGATGGCCACTGTCCTAAATGGAAGCGAGGACAAATGCATCGCCCTCGAAACTTATCGACGACACACGCAACATTTTATACTCCGGGGAGTTGTTTTAGCTGACAAACCGAAAAAAGCATCAGCAGCCCACGGAAAATGTTCACAGATGAGAGTTAGAATTTGGAAATTCTGTGTGCTCATTTGTCGAAATGTTGACGCTTTATGATGGCGATGTCCCTTTAGTGCTGAGTAGGCACAAAGTTGTAATTGAATGAGTGAGCACATAGAAGTCCTGCCGAGCAGCTTACTTCTTCAGTGCAATATGTACTTAAATAGAATCGATATAATTTATTTGTAATATTTGCCTTCAAAACAAAACCGTACAATATTCTTAGACTGACGGACGGACGGCCACAGATTGTTTTAAGATTCAAATCAGCTGTTTGAAGCGACAACACTGACCGTTTGAAACAAGAAAAAACGTTAACTTCGGTTGAACCGAAGTTCTAATACCATTCACACGAAATTTTAACTTTAATTGTAAAACATAAAAGTGGGGGTTTCAATTGGGGGCTACCCCAAAAACTGGGCGGTACACGCCCACTAGTAGATATGTATGAAACGATGTAGTAGATGTGTAAGATGCCGCAATATCGAATTTCAAGTTGATATTCACGTTTTCCATACAAATGCATAAAAGTGAACTCTGGGTTTATATGGGAATACCGCAAAAAGTGGGTGGGACATGCCCATTTGTATATTTATATGAAGCGGTTGTCCACTAAAATCCACCAAATCGAATATTAAGCTAATATTAATTTAAATAAAGATTTTTTCATAAAAAAATACACAAAAATGAGCCGTAGGTTTGTATGGAGGCTACCCCAAATAGTGGGCGCGTCCTACCCATTAATGTATATGTCAAGCATCCGTCCACTAAAAGTTTCCATATCAATTATTAAGTTGATATTGACAACAATAAAAATGTTTTTCATACAAAAAGTCAAAAATGCGCTACAACATACAGACGGCAGACGGACAGACGGACAGACAGACGGACATGGCTAGATCGACGCGTATCGTTCACAATGTGTGAATGGTATAAAAGGTGTACAATTGCAATTGCCATGCAAATCAGCCAAAAAATGCCAAAATAATTTTCCTTAAGCAATAGAAATTTCTCCATAGATAAATCACGAAGTGCTTCTTACATAAGTTCCAACAATTGGACATAAACTTTGATAATGCATTATTACTTCTTGTTGTCTTTATTCCACTAGAAGCATTTCATTGAAAATCTTTTGGGTTTTTGCGAACTAAAAATACGGACGGTCATAGCTATATCGACTCGCTTTGTTGCTCTGATCACGAATATGTATACTTTGTGGAGTATACAATGCTTCCTTCGTTATGTTACATATATTTCGACAGCTCAGCCAACCCAATTTACCCTGATATAAATATTTTTTGTGTGGAACATAACAATGACTACATTGTGGGAATGTTTTGAAGAGTAGACAGTCGATCCCAGTAATTTATTTCCCATTCGAACTGTGTAAAATGCCAGTAAATACTTATCAGAAAAGAGAAAGAAAAAAATTTCGTAAATAGAGAAACGAAATAAAATCTGAACGATTCACGAAGATTAATTAACAACAACCCCTGAAAAATATGGACTTAAAAATACTGTCTAGTTGCGGCTCAAACTTTTAGGAAACCGGACGTAGTATCCTGCTTAGTTTCCCATATCTTGAGATGACCGTCGTTGAAATGTGCCAGATGGGAAAATGAATCATCAAACTTCATCTGGTGCATGTAAGAATATGTTCACACAATAATCTATACAAATAACAATATGTCTGAATCAATAACATAAAATTTAATTAAACGCTCATACGAGTATTGTTAATTTCTAAGTTTAATAATATCTATAATGCAGAAATACTTTAAGACATTCCCAAGAGAACATCCTTCCACAATTATCTTTGCGATAATATGAAACTCTAGAAAATATTGAGCATGACAAAATTAACTCAAAATTGACCGTTGAGTGTCAAAATAGCATTGGCAAAGCAAATGTTACATATCGTTCTCAATATGCCGTAAAAAGGGGGTGGATATGGGATTTTATGAAATTCTATGAAAAATTGCCAAAACGTTGCATTTTGGCAAAGCAAATTTCGGTAATTTGTCAAGATTTAAAAAATATAAATGACCATGAACGAGTATTGTAGTATATTCCATATTAAGTTAGGTCTGTCAACAATTTATAGTGGAGCGGCATTATTTTGACATGTAATTTTGACGCATGTCATAAATCTCGGAGGCAGTTAGAAAACAATGCGAAAATAAATCCTGTGAGAGTCGTTTCAACTTGGATTTCAATTTAAAGTATTTCAAATGGAAGCTTCTTTAATATTTTGGCTTTTAAAGCTAACTTTGTTATAATGTTCACCTTTTAACCTCAAACTAGCAACCATTGAATCTTTATATTGATTTCTTGCGAGACGCAGTTGAAAAAACGTGACCCGAATGCAGAATATTTGAAGCTGTCTACTCTTTTGATGGTCATTGCGAAAGTAATTGGGAATGAGAAAGAAGTTTTTGCATCGATTCCTTTTGAAAATTTGAAACTTCTATAATACAGGGTGTCTCAAAAGAATGTTCACATTTAAAAAATCGATAAAAAAAAGGAAGTAGTTTATTGAAAAAATGTTTATTACATATTAAAAGACACACTTTGGGAATTTATTTCTTAAAAATGATATTGTCCAAGTCAAAATAAAATTTCCTATGACGGCTCGGCAGGTATTCTCTGTGATGGGGAAGTCAGTTTGTTGCCGTAAACTTTATGTATGCGGAACAATGATCATCTATGCACGTTTAAAGCAACAGCACGCTTCCGAATCGAAAGGGCCGGGTTGTCACGAACAGACTGAGTAACACTGTCTACGTTTAAAACGTCCTCGAAGACATTGGACGCCCGGATTTTGATCTCTGATCTCTTCGAACTTCTCGACCCATTTTGCAATGAGTCGAGGGCTTGGCGCATCATTCGAATACTGCAGATGTTTCTACGCGCTACAGTCGCTGAATTACCGTTTTTGTAAAACTCACGTACGCACAACGCACGGTCCGCTCCCGAGAAACGCTCCATAGCGACTAAATTTCCAAAAGCTAGGCTACCGATTGACAAACCCCCCGCGCGCCACGGAATAGTTGCGTTCACGCAATCAGCAAATCAAATGTGAACTTTCTTTCGAGACACCCTTTACTTGCAAAATTTCTTTTAGTCTTCGAATTCCAGTTGAAAGTTTTTTTTTTTTTTGGTGGTTCAACAGAATTTTTTGTGTGATTTAATTTCAAGTTTATCATTTTTTTTTTCTCCTAAAATTATCTTATTTGCATCTTGGGACCAATAATGAAATTCTGTTAGATTTTCATTGCGACATCTACGCTTTGCCTCACCCCGGAGAAGTTACTTATCTCATTGTATTGTATATCATATTCAAAAATATTGTTCATGTAGTTCATTTTCCTGGCATAATTAATCATCCAAAAAGAGAGCAGAACGAATAGCTGAAAGGAAAAAGAAATGTCTCCCGAGATAATGTCAACATAAATCGTTTCGGCAATTTTGTGCAATTCGCTCGAATTATTTATGCGCATTTGCATGAAATATGAAATACGAAATGGAATGAAATGTTAAAGTTGTCTTGTAGGCCGGATGGAAAATGAACTTCCGTAGTCGAATACCTGCGCGTTAATTCTGGTCGCAGAAGAAGTTGCAGAACATTCGAAAAAGAAACTTTTTGGGAGTGTGAAGCAACCCTCAACGAACAAGATGGACAGCCCTTGGAAAAGGTCCTAAAAATTGTTGCACTTATCGTGTCACCTGGTCCAAACTTAATAGAATAATGGGAGAAAACTTTAACTTCGGTAGAACCAAAACATTTCGTGTTTCAAATGGTGAGCTCAACAAATAAGAAAGTTTCACCTTCACAAAACTTCAAGCAATACAATGGAATTGACACACCTATTTATTCAAATGCTAAGCATAGGTCCATAGATGCCTCTATCGTACATTTCAAATTAATATTTTATTTATATATTTATTGCAATTACATTAAGTGTTTAACTTGTAATTAAAGTTCTTAGTACAAAAATCCAAAAGTATGGTTTGTAAAAACACAAACTATTTATCACTCTCAGATGAGTTTCCTTATCTTGGATCACTAATTTTATGACAGTCTCATTCAATAAATATATTTTTTAAATTGTCGTAATAGTCCGAATATGGTTTTTAAAGAAAGAAAATAGAAAAGTTACCCGAAAAATTGGGAAATTCGCAAAAACTTAAAATTGAAACTTTTTTCTATAATACTTGTGTATGAACTGAAGACCATAACTCATGATTTGAATGATGGATACGCATAATTCTTATTGATTTGTAATCTTTATTTTTTGGGCCGCGTCACGTCCCATAATTTAAGAAAAAAACGCCAATTCGTTATACGGGTGGGCGGTACCACGCCTCCTTTATAGAAAAAAAAAACAAATGCGTCATATCTCAGAGGGTAGTGATCGCTTATGGATTAGGTTTGGTATATAGTGGGCATAAAGGGCACCGTGAAAATTTATAACCACTTGAAAAATAGGCAGTGCAACACCCGCATATAAGAGAAAAATAAAAGGTGCTTTGCAGCGCCATCCGGATACTCTAGGTATTGACCCTTTGTCTGTCGCACACATAATCACCATCCCCTTTGTGGATTTTGTAAATAAAACTTACTTATTTTTGTAATATTTTTCTTGGGTACTTGTAGGCAGACAGATTTTCCCTTTAAAAATGCGCACATTTTATTTGCATTGTGCATAGGTACGGTACGTTTGCACACACACACACACACACACACACACACAACAGTCATTCCCTTCGGCTTCAAATAACAATATTGGCCGGAAGCTAATTACCTTCACTTGTCTGAAGAACAACAAAATCGCACAAATGCACACTCAATGAATTTGCCTCTGGCCTTCAACTCATAAAGCCTGATTCAATTGAGTTCTCCGGTTGATTGCATTACGTTGACAGACAAGTGACCAATAAATAGAAATCAAATTGTGACAATGCAAAGCAAGCTGGTCAAAGTTCAACCAAGAAGTTCAACATAAATTTCTACTTATTTTAGTGGCGTTGGTCTGAAGACCAAAATTCTGCTTCAGACCACAAACTGTTTAAATAGTATTTCAACCATTTCATTCTGTTCGCATTTTATTGCTGCTCTTTTCTCTGCTCTAATGGGCAACATTGTTTCGACACTTAAATTTGCATAATCAAAATCAAAAACATCATTTTCATTCAGATTCGCATTTGTCAGCCATCAATATGCCGTGTTCCAGAATGCGTTTCAGAATGGTGGGCACACTTAGCGCGTACTGTAAGCCACTGTCTGTGTTGTGTATGAAATTATGCAAATCTAATTTTGAGACAGTTTCCCGTACGGCACGCGAGCTCAAAAACATCAGTACCTTTTTCTGGCAGCAGTACCTTTTTCTGGGTGGGTAGGTGGAGAAATGGTGGAAATTTAAGTAAATGTATTATTATAATTGGTGGTTGTTCAAGTTGTTCGTGTCGTTGTTGCAGATGATGTTCTTGTCCATGTTGTTGTTGAAACTGCTGGTTATGATGGTGTTAAATTCGAATTTGTTGGTCCCACTCCAATGGCTTGAAATGTCACTACAACACAAGAGAAACAGCCGAACAATATTGTTGGTGGAATTATGACTCCATTGTTAGATCTCATTTCCGGTGAAGTGTGACGTGTGCTCGAAGTGGTGCCTAAGGCGAAGCGTTGTAAATAAACGCCAAAGAAGATTGAATGGTTTTCTGATAAGTTCATATTTAAATAATATTCGATTAGCTTTCATAATAGAAGTCTGCGGTTTCGTTGATGAAAAAACCTTGTATAGGGTGTTCCAACAAAAGTGCACGATTCACATTTGGCGCCATTTCTTTTCTGTACAAGTGGTAACTCTGAAATTTGAAAGCTGATATCTGCATTTGTTCCGATTATTAAAAATGGAGCGCTACTAAATCTAAATGCGTTCGCCAACAATGAAAACTTATTCATTAAAGTGGATATAACTTATAATTGAATATAGTGGCCTCTTAAGCCCAATACTGAGATCGATGAAAATTTTTGATGATGAAATTGTTAATTATTTCTGCTATGTCAAACAAACGAAAAACAGTGCACCCAAATCAGATATTTATTAGGTGAAAAGTCCACACATTTTGATTTTTCTTTGGGTTTTTTAAGTATATAAAGCGTTTTCGTTAGCAAAAGTTCTTGTTATCCGAGTACTCGATGAAAAACAGTTCGTGCGGACATTTTTTGATTGTTTGACAACGTTTTTTTATATGAAGTTTTTTAGATATCAAAAATGTTCGTCAATCTCAGTATGGAGCTCTATGGATGAACGCTTCACATATAGAGAAAAAGGTGTGATTTTACCAAAAAAAATTCTTTACACCTGATTCGGTTTCACATGGTTTTTTACGTTTTTGATGATTTCATATTTTAACTCAACAAATCCATGCAAACCTTATAACTCTAACAAATCGAATCATAAACTATTCGTGAATTACACAGGTCTACAAATACAGGGGTATTTGGGTATTTCGTAACTTCGAATACCCCTAAGTTTGCGAAAAAAAAAATCGTAGTTGATCTCTTGAATTCTTAAATTAAAGGGTAAGAGTGGTACTAAATGATGTAACTGGAGAGACAGACCACAAACATTTTTTGCATCCTATACATAACCTCAAATGTAGAAAAAAACACCGTTTTTCGGGTACATAACATCAAATATCTCAAAATCCTGACGTGATTCGGACAGATTCGGATTCTTCGCAGCAAATTACTTCGGAGATGACTCATAGCTTTCCAACAACTAAACCATGTTGACCTGTGTTATAAGAAAACAAAAATGGGGTAAAAAATTGTTTAATTGTGCACCTATTGTACGAGTAACTATTACGCAAAAGAACGATCCAGAGTTTTCCCTTAAATTGTGGAGATTTTCTTTCTTTTGGTACGTAGTGGTCCATTGCAAAAATAGGCGAGGATATTGGAACGACAAAAATTGTGTATGCGTATTAATACCGATATAGATGAGCTATATTTCGACTAACGGAAATTAATATACGATCTGATATGGGCTAATCCAGCGTTGCGGCCGTAATCTGGGTATGGAGTTTTATTATTTTTGTTTGCGCTCTGATAGAGTTATATTTAAATACATATATAATTTATCTACTGTTTAAGTAGCTCTTTTGCGAGTAATTTCAAATAATATTAAAGAACGATATAGTTGTGGGTAAAGAGCCGTTGCAGGCGTTTTACATAAACCGAAATATTTAGGAGGTCAATGTGCCTTTTCATTAATTTCATCGAATTTTGCAGTATAAACAAAAAAAAAAATGAATAGTATAAAACAAGAAAAAACGTTAACTTATGTTGAACCGAAGCTCTAATACCATTCACACGAAATTTTAAATCGTATTGTAAAACATAAACGTGGGGGTAGGGGAGGGGTTAAACAGGGGCTACCCCAAAAAGTCGGTGGTACACGCCCTCTAGTGGTGCCACCATATCGAATTTCAAGTTGATACTGAAGTTTAGCATACAAATGCATAAAAGTGAGCTATGGGTTTACATGGGACTACCTCAAAAAGAGGGCGGGACACGCCCATTTGTATATGTATATGAAGCGGTTGTCCACTAAATCACATTTCAACCTAATATTAATTTCAATACAGAAGTTTTCCATACAAACGCAAAAGTGAGCTGTATATTTGTATGGGGGGCGGGTGCGACCCATTAATGTACAAGTGAATCGTCCGTTCATTGAAGCTAACATATAGCCAATTAAGTTGATATTGACTACAATAAAAAAGTTTTTCATACAAAAAGTGTCAAAAGTGAGCGGTAGGTTGTATAGGGATGCCAATAACCAAAAAGTGGGCGCGGCCGGTTAATATTGATACTCTATTAAAGTGCAATAAAAATATGTATATTTCCAACTGGATAGCATAAAAATTGGTCCCCAAAAAATGCGCAACAACATACAAACGAACAGACGTACATAGATAGATCGACTCGTCACGCCGAGCTGATCAAGATTTTATATACTTTCTGGGGTCTACGGCGCCTACTAATGGGTGTTACACACATTTTCACGAACCTCATACATCTTATTACCCTATATGTACAGAGTGTACAAATTTTAAAATAAGTTTGTTTTAAGGCATATAAATGTCGTTGAGGACATCACATAAATTGGAATACAATAATTTTTTTACACCGATACATTTCATAAATAATTTTTCTCAATTTTAAACGCCTAATTAGATTAGTTTAAAAAGTTATTAATTTCTTAAAAAGTTTACTATTTTTTATGTTAAAGTGAAAATACCTTTCTTCCCATGAGGACAAAGCGTGGTCCTAACTTTACATAACTAAGTTTATAATCTTATAAAATATATTTTAAAGCTTTAGTATTATCAAATTGGAGAAAGGTATAGCATAAAAGAAACGGGTTATTTAAGGACGGGTCATCGTATGTTTGATTTGAACTATTTTATGAAAAGCTAAGAAACACGCATATTTTGGTAGAAAAACAAAACTTTAAGGTGGGTGACAGTATAGTCCAAGATTTTCGGGAGTATGCGGGATGTCTTGACTATCCCGGAATTGCCGGTATTTTATATATACACAGGAAAATTTTAAAATCTTGGGGTAGGGTGGGATCGTGAAAGACATTTTTCCTTCGGAACGGGCGGAATCGGTACAAATTTTTTATCCCGCGCCCATCTCTAGTAGAGACGTACTAGAGTCAAAACTCATACGGTAGAGTATTTATACTCTATAGACTAAACATGCCATTAGAGGATATATTGATCAATTTAAAAACCAACTCCCCATTTGATAATATGCCAATAAGCTAAACAAATTATTAAGCTGTAAGGACTTATGATGTAACTCACAGAGCGTTCTTTATGACAAGGTATGGATTCGTACTGAAACAATTTAAAAATGCATTCAAATATCTTTCCATTAAATTACAGGTGAACAATCGGACTCAGTCCAATTTCGTCTGCAGTTAATCCAATTTAAACAGTTCTCTTGAATTGTTTTCATAAAAGTCTCCTCTAAAATCTGCCCAAATTTTCATCAAATTTTAGATGTTAGGGTTGACTCAACCACTCGAAATGATTGGTGCATTTGTGCAGAATCATTGCACACTTGTTCTTATCCGATTCTTGTTTCGTCTCTGGCTTACCAGATTTACGATTGAGCTTGAGATGTAATTTTATGATAATCTACATCAGATGATCAGATATTTCACCATTTAGTGCAAAACTATTGGTAAAAATAGCTAACTCAAAGTGAAAATAGCTAGATTTAGTACTTTTTTTCTGTGTTCAAAAATACCCGAGCTATAAAGCTTTCCATGGAATCTAAGCTCTTAAATGTGTGAAAGTAGCAGAAAACAATTGGGAGAATCCCTGAAAGTTGCAACTCCATCGAATGAATATTCGGCGAATCTCCAATTTAGTGAATTTTGATTCCACGTTATGAGGACTCTGTCGCCTACTTTTTACAAACTTAATATACAATTCCCTCTATGTGTGAAATTAATCGTATAATAATCTCTGTACAAAGTTCATTCCACCATTTTCAACAAATGCGGAAGCAATCCATTAAAAATAATATTTATTTATAACTTATTTACCTACTTTTATCTACTATATATGATATTATTAAGAGGATTTTAATTGATATAAATCTTATTAACGTTTAATCTGCCGACAAATGAAGTTTTTTTTTAAAGTACATTAACTCTTGTACAATAATCATGACTTGCACCAGTGCTTTGAATGGTTTCTATAATTTTGTCGCAGTTTTTTATTGTTTTTACTTGTATTTTTTATTGTATTTTTGGATCATTTAAAGTGAGAATTTTGTATTATTTGCTTAACATTAGCATTAATGTCGAAGTACAAATGGCAAGGGAATTCTTCATTTCAGAATTGCTATAAAATAGATGCAACTTCATCGAGCAGTCATCACTTAACTTGCAATTCTCAGCTAGTTCAGAACTCAAAAACTAATCAAAAATAAAAATGAAAGTGAGTGTCGAAGAAAAAATCGAAGGACTACATAAATGTCATATAAAACATCCTTTTCATATACTTTTCAGTTCGTCATCTGCTTGGCACTCTTCATCGCCGCCGCTCAGGCTCATATAATCGCTCCTGTGACGACCTATGCCGCTGCTCCCGCCGTGGCCACTTATGCCGCACCAGTGACAACATACTCCGCCGCCTATCCCTCTGCTTACACCACCTACGCCGCAGCGCCGATTGCTGTAACATACGCTGCTCCCGCCCTGGTATCTACACTCCTCAAGAAGAAATAGAATAATATCCTTTGATAGCAAATTACATTATTGATAATAGAAAAGATTCGATCGATTGAATTAAACAAAAAAAAAAAACAAATCAAAAGCAAAAGCAAAGCGTTACTTCGGCGTAACCGAAGTTTTAATACTCTTCACACTTGCACCTTCTGCTCGGAAACGCTGGTGTTTTACTTAAGTTTTAAAATGTTTAAAGGGATGCTTGGATTTTGAATACATTACGTTTTATTTTAGTAATTTTTACAGTTGTAGATAGGATAGGGGCTCTGGATAATTTTGTCGCGAATGAAATTCTAAGAAAGTATTTAATTAAAATTTCAATGCAATTCAAGATGCCTAGAATGTTAGGCCTCCTGCTAGACAGTTGAGCTTTCGATGTCTCATACTTTCATTATGTTATGAATTTTATTTAACTCTTTTTTATAATTGACCAATTTAAAAACAATTATTATCTTAAAACAATTATTATCAAATATATCGTATTTAGCTTAATTATGAACCAAAACTAAATTTTTCATAGTACACTACACTATACACTATTCTTGTCGTACCAATATCTCCGCCTATTTTTACCATGGACCACTACATACCAAAAGAGAGACCAAATATTATGAAACATTAAAAGTGTCTATCTTTTGCTAATGCGCTACCTCGTGTGACCATGAAAAAATGTATTTCGTCAGCAATGTTGTGCAACATTTTTGGAAATAGCTCATCATTTTGTTAACAGTGTTGTGAAGTGCTGCAAAAAGTAGTTTTTAAACACGCAAAAAGTAAAAATCAGCTGTTTAACTTCTTTCTCTGCATTTGTTGGTCGTAGCAACCATTTCCGACCTTTTTATGTGATGTTTCGTGAAACACAAGTCAGATAACATGACACGAAAATATAAGACCGTGTGAATAGGTCATAAATACTTATTCGTACAATACATAGATACATGTGGAAGCATGAATTTAAAATTTCTTTTTAATTTCTTTTAGTTTTTCTTTATTTTCTTTTATTCCAAAGATAATATTAATTATTTCAAGCTAAAGTAAAAATTTGACGGTACACATTATGAAAATCTGAAATTCAAAGTATGAGGATTATTTTTTATACAACAGTCTCCGAGATCTGGTTCAGACATAGAAAGAACGGAGACAGTCGGTCACGGCTATATACTTGACTTTCGATGTTGATATTGTACTCCAGGGCACTGAAAACAATTTGTAATCCCTAAGAAAAGCCGGTAAGGCAAGTTTCTAAATGACTACCCCTAAAAGCGGGCGATGTGCCAATAGATATTTATGTGAAGCGTCCGTCCATAAGACGGCAACAATTTAAATTTTAAGATGGTTTTGCTTTTAATGAACAAGTTTTACGTGCAAAAAGACAAAGGTGGGTGAGTGTTTTGTATGCAGCTACACCAAAAAGTTATTCAGTTACGCGAACAGACAGACAGATAGTCGGACATCGCTGGATCGACTCGTCGAGCTGATCAAGATGCATCTTTTAATGCGTTACAGACAAAATGATAATACCATTCACCACGTTAACTGGTTAACACTTAAGACAGAGGTCTATGCCAATAAGCCGCAAACGACCGGATCCATTAAAGCCAAAGAACTCGTGCCATTGCTCAAATTCTTCGAATCACTATAAGAGAAGTTCTTGAGGATATCAGCATATCAGTTGGCTCATGTCATGGAATTGTTTCGAATAAATTTCAGGGCTTGCAAATAACAGTTGACCGTTCACGAACATAATCGAAAAAAACATACACACTCACTCTCTCTCTCTCTCTCTCTCTCTCTCTCTCTCTCTCTCTCTCTCTCTCTCTGAGCAGCAGACTTTGTTTCTTTTCGTTTTTGGTTTCTGTTGAGCGGTTTGAGTTGAGCTATTCGTGTGACGCTCTGTTAATGAACAACGTTTAGAGAGAGATACGATTGACGCTCGCACAATGAGACTCAGCAAATGAACAAAAGACTGAAAGGCTCAACACAAAAGTTGTCATTTTAACCTTAAAAAGTGGGTAGGGGACGCCCATTCGTATATGTATATGAAGCTGTCCATTAAAATCCACTAAATCGATCAATGAAGAATTTCTTTTATAAAAAACACAAAAGTGAGAGGTAATTTTGTATGGGGGTTACCCCAAAAAGTCGGCCTGGCAGATCAATCTTGATACTCTATTAAACTGCAATGATGAGAAGTGTGTGAGAAATTTTCAACTGGATAGCATAAAAATTGGTGCCCAAAAGATTCGACAGACAGACGGACATGGCTAGATCGACTCGTCTAGTTGAGCTGATCAAGAATATATATAATTTATGGGGTCTACGATGCCTCCTTCAATGCGTTACAAACTTTCAGACACTTTGATAACACCATTTCACACTATGTGTGAATGGTATAAAAAGATAAGACAATGTGGCCTCTTTCAACTGTAAAAATCTACCCGCCCCTATTGCACAACCCTATAGTTGAAATAAAATTGAGGTGTTCAGTATGATGTACATCGGTGCAGAAAAGCAAAGTTTGAATAAATTATTTATAAGGTGTGCTTTTTTTATAGGTTTCATTTTCCGACAGGGGTTAAACTGTCATAAATTGGTCAGATCTGGCAACGTTATTGTGACTTGTGCTCAGTTTGGTTTGCCATGTTAATATAAATCAAACATTGTGTGCACCTGGTCGTTCAAGAAATAGGCCTAGCAAGTTTGTATTTCTGCACCGATACATACCATCGTGAACACTTTAAATATTTTTATTTATTTAATAGGGTTACATATAAAATTTGATTTTCCCATTTTACCCATTGTTTATTAATACAAAGACGAATTAGCCAAAAAGAAGTAATACTTTCGTTTTGGATATTTTAAAATAATCTTTGTCTCGCAAGCGCTAATTTGTAAAGGATTTTCCAAAAAGCAATTTTATTTATCTCACAAATTTTTGTAATTTATTGGGTTTCTAAAATTTACAAACTATGTGTTCGAGTCTATATACAAATGACACTAGATAGTGCCATAGTCCCCATACAAACACAACGCCTCGAATTGCAACAGCACACACCAGACTTCCATAGAATACAGCTCCAAATTTCCAGATAGAGCTTCTGGTATAATCCCATTGCGTTATGCTCTGGAATTTAATTCGAAAAGTGTTCTTTTGAAAAAGAAAAGGTTTTTTGATACAGTGAAACACACACTGCACAACATTTACTTGACAATATAGAAAATATATATTTTTTTTAATTTTAAACAAATTTGAAATCAGAATTTTACGTACACATTAACTTTGCTATACCACTAAACAAAATCAAACCGAATAAAAAAGTTGCTCCCCGGCCCTAACGTCGCATGGCTATGTGGACGAAATCTTTATACTTCACCATTCCGGCCGCGTTAATATAGCCCGTGAGCACTTTATCCACCTCCGCGTTGGAGAGCTTCTCTCCGAACGTAGTTAGTAAGTGGTGGAGTTGCACTGCCGAAATGAATCCAGATTTGTCTGTGTCGAGATAACTCATCGCTTCTATGATTTCTTTGGCGTTGAGAGTGCTCTGGTGCTCCGAGATATTACGGTAGATGTTGAGAAAATCTTGAAACGAGACGCGAGTCTTCAACGGGATACAGATCTGAACCTCTGCTTCGGTTGGATTTAGATCAAGCAGACGCAGACATTCGCTTATGCGACCTACGTCGATTGTACCAACGCCAGTGTGATCGAAGAGATTAAAGGTGTTCCGGATGAATTTGATTTCTTGTTTATAATTAACATTAGACGCCATATTAGTAGACGGGGAGCTGTGGACAGTACACGATAACGAAAATATCTTGATTTTTAAAATTTTGACATTTAGGGCAAGAGAACTTGAACTTTTGGTTTTTTTTTTTAAACTTGTCATCCTGGATACTATAAACATGTCCCGAATTGAAATTGTCCCTGATTTAAAACTATAACAACAAAATTCATAGCAAATTCTTATATTAAGTGGGCGAAATTCCCCGACACTTTTACCGTGATAATATTGATAAAAATAACTATCTGCATTTTCCCCTCTAGCGCATCTTTGGATTTATGCCACATTCCTGAACAGCAGCAATTTTATAAAGATACTCGCACTAGCGCAGCCGTCAATGCTTTGATATTGCTAAATTTGCATATTTGCATAAATTAAACAACTACATTTAAAGATCCTTATCATTGCGTTCATAAAATTCATTATACCAATATCGCCCTTGTCCGTCGATTCGCAAAGAGAAATTCATTGTTTCATCTGTTCCTTGGCCTCCGGTGTATGAATCTTTCAATTGTGGCAAAACATTGTCAGACATAACTTTAAAACAGTCGCACCTATTTTCAAAAATGCTCGTGCGCCCTTGTTTAAAATTACCTGTCCAATACAAGTATTTTATGGTTGATACCGAAGGATTATTTTCTATTTATTTTCCATTTCGAAATGCAAATATCAACTTAAAAACTGAGACGTATGCCTACCAATGCGTGTGATCCCTCTAGTTTTTGGGGTACCCCCATACAAACCACCCGCCCACGTTTGCGTTTTTGTATGGAAACATATTTATTGTAGTCAAAATCAACTAGAATTTTATATCGTGGCAGGCTGTGGACGAACGCTTCACATAAATATTAAGGGAGATGTCCTGCATACAAACCCAATACCCATTTTTAGCTTTTTGTATGAAAAATAATTTATTACACCCAATGTCAACTTTAAATTTAATATGGTAGCTTCATATGGACGGACACTTCACGTGTCCCTCCCACGTTTAGGATGTTTGGATTTAAAATTATTTTTTTCTTTATACCTATCTAAGTACACAACTAAAGAATTCGTGTGAATGATGTTAAAGCTTCGTTTTGCCTTGTTAAATCAACGATTTTTGGCCTGCTTCACAGTGACGAGTTAACGTCGAATCATTTGCGAGTTAGGTTAAACCCTGATTTGCAATCAACTTCTATATTTATTGCGATAAGAACAAGTGAAAATAAATAATGTTTTTGTGCAAATCTACACAACAATACCTTTCCAATGATATGTAATATTTTGCACTTGTATGCACCTGGACGTAAAAGCTTCACTATGTTGTAGGTCCACCGAGCATTTTAGGTAATTTACAAGTATATTGGATAATTATATTACAATTCAGTCTCGCGTACTGTGTGATATAATAGCATCGGTGATTCTTCAGAAAAAAGAGGTCGATCAGTGACCAAAAGTTTACTATGCGACAAATCCTGGAGAAGACTCGTGAGTACAACAACGACACGGACAACATATATGTCGATTAAAAGGCCGCTTTCAACACGCCGATAAGAATGAAGTTCTTCAACGCCCTATCTGAACTTGGTATCCCGGCAAAGATCGTTCAGGCTAGGAAAGACTTTCCCTATGGGTACAGAGTATAGAACGCGCGAGATCATATCGCACATTAATTGCCATTAATCGAAATATAGCTCATGTACATCGGTTTTAATACTTATAAACTATTTTTGTCGTACCAATATCTTTGCCGATTTTTCGCAAGGACTAAATACCAAAAGAAAGAGCTAAAATCGTGAAACTCTCCAAAAAGTGATAAAAAACGCGGCTAAAAAATCTGCGGAAGCTATTGATATTCTCGAAAAAAAATTTAAATAACTTTGGTTGTAGCTATAAAGAAAATAAGGATAATCAAGCAGCTGTGAGCTCACGACTTCGAAATACCCTGCCGCATTTCAAGCTCTAATGCAAGTAATAAATTTTTGTTTGTAACAACATTTTTTTTTTTTTCTAATTAAAATAATTTAAAAAATATTCGTTTTTAAATTTATAAATAAGAAATAAATCTAAAATATAAAATTTTTTTTTTTAATTGTTTCGGGCGTTTTTTCTTTAAAAAGAAAAGTGAATTTAAAGCCAAGTTTGCCAAACCATGTCACCAGAGGTAAAATCTATTTTCAGAATTTACACATATAAATGCTGTGTGTGCGACTTCGTTCGGCTACCTT
Source organism: Leucophenga montana (assembly GCA_035044765.1). Taxonomy (NCBI): domain Eukaryota; kingdom Metazoa; phylum Arthropoda; class Insecta; order Diptera; family Drosophilidae; genus Leucophenga; species Leucophenga montana. Next base: position 158,637 of record JAWNNQ010000431.1, read on the forward strand.
AAACACTGAAAATTATTTTCAGCATGTTTTACAAACATTTTAGTAAGTCTAATAAACAGTTTGACGCTTTTGATAAAGTAAACCGAAATAAATTCTTAGGAGAATCTAAAAATTCAAGCTCGATGGCTCTGTATTTATTATGGGTTGACCTAATACAAGCTTAACATTGGTTTTTGAAGGTGAAACGTTCCTATTTGTTCTTGAAAAGAATATATTAAAGTTGCGGTTCTACCGAAGTTATCGTTTTCTCTGGTTTTCAATAACATTCATGATCCACACTATCCCTATTGTTCACTTAAAATCGCGGCTTACTCCCTCTCTTCTTTCCAGTATGCGTCTGACAAATTATCTATGTAGCTGAGTCCCTATCATGGAGTTACAAATCAATTAAAACTGTCAAAACGAATCCATTCAAATTTATTCACACATTCTAAATTCATAATCAGGGCATAGACATAGAAGTCTATGCCTTTTGGTAAACAAAATATATCTATACGACGAAGCAATGGATTTTAAACAGTAACAAAATGGAACAGCGGCCGTACTTTAAGACACCTAAACAACGAGATGAAGCAGCTATAAAGAAGAAACTCGAAACTGTGGTACAACACTGGCGAGAAAATGCAGAGTTGCACATATCAAGGGCGGGGGTACCTAGCGCTTCTTTTATCAGTGTTGCTAGCTTCCCCGTCTTAGCTAAAGAACAAGTTCCGTCTAAAATAACGACAGAATATGTTAAGCCTATGAAAGTTGCAGGCAGAGCAGGGCTAGGTCTACCTCCAACAAAACGAAGAGATTCGGCCACGGCTGGCGATATCAATCAAGTGGAGAATCCAAATCCTCGCAGAAACTCGTTTGCTTCGCGTATGGATTCCCATGACGGTGGTATCGGCATATATTTCCACAAACCCGTTTTGATTAATTCGTTGGATAGCAAAACTCTAAAGTTCAAAGCAAATGCGAAATAGTGCTTAAAATGAAACCGAAAGCAAACTTTGTCTATGCCCAAAACACAAAATAGCTCAAATTCATTTGCCACAACTATCAACGAAATGCAGTAAAATTTTTACAAACCAATATATTTTTCTCGTGCTGGCTGGAGCTACCTATCAACTTATGTGCCTGATATGGTTTAGTGTCTAAGAAGTTCTTCAACACCTTCAAACTCCTCGACCACGCTGACCACCTGTGGCACAATCCGCCTACGTGTGATCGCCTACTTGTGGGCAAGGTTCATTCGGCCGGAGTGATGGCGTACGAAGATTTCCTCTACATGGTGATACAACGTTAAAGACAGGGAAAAAATATATGGTTTTGGTTTGATTAGGTTTAGTGGTAGCAAAATTAATGTGATTATTGTTAAAATTTATATTCTAGGTAATTATTTTGTCAATTAAATGTACAGTGCAGTGTGTGCAAAGAAACGTTATTATATTTATTTCAAATTTGGTTATATATTCCCTTACTAGATATCGAAAATGTAACACAGGGAAGAAATTTTGTATTTGTGGTGACGTGTTTAATATCAGATCATCAGGTAATCAAGCATTGAATACCACAGCGAAAATAAATCTGTGTCTGATTCTTTACTTTCTGCTTTGATTGCATGGTATTGGGACGTGAATACAAGTCAAATGTCGTCGGATGGCTATGGATACCAAGTTTGCAAGAAGATGGTGTTTGATGGTGTTGTTATCGCTTTGATTGACAGTCAGCGAAGTATTTGATTTAGTTTGTACGTACATATATACGCATAAGTTTGGTTAATTTGAAATTAATCTGACCAATCTGAAATTGTGGAATAACACGTAGTATCTTAAACAGTGAAAATTCTTCAAAAGCACTTGCAGATCTATCATTGGATTGTTCTTCTATTGTCTTTAATTAAATTTAAAAAGAATAATAACATTAAATTTCATTTAAATTATTTACAGACAGATTATTTTATTCAAATGTTGACTGTGGCTAACAATGTCAAATCTGATGTTGAAATTTTCAATGACGCGTTTCAAGTTGTATATGACGAATGGCGCGAGTATTGTTGGCTTCCAATTCCTCAATCGTAGTCGGCTTATTTAGACTTTGAACTTTACGTAGTCCCTAAGGAAAAAGTTCAGATATGTGATATCACATATCTTGGGCTGCAAATTCGCCGGTTTCGAATAGTGAAATTATCTGTACACCGAATTGCTATTGCAATAATTCCATGGTTTCACGGTTTCATGGTTTCATGTCGTCGATATCTCGGGTTTGAATATCAGGCAGTAACTAGGCCGTTATCATGGTGCAGATGACTCCACCAGCTTATAAACCACACCAAACTGTTAACTGCCGTAAAACTCCCCTCAGTCCAATAATTAAATCTTAAATGGATTTTGAGTGTGGCAGTGCCCCCCTAACTCGGTTTTTGTTGCTGCAGCTCCACACTCCACGCAACAAATAAAGTGTCTGAAATTCCCAGTTCCAAAACAACGGCTAAATTAAATGTTCTTCCATATTCGAGACAACGGTTACAGTTTACCATCTGAAAAGTATGACACTATCAAATAGGTGAAGTGTTTCACCTCTGAAATTCGGATTACATTTGAGCACCGTAAATATTTCCTCACAAAGTACTTCGATGTTGTGCAAGCATTCAATCGCATATAGCTCGACAGTCTCAAATACAAAATGACTGTGTTCCACACAAGGTTCTTGAGTCTTATTTCGGCAAAAGAGTATTCTTAGTACTGTGGAATTACGTCACAACTTGAGTCAAAAGTGTGTAGTGTAGTGTTTTCGGTCTATGGTGTCCGTGCTGTACACATCAGACATACCAACAGACGTACAAAAAAACATATTGTGGACGAAACATCCATTCTGAGTAGATGTCGATGGCATGTACAAGCGACTAGACGACTAAGAGACCATCTCACTCATCTCAAAGATTGGCTGGCTATCTGGCAGATAAAAATCGATGAGAAAAAAAAGCAACACGATACATCTGAACATGAGATGCATTCGGCCCGAGACATGATTCTCGAAAAAGAGACAGAAAAGACTTTGAAAGGCACCTCCCAAGACGAAAATATTTATTTTGTTTATCGAAAATTATTATGTAGTCTTTACATATAAAAATATATAATGGGCAAAATAAAACAAACTAAATTACTACATGTTTCTAAATAAGATAAGGTTCAATGAATAATAGGTATGTGTTTTGAAAAAAAAAACGAAAAAATCTTAGGGCCAACTGCATGGGCTTTCTTTTCTCTAACTAAATCAGTTTTGATGCAGGTTCTGCCAACCTATGCAACACATGAAGCAAACGTCGCGACGTCTCCATAGTCCAGATTACTGTTGCTCGATTAAGCGCCATTCTAGAATTTAGCAAATGTGAACATTAGAGAATATATATGAATAAGATCTTACATATTTTTAGACAATATAGTATTATATATTTTCCTTTGCCTTCAAAGCGCACACAAAGGTTTGAGCCTTTCAATCAATTCAATCATTGATCCGTACAATCGAAAATGATGTTTCAGCGATCAATCGACTTTTGTTTAATTTCGGTTGCCTTAAATTCCGATTCAGCTTCCAACACAACACAATTCAATCAAATTATTATAAACTATTGTAATTAAATCTTTAAAACAAATTTTACCAATTTCATTTTTACAAAAATATTTTTTTATTGATTTTTATTTTGTTTTAAATTTTTTTTACTTTTTTTTCTTTTCTTATAGACATGAAATTAAAATATGAAAATGCAGAAATATTAAACTTAGAAATAAATTACAAGTAAGCAATTTAAGAATAAATATATTAGTGAAAATTTCATTTGTATAAAGTTAAGTATAAATTTCTCCAAAGATTTCAGATTTTCAGGAACTCAAAAGCAAAAATATGCAAACGCAATTCAATTCATCTTGATTTCAACTCCATATGATTATTTTGTTGCAGGACATATGTATGTATTACGTTTAAACTATTAATATAATAGACGGACAAATTAATTAAGAGTCGCTACAATTCAAATTTGTTTAACGCTCTATCTTAAACTGCTGCCACGCGCTTATTTTAACTTTTAAATTACCAAGAAAATAGCTAGATATAAGTTTTTAAACAATTGCGGTAATACGACTACAAGTAGTAATTCATATAAAAATATATTTTCTTTCTTTCATTCATTTGTTTTTTTTTTTATGTTATTTCCAGTGACGATCTTTTCCTTTTGTCTTGTGGGAGCTAGCTTTGCTTCATTTTCATTGTATGGGTGTGGCATAGCATCATTTTGCTTCATACCTTTGCTATCTATTTTTTTCATCTTTTTAGCATTCTTCGTTCTTTAGGCACTTTTGTGTTTCTCAAACAAAAAGTTTACAAAAAACAAAAACGGATACCATAAAACAAAAGCTATTTAAGCGTTTTGATATAGAAACTGTTTTTCGCATTTGCTTTTTTTTTTCAAACATTGCATCTGATATGATGAATTAATTCCACTTCATGGCGTAGTCTTGCATAAGTACAACATCTAAAATCATGTGACGACCATAATTTGGCGTTCTCTTTCATTAATTGAAACCTCTTTGGGTTTTATTTTCATTGCTCGCAAACTTCTATCTTCTATGCAGTGCCATTCACTATTCTGAATCTATTCAGATGTTCACCAAGTCCCTTTCTGGGATGCTTGGGTTTTTGCACAAAACTCAATCATTGTATTAGTTTTTGCTCGTTTTTTTTTCTATCCTTGAATGAGCTCACCCGGTTTGGAGCGCACTGTTGCTTCTATAATTTAATTTTGTTTATGTTTTCATTTCATAAATTTATGCTTCTCTTACATATTAAATGTTTTTTATCATTTAAAAAAAAAAAGAACAAAAGTACAAACGAATGCTAAACTTTAAAAATATAAATCCACGAACGAATAATTTCCGTAAAAATAAAAATAAAGTAAAACGTTACTTAATTCTCATTTTTAAACTGACGCCTGCTACTAAACATTAAAACTTGCGCGATCCAAGTCGCGCGCAACAGGAAAAAAACGCACGTGGAAACGCGCGCATTCCGAGCGTAAAACGCGTTAAACGCGCGTGCAACTATGCGATTTCGTTTAGTTGCATGCGTCTTTTGTACGCATATCAGTTAACGATTGTTGAACCTAACATTTACCAGTTAAATTCTTATATATAGTTTGCTTGATCCTACTAAGACGAGGCGTGTGTTATATCAATTATATATATATAAAAAAAAACGCGCGCACTCGAATTGGGTTCAAAGCGCTCAAATTGGCGGCGGTCCACGTATGTAGCGCAGTTGCGGCGTAAAACTCATGGACAGATTGTTTAGATTGTCACAACAGTTCGGCTGCATCATGCAGGCAGCACAGAAGGCTGTGAGCAACGCAATTTGCATGGGAACGGCAACTTTAGCAATTCGCCAGGCCCAGCCGCGGCGTCGTACTTTATCTCCATTGTTGGAATCATCATCGTCGGTAGTTTCCATTGCGGGATCATCATCCGGATCGCCGCCATCATCGCCTGTAGCAAGCGCAGCAGCGTATTTAGCCGAGTTGCCGCCAGATTTCGAGTTGTCGTTGTTTGCGGTACCGGCTTCAAGGCCTTCCAATGCCACCTGGCGTGCTTTGCGTTTGTTCTTGCGTTTGCCAGCGTCGCCATACTGCTCTGGCTGTGATTCACCATTCAACTTACCATGACCATTAGCTTTCAAATGACCATTGCCAACCGCTTTAAGGGTTTCATTCGTACAATCAAGAGCGGACAGCTCAGCGATGGCATCATTGTCCGGCACCTCTTGTTCCTCTGCTTGTTGCTGCAGCTGCTGTTTTTTGCTCTGATGTGTTGCCGCTGTGCGTACAATCAGATCACGGCAAGTGTTTTGCAGATTTTTCAGCTCCGCTTCGGCAGATTCCATGCGTGCAGCAATCGATTTCATTGCATCACTGCCTGGTGCTAGTGCAGACTCAAGCTGCTTGGCCAGACGACGCAGAACCCCCAGGCGGCGTTCACGCTCAGACAGACCACCATCGGAAGTGGTGCCGCCATCAGAGATGCCCGAATCCGAGAGTGAGCCATTCGAAGCGGCAAACTTGGCAATGTGGAATATATGATTGGGATCGAGATGCTCTTGTACAGCAATTAGCTGTTCCTGACTGACATTAACCTTCTCGGAAAGCAGTTTGGCAACGAGTTTGACATTCTGTGCAAGTTCAACAGGTGTTGCCTGACCCTTATTTAGTGCCCCTTCTAGTCCCTTTAGCGTACCACGATCCTGACCAAGCGCATGTTGGAATTCAGAAAGTCCACACTCCAGTTGACGCCAGGCGATGAGTGAGTTGGTAAGCACTTCGAGTTGTGTGTTAATTCTGTAAGCAAAAATTGAAAATAATGTGAATAGAGGCAAATTAGTGCAGAGATATTACAATACGGCATACCTGGCATCCGCTTCGTCCCAAGCGCTATACATATCGCTAACTTCATTTTTAAGATGCTTATGGAACTCCTGCTCCGCATGCATAAGCGTCTGCAGATCCCACATTTTCTCGGTACTAACCGATGCGGTTGAAGTTGTTGAAGCAGTCATGCTGGTACCCATTTCCTTGCTGTACGTGGAGGCTGTAACCGCTGCCCCTGTGGAGGTGGTCACTGCGGCGTTGTGCGTCTCCACTTGATTGCCGTTGCTATCGGTCACTGTGATGGTTGTTGTTGTTGTTGTCGTCGATTTTTCACCTAATGTTGATGTGAATTGATGCTCTTTCAGTGTTTGATTTTGTTCGGACTCTGCTTCTTCTGCTTCCTGTTCAACGACAACAATACCAGCAGCCGCCTTCTCAGCGGCTTCCTTTAACTGCTGCTCAACGAGTGCGGTTTGCAAGCGACGTTCCTGACGTGTTAACCAACTATGCACGGATGCATTCAAACGTAGCATGCTCGTGCGATAACTCTGCAGCTGTGTTTTCTCATTCTACGGACGGAGAGAAAGGTGAGGTTAGTTTGCATGTCAACGCCACATCGAATCGGTTCACTCACCTTCAACGCTTCGATGGCGATCTGTATGGCCGGCTCCGTGTCCAACAGCTCAAAAGCAGCTTGATTGCTCAGACGATTCAACGAATGCTTCAGCACGATCATCTCCTCTTGCATTTTCCGTGCAGCGGCGGCATTTTCGCTCCAACCCAATAAATCCTCCCAAGCGGCAAGCAAATCTGCAAAGATGAATGCAAATGCCAAACAAAAAAGAAAGAAATCGGAATTAATAGTGCGCAGAAAATGAAGCAATTACTGAAATAACAGTAAAGCTAAAGACGCGCGACGGATGGCAGGGGGATAAATAAAAACACTTAATTAAGCTGCAAAATGGCTGCAATAAACGAGAAAAACTGAAAATCGAGCAAAACAATTTAACGCCTCAGAGTTCGGAGCCCTTTGAAATTAATACCTTTCGCTTTTCTTCAACTTCTTTCAAACGAATGCAAGAGAAAAGGCCACAAATTGTTTCAATTGCACATTTTTCTGTTTTACGGAAAATTGAAAGTGAAACTTTTGTTAGCAAACTTTTCCACACTTATTTTGGTCGGCATTTTGTTTGCACCCTCTCAAGCATAGAAGTTAACTCAGTTCAGATTCATTTTAGCTGAAAACCAACACAAAACAAAAAAAGTTTACTGCCTCGGAATGAGATTTCTTCAATTTCAATGGTTATAGACATAACAACAAAGCCGTGTACCAGGTGTCATGATACCGATATACTTGAATACTATAGAAACTTCTATCGCATACCATATGATATACAAATTCACACTAGGCTCCATGTTTAGTTGTTTAGTTTATTAGAATTGAACAGCTTATTGTACACAAACACGCACATATCTGTAATATTTATTTATAATGCCCAACTGGCTTTCATTTCCGTTGTATTTATTTTTATTACAATTCATTCTCGATTTATGTGATTTGATTTCAATTTCCCAGTACAACAAACTAACTGTTTAGCGCGAACTTGTTATGCATCGGATGCATCTAAATACGACCAGTGGGACTGGCTACCTGTTTTTTTTTTTTTTTTTTTTTTCAGATCAGTGACTTAGACGCAGTTGAGTTAGTTGATTCGGAGTTTGTGTATTGCTAATGAGTTGCATACTGATATGCTCTGATTAGAGGTACAACCGACAATTGTAAACAAAAATTTAATTAGGTACAGACTGAAGAGTCGATTTAAAGCGATATTTGAATGCTGTGTATGGTATCCAAAATGATTACCGCAGTCAACTCCAGAGACGACTATAAAAAGATATTGTGTTCATAAATATTATAGGATATAATTGTATGAATTTTGACTCTATAGCTATATAGGTACTGGTGGGTTTCTATGGGCGCTAAACATAAAATTGGGTGGTACACGCCTATTAATATATATATATATATATATATATATATATATATATATATATATATATATATATATATATATATATATATATATATATATATATATATATATATATATATATATATATATGTATGTGAAGAGTCTGTACATGAAAAAAACCATGTCAAACTTTAAGATAATATTGACTATAATAATAAGAAAAACAACAGAAGTGGGCGGAGGATTTGTATGGGGGCAACCTCAAAAAATGGAGGGGCACGCCCATTAGCTACCATAATCAATTCCAAGCTGAAAACAAGTAAGAGTCATAGTTCAGGCGTTTGACTATATTATACGGTCTAGACACCATATTTTTTTGTTTTTGTGTTATCAGGGATGATTGCCTTTATATTTTGCTCTCAAGAAACAATGTTACAAAGTAGGCCTAACAATTTTTGACATAATATATGGTATACTACAAAATTACAACAAATATTAAAAAAATGCGAACTTATTATTTTTACTACTACGGTAAAAGGGTTGCGAGTTCATTCAAATTGCGAGAAAATTCAAATTACACTTGTAGCAGTGCGGTTCTCTGTAGTCAGAGGACTTTCTTTCCGACAAATTTTTGTACGGACGGACGGACGGACAGCTGTCTTCATGCAGCTGATTAGTTTTTAAATAAACCCGAATAGAATTATAAAAATTTATTATTTATAAAAATTTATAAAATTAAAATTGTGTTTGTTTAAAACAAACATTTTTATCGACAATTTAAGGTAAATATTTCCTCAGGTTAGCACCATTCTTAGATTACAGGTTGTCATCTCTCTCTCTCTCTCTCTATCTCTTTCGCTTGCCAGTTTTCATGACTGGGTGATGTTCTTTTCAGTATCCAAATTGTGATTCCAATGACGATTTGAAATGATTTCGTACCATTTTGCAAATCTTATTTTTAATGGCATTTTACACTAATTTTTTACGGTTACAGCCACTGAGGCTGAGTTTTGGTTTGAGTTTTTCCACATTTTCAGCATTTTATCAAGGGATGTCAAGCTGCAAGCCAGAATTTCAAGTGATCGATTTTAGAAAATTTTGCAAAACTAAACAAATAGTCAAATATTTTGCCTTGTTAACATTTGTTTGAATTTATTCTATATTCTTTTTGCACACTTACCAAGTTCTGTACATTTATATAAGAGTATTTATAATAAAAAAATACACAAATATTAAAGTCAATTAATAAATTGCAACCCACACAAAAACACGAAGTGGCATAAAGTGCATTTGGGCGTCACAACTTGTTGCTGGCAACTAAAGTCACAAAAGTTGCAGATTTTTATCAAGCCACCATATTACAGAAAAAGAAAAATACAGCAAAACACATTGAAATGCACATTGAGTACATATTTGATAAGCGCCAAAATTACTTTCACTGAAAAATAATTTATTAAATCAAGCTGGCAAATTTGTTCACGCACTTGTTACGCAAAATTCGGTAATAAATTAACAGATGGATGGAGGATAGCAAGTCAATATGCGACGATTATAGTTGGCGATTACGATTGAATTCGAGTTAAGTCGCACCGAGTTAAGCTGATAGAGTGAACCGATCGTGTCGGCAGCTAAAACAGAAGTGGTTGAGTGAACTTGGCTTGAGTTGAGGTTTAGCTCTGAATCAGAGTCAGCTCGGCTTCGAGTTGCATTGGCGCATGGAGGCGCGCCTCGAACCGGGCCGAACCGTATGGTGAAGATGTGAAGTGGAGACGCTCAATTTCCATTCGGACAATGCAGTCGTGTGCAACTAAGTGCAACGAGCACGATTGAGGGCGCGGAGAAGCCGAGCGAAGTGAGGTTGTTCAGCAAATGTAATGAACCGTAGAGGGGAAAATGTTTCCAGGCGTTTTATTTGGTTTTTTTTCTATTTTTTTTTTTTTTAACGAAATAAAAAGAAACGCAATTACTGGAAAATTTCGCGAAAACTACGATAAGTGGAAATTAGGTAATTCAATTTTCAAGTGCAGCCAACGCATCGAATAAAAGCTTTAATAACGCATTTCCAATGCGTTGCAATACAGGATGTAACAAAGAGATTTGTAAAAACAAATCCTATTCATGCAAATTCTAAAAACTTAACTTGGCATAAAAATAGGTCTATTAGGGGTGTGATGAGTATCGATTTCTATCCAATTCCGTGGACACTTCGATTTTTTTGCTCTTCTGAGACACAATTTCGATAGTGTTTCGATCAGTATCAATTCGACAACAAATTTACGCTATAAATCAGTGAAGTCATATTTGCATTGGATTTTAAATAATAAGTAATTAATTAAAAATGAAGACTGTAAGAAAAATGATACATCGAAATCATATCTTAATTGAAAAATTAATTGTGGCAGCACAGCTAACCTGTATGCATGTCAAAAATATTTTCGAAAAATCAGACAATAATTTAAAAAAAAATGTTTGTGGAATGATACTTTAATTTTTCTGTCATAAAGTACTTTTAAACATTAGTTATTCATAGGATATGTGTTTAAGGCAGTTTATCGCTGCATAAAGGCATGTTTTTAAAGGATAAGACAATGTTCTACAGCAGTAATCTATTATAATCACTTAATTTTTTCTTTCCTACGATTATTGAAGTGAGATTTTTAGAAGATACTAGCAGAAATGAGGATCTAAATGTCATTTTGATACAATCAAGGAGATACTAGTTTTATTAACATTTATTAACACATTTTTTGTGATTAATAGAATATAGTCGAAAGAAGCCAAAAGAAATATTCAAAGTATGGAGTGTTCAAAATGAATAACAAAACCTTTCAAAATCATTAAGTAATTTTAATATTTTGATTTTCAGAATAAAAAACACTTAATGGTTTTTATTTTTAGAGATTTAAAATATATAAAATACTTGTTAAAACACCCTGTACTAAAATAAAAAATCAAGTTCCACAGCACTTAGCCAATTTTGGTCAAAGGATTGCGACAATGCAGACAGATACATATACAGACCAAACAGACGAAGGTGGTTAGGCGCAGAGGCTGTCTGCTAGATCGCCGAAGGCCATCGTCAGTTGAGTGACTCTGGGCTTTACCATATATGGATTTGATACTGGATTGTAAATACTGCGGAAGAGTAACCGGGGGACAATGTTGGAATGCGATGCATCATGATTTATTATACAATTTATGCAATGCAAAGAAATGCAAAGAAATGCCATCATCAAATTGCATTTTGTGCGTAAATAGCGACAGAAAAAAACATATTTGATAAAAAGTAAAGGCTGAAAATTGGCAACAACTTTATAAATGAAAATTACCAAATTTCGCTTGGGCTGTAAGTTGCATACAGCCCCCCTCCATGGACAAAGACAATTAGAGATCATATAACAGCCAATAAAACTCATCTCAAAAGCAACTACATATGTACACAATTACAATAGTTTTTACTTAAATTTTATTTGTTTTAATGTTTTCAACGCGTTACTGTTGTTTGTTGTTAAATGCATTTTATAGTTAATTGCAAAATTTATTTATCACATTTTCACTCAATATAATGTCTTACACTCCGCATGACGGCATGTAAAGACCAAGTTATGTTGACGTTGGCGATGACTATTAAATAATTTCCGCCATTTGAACCTAATGAGCACTTTTTGCCGGTAAGAAATATAAATTGATTGATTAACCGTTTCAACAACTGTTTAGCCATTTCAATTTTCTTAGAAAGCGATGAAAACGTATTTTCATTGATTATTGTACAAAGTCAGCCATGCCAGCTAGTACACTTTCACCTAATGTAATTACAAAAATTTAAAAATCAACAGAAAATAATTAATGAAAATTGAAATAAACACAACCATAAAACTACTTGAAAGGTAAAACTACAATAATAAATGCAATCGATTAGATAACAAGAATATTAGCGAAGTACACGAAGATATGGTACTCTGCATTGTTCCATATCATTTAAATACCATGTTTGTATGAAGGTTAAGATCAGAAATAGAAAAACAAATGTATTTTGAAAATACATATGTATAAGAAAAAGGAATACTTCAATCGAGCGTGCTCGACTATGAGTTATGCAGTATAGATACTCGTTTATGAGGGAACTACATACACTCTATAATGGTCCGGCGTCAACCCAAGTGTTATATTTTACTAGGATTGACGTAAGATGTTTATGTCATATACTCTGTCTTAATGAAGAATAGAAGAAACTAAATATAATATTTAAAAATGTAAATACTGGAGTCGACGTTCGAAGTGTTAGCAACTAAAAATACTGTTACCAATAAAAACGCTTTGTCGATAACACTGTTGCGTTTGAATTCGATTTCGATAACTTTTTTAACTGCAACGTAAAACGATATACTTTCGTAAACTACATAACAGGCTGACGCTTGACAAAACAAGAGCGCGCTGTCATTAGCCGTTTGATTGCTACAGCAGCGTGAATTTGGTAATACTTCAAGTCTATAGTCTCCGTAATATTGACATGCACACGATTGCTAGTGCTAAACAAAAATATGTGCCTATACTTTCTGAGTTCTGTCACGCCTCTAATAATCTAATGTATACCGTTTACCTAAAATATATGGCGGGAAAGAGGAAACGATTTCAGCGTACCGCGCAACACTATATGTGTACAGGTAAGTGTTCAACCTGATTAACGACCTTCTTAAAGGAGTCTTAATAATACGGAAACATTAAGAATTTACTTGATATTGATCTAATTTGCGATTATTACCAAAATATTTATAAATCGATATTTGTGCCGCTGCTCACTTAATGAAGAAAATGTAAAAACTATTTGTGAATTACAAGTGCCACTGCATACATGCGCATTGTGTAATAGTATAGGTGCGCTGCTGTGCTTAAGAAAGTATTTTTGTGTACGTGCTGCCGACTGTGCAGTAGTTCGGCTCGTTTACACATTATCACATTATCCCCCCATACTCGCAGAACTGTCGTTTGATAACCATTTTCTATGTTTACTGCTTAACAAGGTCTAAAGTTGGATAAAATCATAGAAATTCATTGCAATTACTTTGCATTCATGAACTGAATTTATTTATACAAACCAAAACATTTATTTTAGTATAAAGAAACTAAAATAAACAAAATAAAATGCATTTGGCTGCAAAATATAAAGAAAAAAATAAAACCTTGAAAAGACTTCATGGCATACAGAATTGGTCGCGTGTTCTATTTTTATTGTTGTGGGTGTCAAGGTATTTAATATGTGATTGTGCAAAACAGCAAATAGCAAATATATTTTATTTATTAAAAACAACACAAACTAAACTTAATCATAAATTCAATAGAACATTAAGGCCTAAATTGAAACCGGTTCGAACGACAATCTGTTCATGCCATTAGTTAGTTTATTTGAAATACTTAGGCTGAGTTGGTTCACTGCAAAAATAAATAAACTACATATGTATATAGAATTATTATATATGGTTACAATCCAAGATAAGTTAAACAAGGTCTTAATTTGTGAAATCGATAAAGAGCAAACAAGCGCAAAGGATATAAATTGAGGGAAAAAAGTATTTGCCATTGCGTGTGAAAGCCAAATAAAAATATCTGCGGCACTCTACGCGTATATATAAATATATATTTATATACGGGTAGTATATGATATATATATATATATATATATATATATATATATATATATATATATATATATATATATATATATATATATATATATATATATATATATATATATATATATATATATATATATATATATATATATATTATATATATATATATATAGAAATAAATATTTACTTGTCGCATAAAAAGTCTAAGAACAAATGTTTTGTTTAAATTATTAAATTATGGAAACAAACAAAATAGCATTCAACTTTTTTTGATAGACTTAAACAAACTGTTAATGAGATGCTTCAAAAAAGGCTGCCCTGATTGGGTGCCATGTACAAAAGTTATAAATTTTTAAACTAAAAATGTTGATGCAAATTCGATTTTTTCTTTTTTTTTTCAAACAGTTGTCATTTCTTAATTAAAAACAAAAATTTTGAATACTAAAACTCAATAGTGGGAGGCAGGTTGTATGTGGGCCAATATGAAATATTTTATATGTTATAGAATATTTTGTAAGTAACACCAAATTCGGCGATTTTAACGAAATTATTAACGAAAACAAAGAAAAAATTTACAAAAACTGAAAAGTGGGGCTAATTTCTATGGGGCTAGCCCTTGAACTGGGACTGGGATGTAATTTAATACGTTTTATATGAAGAGGGGAAAAGCAGTGTCTCTTGAATTGTCTATCTCGTATATATCTCGTCGTTCAAACAGACATTCGGAAGGATAGCCATATCTATATCGACTCGGCTTTTGACGCTGATCAAGAATATATATACTCTATGGTGTCTGCCTCTGCATGTTACATATATTTGCACAAACTTAATATACTCTTTTACTTACAGGGTATAAAAAAGAGTATTAAACTTTTAAATGTTCTACTTATTGAGGAAGTATAATACTAACCAACATTTTTGCAGTTGTTTAGATATATTACGTCCAGTTACAATTAAATTTGCGCAATTTACTTTTTGCACATACTGTCAACGGAAATTGATGGTGATGACCTTTCGGTTCTTATCAACAGACAGACAAATATTCAAGTAGACAAAGGTGTGTTCCAGAGCTGTTCCATAAATGGTTTATAAAATGAATTTCATTGTGAGCCAGGTTAGTGCACTTTGCAGTTTTTGCAAAAACGGGCGTGTCTTATCTCTAAAAATAAAATGCAATACGCATAAATTATTCATAATTAAAACAAATTAGGTATTAATTATCAATGACATTCTAACAGAAGCCACATAAATGAAAACCAATCGCTTGTTGTTTAATTCAATTTGATTTGTGGTGTTCTCTTATGCCGAATCGTATTAAATCAATTTATTTCTTTTTACGAAAATAAGCCAACTAACGAAAACATTCTGATGTAATTTAAATCGCGTCACCCGCAGATTCAAGGTCATCGAAGCACAGCATTCCAACAAACAAAAAATATATATGTATAATTAATGCTACAATAAGTGTTAAGCTGAAATCGAGCGGCTTCGTCGTCTGACACAATTAACAAATTCATAGAAAAATGTGAATTTTTCCAATTAGGCACAAATTGGTAGCGCCCCCGTGTGAGCTGACTTCAGACTTGTAGACATGTTTCATTAAAGTTATATGTAGACCGTGAGCTCGTTTAGTTTTTAAAACCGGTTCATCGAATGCGTCTTGAGAACTACAGTAAGTTCTAATGCTATATTTAAGCCCAGTTTAAGTGCTTTAAATGTGTAAGACCTGTGACCGCAAATAACTTCAAAGCGAACAATTGACCATAAAAATTAAAATAAAAAACTACTACAAAACAAAACAACCGTTAATGAAGGCGTACTAAGGCAAGCAAGTTGGCAGTCCCCTCCTTCAAATACTTATAGAAAACTATGTTGGTCTGTTGGCTCAGCTAACCCTAATTAGAAATGCATGACGTACGCTTTTGCTTTGATGCACTCGGACGTTTGTCATGCCAAATTAGTCAACAACAACAAAAAAAGTGGACACAGTCCGATTTGGCTTTGTGCAACTTGCATTCCATTGCTGCAACTTTGAATCGTCTGGCAACATGAGTTGAATTTTGCGCATGAGATTTCACCAGTTGGCAGAAGAGATGAGATGTGTGCAACAGATTTGACTTAGAAACACAAATAGAAGCAGCAGTGCAGAAGTTGGTCAATGTGTCTCGACAAATTTAGAAAAAAAATGATGCGATAAATTTAGAGAAGCATGAATTGAAGTTGCAATATTTCTAAGCCAAACTAGACGATTGTTTGATTGCAACGTTCATATAGAGTAAGAACAAATTGTTTAATAATGACATCTATATACCTATATCTTGATTAAAGTTTTATAATTTCTATGAATTTTATAATTTCATAATTACTAAGAAGTGAATTGTGCAACTAAAACAATAAATTAGTTTTTTAGAATGTATCTGTATCGTTAGAATGTATTAGAATGTAGCAATCTAAATGGATCAAAAATCATTAGTTTAGAGTAATAATATCTAGTTTAAGTAGACTATTCATGTAATCTTTCAAGGGTGTCTCATATTTAAGAGCTGCAACATAACTTGGACAGATAGGCGTCCAATATGCCAAAAAATTATGTGATATACAAACATATTTTTCCATTTATTTGAATATTTTTGGGAGTTTCTAAAATTCTAAAAATTTAACGGAAAGAAAAATTTAGCGGGACAAGAGCCAAATTTATAGAATTTCATAGCAGTGTTTTGTTTAGATTTTATTAAACATTTATGAATTTTGATCAGAATTTTGATAAATAAAAAAGTTTATTAAACGAAGCGACAGAAATAATGTCGTAGTAGCTGGTTGAAATAAATAAAAATATGTAATTAATTCGGTCAGTTCCATACGATGCAGACCCACTACAACCAGTTGGAAACTTCGTATGTATTTTTTCGTGCCAGCCGAGTACACACAAACGAAATAATAGTGAACGAAATTTCCGACATAATTTATTTTTTGTATGGAATTTTCGATTTCGGGAGCGTTGGGTGCCAACTGAACACTGTGCATGTTTTCAGGTATAATGAATAGTTATGTACATATTTACGGCATTACGCAATTTTTTCGTTGTTGTTGTTGTTGTACAGAGTCAACCCTATTTTCCCTGGTAACACTTTGTCAGAAATTTGTATGCTAAACCTAAATTTAATTGATTTTTCTTTACATTAAGTCGTAGGGATTTTTAACTAAATTATAACGTCGCTTAAGAAAGAATATATATCATGAAATTTTAGCAACGAAACGCTCAAAGTTCCTAAATAGCTGCTGGCTGCGTCTATATTCACAAGAGCAAAAAATAATATATCTGTAAATTTTTCAGTTGGTCAACAAAAATATATTCTACTATGTGGTCAACATAAGTAGCCCTACTTGATAATACTTTAATTATTGTACAAACTATATTACACATTACCCTTTCCACTGGCAAATGTTCGTTGCCGTTAATATGTGAGTGACAAATGATGTTCGCTTTATTTAAATATAAGTTGTATGGGTTTATGATAATAAATATGATATGATATCGATAATAAATCGGTCAATTCATAATAACAGTAGTTCGTTCGTGGCGAATGGAAACATTAAACGAGAATATGAAGAATGCTGTTCGGTGGAAAGGGCCTATTACTTACTTCGGCTGAGCTTTCTGTAATTTAAACATTGTTTTTGTTGTTTTTTTTTTTTGTTCACGTCCAATAATGCAAACTGATAAAGGTGCCATATCTTTAATCATTCCCCACCCCCTTTATCAACTACTTACATTCTTCTCATTACTTTCTTTAAATACATTTCCACCTTGGGTGAGGTGAATAACATTTACATTAGCTACGCTTACATCTGTGCAGCTGAACTGCTCTGCATTATATTAATCGTCTGTATGCTCATATGTTTATTTATTTAGTTAAGGCTTGATTTATAAGTTACTGAAATGTTGAAATAAAGCTTACTTTTGTGACTTCAATTGCATACTATTTTTAATGATGATTGTGTATAAAGATAGTTTAGTCAGTCAGTGATCCCTACAATTCATTCGTACTGTATAAGGTTGGCCTGTGAATTAAACCATTTTGCATTTGAACATGAATGAACATAGCACATGGTGAAGAGTAAAAAATTAAGCTAGGCCGTGTTTCTACCAATCCATTTCTAGCACCTTTGGCATCTTTACCTTCATTCACACCTGATGCTGACAATTTTTTTTTGACGAGTTTCCAAATTTTGTTGGGAAATTTTGGTAAAATTAATTACTTATTTTCTACTTTTGTGGTAGTTTTCCCTCGTATTGCGTCAGAAATATTATAATTCTGCTCAAATCTATTTAAAAGACTTGCAAATAGCAAATTATTTATTTTCTATAAATTAGAATTTGTTTCTTAGTTTTCTGTATGTACAAGCTAAAAAATGCAGCTATTTCAACGGATGTTACTGCTACAACTGAACAATTTTCGGTGGAAACACCTTTTGTGGATGCAAACGGTAAGATGGTAAAGATGCTAGAAATGCCTTGGTGAAAACATGGACTATTTTTTGTTTTGTTTTGAAACTTCAAAATTCGCAAGTGCTATAGTGGAATTCACTTTTTTGAATTTAATAAATAAATTTTAAAAAATATACATATTTTGAAGCAATCCTTGCACATGTGTGTGTGTGTGTGTGTGTGTGCGCGTGTGTCTGTTTCTTTACCTTGTTCTGATGACGAACGCGATGTCGTTGCTGATGTACTCGCCGAGAACAGTTCGGAGATGTCCGTCTGTACAGCGACATTAACTTTCGCCATATTGCTCTTTAATTTACACTTTCACGCTCTTTATGGTCTCTTAAAGGATATAAGCTTTTATGTGCATTGCATTGTCCATCGTCATTATGATGGTTGCTTATAGTAAAAGTCACCCTCTCATGCATGCATGATGTGACCCATATATTTTTTGGTATGAGCACATGGCGCTATTCGACTACAACAATACCAAACAATACCAAAACTATGCTTGCCGACAGTTCAATCCACTTTATGCCACTTCAAAAATCTTATTGGAATTTCACTTTTGTCTGATTGAGAAGAGCACTTGATTCTGTATTTTCTTATTGAATACTTTTATGTGTAATACATTAATTTTATATATGTATGAGGTAATTTGTTTATTGTTTGAAGCAATGCGCCATAAAATTTAAAAACAATTTAAATCTCTGATCTTTTTTTTTTTCAGATTTCGTTGCGTTTGCTACTGTTTACACGAATAAATTTTAATGCGGCAAAACAAACAAATAAAATTACGAAAACTTTTTGTTAAAAAATGCTCAAGTGAACAATAATAGTAAAAAACATTTTTACGGTGGTGTTTTATTATGAAGAGGAAGAGCGTGAAGGCCAATTTTCAATGTAATATGTATTTGTTTGTATTTGTAATTCACTCTTTCACACAGCTGGGACGGACACGCGATGACTTTTCTAATTTATGAATGACGCCAGTTGGGAGCACATTTTTATCATTTTCTTATTAGCTATTGAGATTCAATTTGCAAGGGGATTTTTCGATTATATTCACATATGTACAATATATAGGTATGTATATCACAGTTGTTTTGTCATATTCTGAGATTCAATTTATAGATTTTTAATTTAAAACAATTTCGAATATATTAACAAAAGTTGAAATATGGCTCGCCGATTCGTCTTTGTCCATCCGGTAATCAACTTTTTTTTTCTTTCGTTTTTTGAATTTCGAACAACCACTTTCGGCGCGCGTAGAAACGAAACTGCGCAGAACAAAAACAATTTTACTATTTCAGACCAAAGAGAGGCACTAAGTTAAGGCGAAAGAGAGTCGACAGCATACCCATAAGAGCGTAATAATGCGCGCCAACTTTTGAACTTAATTTTCGAAAAACAAAAACAACTAAGCTTGAACTAATCTAAAAAAAAAAGAAAAACAAAAACAACAACCACAATAGATGACGACATCACATGCAGCAGAGAACGTATCGCATGCGAACTAAATTGATTGGCTAAGCTGAGAATAAACTCACAAATAAAACAACAATTAAGACACTTTTAAAAGAGAGAATATTGTAGTTACAGTGAAATAATAAAAGAGTTGTACATTACTAATCTTGACCTTCATTCAAAGCTTTTACAGTTTTATGTGCACTATAAAGCAAGTGATAAATTCATAATTTTTTGAATGATGATTTAATTTTCTATTAATTTATGTTATAGGCCATGGATCCGAAAGACAGACAATCTTTTTAAATCCGAATTTTAAAATACACAAGCTACATGTCATCAATTTCAGATTTCACTAAAGCAGAAAATATTTAACTACAAAGATGACGCATTGACCACTCAGTTTTTAAAACTCAGAAGCAGATATCAGAGACCGGATAGAGCAGATATGCATATTACTATCAATATCAACTTTAAAGTCGAAATGAATGTCGGCGGCTTGTATGGATTCACTATTTTTATGTTTTGATAGATTCCAAACCCAAAACCATTGAAGACATTCCCTTTGAAACTTATGTCCCATCTTCAGGTTCCATCGTCAATAGTTCCAGGGAACTTCACATGTAAACGATGTATTTTAGTTTCTGTGACTTCTATTACCAAAAATATAAATTGTATTGTATATAAATTTAGCTAATAGAAATTTAGTTCCACATCATGTCAAATAATGGCAGACATTCGGACGCATTTGGTATCATAAATTAAATTGGATTATATATTCAATATTTTTAGAGGTGACGAATACAAGCAGGAGAAGAAAGATAATGCTGACGACGAGTGTTCAGAAATCTTTTTAGCGCTTATAAGAAACATAAATCGACTTTCTATGTGACTGTGTACAAATCACCAAACAAAATTTCTATATACATTATTTGTTTATAAACAAACACGACGCCATTTAAACAATTTTTTTTTTGTTTTTCGTTGATTTTTTGCCATTTGATGACGTCAGCATTCTTATTAAGACTGATTTGCTAAAAGGGGACAGCTGCAAATTTAATATATTTTATACTCTCTCGCTGCTTTTGATGTTTAAATTTTGAATATTTATGGGATATTTTTAATTTTTGGGGGTCAAGAGTGAACTTTTCTTATTAGACGCGATTAACGCACACTCAACTGTAATAGTTTTACATTCGCTGTTACTAACACAACAGTTTGAGGCTCAGTAGAAACAGCCACAGTAAAACTGTTTACTGAGGCGTTTATACTAGTATACATAAAACTGTTGCAGATACTCTCAAACTGGGCATGGTAATTTTCGGTTTTCGAAATTCTTTTTTTAAAAATAAATGAATACTATAATTATACAAAAAATCAAACAAATAAATAAATATATATATATAATACAAAGAGTACATCTGTGTGCCCATTACCGCTTTGCGCATTTAAATTATATTTTGGGATTAGTACCAAGAAAACATTTCTAGAGTTTTAAGCAATTTTAATTTAAGGCAATTTGATTAAAGAAAAAAAAACATTTGACAAAACACAAAAATTAATTAAAAAGACAAACACCATAACAAATATTTGTAAAACATTATAAACACAACAAATTCAACATGCAAAATTAAACGAATAATTTTAAAATTTTTTATTGGTGTTTGAATTCGTATAAATTTTATTTGAAAAAAATGCCAAAAGTATTTTATATATATCGTAATTATTTATTATTTTATTAATGGCGAGAAAAAAATACGAAAAAAAAAATTAACAAATTAAAATGCGATTTGTCAAATGCAAACATCAATTTAAAAATAGTTTTTGAAATATTAGATATTTTGGAATTTTTGGAACATTTTAAATGACATATTAAAATGATTTTATTTTAAAATGATTTTTTTTAAATGACTTTTCAAGCAAAGGAAGATTGAAACATGATTTTCGTGTTTGTATTTTTGTTTTTTGTTTTTTTTTTTGTTTTTTTGTTAATGCACACTCTGCTGAAGAAAACTTTAAATTAGATTAGACTGCGCACAGAGTTGAATAGACGCTCTAAACGACCGATCGGATAATTGATCAGCGTATAGAATGATTTGAGCGTGCCCAGCAGGAATCTGTAGAGCGTGAAGTTCTCGAGCAGATTGCTTAGATCGAGCAGAAAATCTATTGCTCGCGCAATGAAGCGGGTAATGGGTGCACATTTGCACTCGACAGCGCCCGGATTGGCGCCCGGGTTGGTAATGTGTATAATGAGCCTGCTGCCGCTGCTGCTGCTGCTGGCCAACTCACCTTTTGTCTGGGCGGCGCAGTGTGCAGAGAGCACACTGCCGGGCGGACCGCGTAGCACTGCTTCCAGGCAGCGTATATTGTCGCGACAAGTGTTAATGATTTCGTGCTGTGCGAAAAAGGGGGGAATACTTAAGTTTAGAACGATATCAATACAACCTAAACGAAGATTACTCACATAATCTTCCGGCCGGAGCAGATGGCAGCGTATCTTAAGTGCACGCGTATCCTCCAGCCCATTGCGACTCTGTTGCAATAGATTACGCATTTCCTTCTCGTCGTCGGATGAATCGGAGTCGCAGCTCGAAGAGGAGCTATTTGTGGCCGGCAGCATCTTGATGCACTTTTCTAAATTTCGCGACGAACGACGGCGTTCATCTGCGTTGGCAGCGCTACGTCGGCGGCGCGTTGAGGTATCGCTCTCCGAGGTGCGACGCAACAATGACTGTGCCGAGTGGCTCATATGTGCACCAAACTCAAGCTTGCGACTGGCGGAGTCGACGCGAATCGCCTGACTGTACTGTTTATCAGTGCCACAGTTCTTGGGCGTAATTGCATTTGTAGAAGCGGAGAGATTAGTGCCGGTAGGTGTGCGATGTTGCGACTGTTGTACAACAGCGTTGGCAGTGGACAACTCTTCGGCAGTGGGTTCTGAAATGTAAATTATATACATATTAAAGTACATATTAGCTCTACATTAGTTCGTTTGCTCTTCTATTTTTCGTTCACTTACCTTGACACGATTTGCGACGCAACTCCAAGTTCTTGCGACGCCGTTCAAATTCCAATTCAAGCGTTCGTCGCCTTCTGGCGTGATCTAATTGATGACTGATGTTCAACACTTTTGGTTCGTTCTGTTGCAGCGAATCCATACGCGGCGGCGAGAACGAATCCAAATTGTTTGCCGCCGAGAGTGATGAGCATGCGTCCGACTGTGAGTCGATGAAATTGCTATAATGAAATAAAACAAAATAAGTGAGGAGGGCATGCAAAGAAAATACATAATTAAATTTTGCGAAAATGTATTTTAAAAAAAAATTATATTTTTTTGGCAGCTATTCGTATTTCCGCCTTTCTTCTAGTATATATTGTATAGTCTTCTGTTTAGCTCTTTTTCTACCATACTCTCTGCGACTCACCGATAATCATCGCCGAATTCCAACAGTTGTCGTGCCGCATCCGAATCAAAACCTTCGGAATAGTTCTCTGAGTTGTATTTTTCTTGATAGTTGTCCCAGGCGGTCTCCGAGAAGCTGCTGTGATGATCCTCCGTGCTGTACTCTGTTGGTGTCGAGAGAAGAGATGTGCTTATGAAAATTCGTAGTTTAGTATATGTTTTGTACTTATTTTACTTTTTGTGCACAAAAATAAATAATGTTTCACTGTAACAAAAATCTGT
Organism: Leucophenga montana; assembly: GCA_035044765.1. Lineage (NCBI taxonomy): Eukaryota > Metazoa > Arthropoda > Insecta > Diptera > Drosophilidae > Leucophenga > Leucophenga montana. The sequence goes on from JAWNNQ010000431.1 coordinate 182,278, forward strand.
CAGTTTATTTATTTATTTTTTTTTTTTTGTTTTTTACTCATTCAATTGATGTACCTAGCAAGGGGCCGTTACAAATTTATGTATTATATCTTTCATATAATAAAAGGAAATTATTTAAGCTACGTCTTTTGCTGAAATCGAAATGCTTTATTCAGAGTTTATTCAAGGATCTGTGTACAATGGACTGATGTACCCCCGCTTTTCGGTTTATAAATAAAAATGTTTTCTATTCAAGTCAAGTATATATTATAATGGGCGTGTCCCATTCACTCCACAGACAGGAGTGAAACAACTTTGTGATGTTTGCAAGTAAATCATCCATATTTTTAAAACTAACCACTCAAGAAACGGAATGACCTTAAATATTCATCATAGCATTATAATATTCAACAATCATTATACCCTGTTCAATGGGACTCAAAGGGACAAGCGTATAATAAATTTGTATAAATACGTGTTAGAACCCAATAAGTATATATATTCTTGATCAATAACAAAAATTTATCGATTTAGCCATGTCCGTCTGTTCTTCTGGATGTATGGGACAATAGATCTCAAGAACTATAAGAGCTAGTCTTTAAAATTGGACATTTTGATTCTCCCTGAGCATACACAGATCGAGTTTATTTAATGTGTTGGAAGCCACGCTCACAACGCCCACAATAAGACAATTTGAACCGTATATGCACTCTTATCAAGGCCGTATAGCCGAACCAAAATTTTGATTTATTTTTAATTAATTCATTTGTATTATTTTTTTTTTTTATTAAAATTTTTTTTTAGATTTAAAATTTCAAAGTCTGCATAGGTCTATATTACCAAAGGTTTGAGCGTGTGAGGAGTATTAAAGCTTCGGCGCTACCGAAGTTAACATTTGTTTTTTATTATTTAATTTGAAAAGCCTTCTAAAGCTTCAAAACCAATTTTTTAATAGGGTGCAACCTTGTACCTTCTTTTTTGTTTGGAACTGGTGTGAGAGCTTGTAAAACAGAGAAATTATGAATTCACAGTGTTAGAAATTATGTACTTGTGCAAGAGTAAGAGTAAGAAAAAGTATATACGATACGTAAATAAAAATAATTTTCCGCAACTTTTTGTCATAAATTTACCTCCTTGTTGCTCATCTTCATTCATATATGTAGCCAATGCGGCTAAAGAACCCAGACGTGCTTCACTGGCCATATAAGCAGTGGTGTAGGACCCTACGCGGAAGTTGGGTTTCTGTAGCTGTGATTCCTCCTCGTTGCCGCTCTCCGTGAACTGCTGCACGGAAACGAGTTGCATCTCAGACTCTGCTATAGCATCAATTTGTTCACCACTAACAATTTTCTGGTGTTGCTGCTGTTGTAAACTCAACAATGCACTGGTGATCTCTTGTATCTGTGTTGGCGACATAGCTTCGCATGATTTCATGAGTGAGAAGAACGGCATCTCCGACACTGTTGTTGCCGCTGCTGCATGCTCTTCCGATCCAGAATCGGTTTTTCTGCCCGCCGATGTAGCAGATAAACGCTTCTTGCGTGTGCGACGTCGACGCAGTGAACCTTTACTATCGTATTTGCGCGCTGTTGCTGTTGTGGCAGTGGTTGTTGATGACGATGCAGCGCGTGGGCGTCCCGGTGATAGGGAATCGAGCGCCGACTCGCTGATGGAGTGCGTAGCAAGCCCAGTGGTTTGTACACTGCCGCTGCTTGTGGCTGTTGGGCGCAGTTGGGCAGTATCTGTGGTCAACTGCGAAAGGCAGGACACTGACCATGGGCGCTCCGCTTTGCGACGTGTTGTCTGCTGACGCTTTACGATTTTAACAACGTTTAAGCTCTGATTGCTACCACTACCGAAGACAACTGAAGCAGCACCACCAACGCCAACGCTGCTCTCAAGTGGTGTGGTGGCATTTCCAGTGCTCCCACTGCCAACAACACTGATGGGCTCCGCTGAGCCGCCAATGCGCTCTGTTGAGTTGCCATAAGAGTTTGTGCTCGTTTGCATGCAAGTGGCAATAGAATCTGTAAAGCCCTCAGAAGTATCTGAACCGGGCTGTGGTATGGAGTCTGTCTCCGAGGCCTCGCCGGAGGCTTCGCAATCATCGGCACGATTTCCGGTAACACTGTGCAGCGGCTCATGTGATTTACTTAATTGTTGACTTGTACTGGGTTGAAGCTCCAACCATTCCTAAGTAAATACAAAGTTTATAACTAGTATGCATCTCAAAGGGTATTGTATCTTACAGCACTCACCTGTACACGCTGTTTGACAGGATGTGGCACGTATGTATCGGATTTCTTTACTGTCGATGAGGCTTTCATAATGGAATGTTTCTGCTTGGTTGGTGTCTTCATAGCTGCCTCTTGGGCGTCACGTACCAAATCTTCTGCATCGAGCACTAACTGTTTGATTGATTCATGCGATACTTTTTCCTGGAAAATGTGATAAAAATTTTTATCAATTGAGAGTAATTACAAACAAAAACGCTCGAATGAGTAAAAAGAGAGCCGCTGAAGTGTATTCCAATAACTGTAAATAAGTTTTGTGACGCATTCGCTCTTTCTTCTGTATGTTTGTTCGGTGTGACTAATTGTACGAAAGAGAAGGTAGGTGACGAGAACGTGCTGCATTTCAATTGTTCATTGCTAATGGTATTTCACTTCACCCTCTCAAATACTCTGTCTCTCTCTCTCTCTCTCTCTCTCTCTCTCTCTCTCTCTCTCTCTACCACACTCTCACAAGTGGCGATAACTCCTTATCTTTTGCATTCGTAATGCCGCCCGCTTGTCACATTATCATCTTGAATATGTAGAACGTCAACAGGGTCTAACGCTGCCGCAAGGGGGCGTCCAAAGCTAATAAAAATATCGCGCTTATCGCGCTTGGTCTTCGCTTTCTTTTATTTTTGCTGAACTATTTATTTACTTTGGAAATATTTTCTTTTTTTAATTTAATTTTTTATGAGACGTCGTCTTAACGCTTTACTGCTGCGCGACATTTCTTTGCACCTTTATTATTTTTTGCAATTTTTTGCAAATGCGATAAGATTCACAGATAGGCAGAACAGAGCAGACAAGTTGTTTTTGGTTGCTTTAAATGTGCCATAGAACAAAAGTGGGTAGGAAGATACAATACTTATGTATAGGTATACTCATACATACCATATATAAAAAACTGAAGGAAACCTATTTAATTATCGCAAAGATAGTTCGTTGAAGTATAATTTTCAAAACCATTCATATGATAAATTTGATAGTATACTCGTATATATTATTCATGTAAATGTACACATACTTATGTTGCATTATGTAAAGAACAGTGTTGAATAAATTAAGACAAATCTATTTAAAATCTTTATAACTTCTGCTAACTACTACTAAATAAGTAGGCATTATTAATAAATTAAAATAAGAATAAAATATGCTTATCATGGTTTGTCGTTTGCTATAAATGATATCAGCTATGAAATTTGATTTATCTTCTTGTCAATAAATCTCATCATACCATAAATAAATATTTATTTAAAACCTTGAAGCACAAATCTTTTTCAAAAAGTGATGAACATTATTTAACGGAAAATGCCTAATTGATTTAGGCACCTAGTATATGGCGTAGTTCAAGACTAAAGACCGAAATGTAATTCTTGAAAATTGATTCGATTTTTATATAATTTATATAATTTACAATGCGAAGTTCTTAAATTCGAGAATATGTATATCATACTCATTTTCCAATAATTCTGCAAAAGTATGAACTTCAAATTTTATTTCTTCTTCTATTAAGTTTCCAGTAAGTTTCTTGTTTTAAATGTGATGCATATAAAACCTATACACAAATTGTAATACTTTAAATAAAATCACACAACACCGCCCATTTTCCAGTGGAACTAATTTCTGCCAGAGCAGTTTTTACATGTACAAAATACTACTCTCCTGCCTTGAATATTTCCAAAGAATTAACGGTTTTATTTTGGCACCGCCAATTTAAATCACCTGTGTTCATTGAAAAAGTTGTTTAAAACTGGGTCAATAGAATGCGAGGCCTGTTAATGTTGAAAAGTAGACATTTGAAACACAAACGATTTCTTAAATTTACAATGTGTAGTTTTTACTAGTTAAAAAATAGGATAGTTTATTAGTTAAAAACTAACCATTGTCAGCATTTTTAAAGGTTTTGCCACAAATAATTATATCGAAAACTAATTTAATTAATTTTCATAAAAAAAACGCACCAGTTGGTTTAGCAAAAAACTTAAATCTTATTTGTAAAAAATAAAAGGATTTAAAAGCCAACTACTTCAATGTTTTATTTTTTATCCTATCCAATCTTAGTCCCCCTAATCAATCTACATATGACGTGCATACATGGAAATTATGTTAATCTTTGCATTAATTTAATTAACAATTTCCTGTCGCAGATTCGAAGCGCAAAAGAAAAATTCAAAAGATTGTTCCAGCAGTTCGAGAGATTTAAGCAGTGAATTCCAAGCTCTAGTCGGTAAACTAATGAATGACATGCGAAACAGTTAAACGCGCATTTGGGATACGCTGACAAATGGAGTAATTCGATAAAAAAAAAAAACAGAAAAAAAAACGAGCACAAGAGCTAAATGCAAAAGCGAAGACATCGAAAAAAAGCTGAAAGCTGACTCAAAACGGAAACAATTTTCTAATGAAAAATACAACGCAAGCAAACTAAAAATCGCTTCATCGCTTCAGCGTTTTTCCACAAGTTTTTCTGCAAAACGAAAAAAAATTGTGTTTTTTTAATGCAGTGAAAATGCGTTTGGTGCTGAGCTGAGCTGAGCAGAGTGGAGCCGGGCTAGAAAACATTGATAAATCGCACCGAAAGACAACGACTCTTCAGAGTGGAGCGATTGGGCGTTTGCGATAATTAAAGGCAATTATTAGTTTGTTTGCCTGCCTGCTTGGCCTGGCCTGCGCAGACTTGGTTTCAGTTTAAATGTTGCTGACCAACGCAACACATTGCAATACAATAGTCGCTTGACGCACAACATTGAGCCGGAGGACCGGGAGCTGGGGAGTGTGGAGCTTTGGAAAATGGAAGCTGGGAACGAGCCAATTAAGCCAAAAAACTTGTCTATGGCGCTACGACGACAAAAGGAAACTCATATTTAACGCACAGTTTGATGTGATATTTCCGTCTCGCTCTCTCATACAATGCTAGTCAAACTGTCACGGTTCACTTCAATGGGAACGAGCTGTGGTTGTAGCTGCCGACTTAAACCAATAACTACAACAACTGCTTTGCTTGTAATTAATGCACAAAACGCTGACAGTAGCAGCAAACTTATTTGTTTTTATTATAACTCTATACGCGATTTAAATACCCGACCATGCTCGCGGTTTTTATAGGAATGTTTATAAAGGGCTTTTTTAGAGGTGTAGAACTTTGAATCGGTATAAAATATTTAGATTTCATAATTTCAAACCGGAAATTGGCTTTATTAAGAAAGACAATTTTATGCCATTCATATTTAAGTATTTCGGTCACTTTTTCAATGGTTCGCACAATGTTGTCTTCCAAGTCGTCCAGAGTTGCTGGGGCTTGTTCGCATAAACCAATTATTTCACGTAACCCCAGATAAATCCAAAGGCGTTAAATCTCACTAACTCGGTGGCCAATTGACTGGTCCACTTGGAGAAATAACGTGCTCGCCAAATGTTTCCTTTAGTAAGTCGATTGTTTTACGCGCTATTGGAAAAACAAATCGACTCATTTGGGTCCTCCACAATAAAATTTGTATCTTTGGTGTGCATTGTACGTCTTTGCGGATCAGTATTATCATTTAGAGTATACATGGTGCGAAAACAATCCATGGTTAATTATGTCGACCGTAAAATGAACGTAACATTCCCGAACTGAACCGCGAGTTTCGAAATAAAGTTGCACAATTTGCAAGAGTTGTTCCGAAGTTAATCTATTCATGATAAAATGGCAGAAGTGTCAATAGCGTTGCCAGAACCAATTTTTGTTAGTTTAATCCCTGTCGGAAAATGGAACTTCTAAAAAATTCATTTCTACATCTTTTAAATGAATTTAGTTTAAATATTGCTAAAAAAATAAACTTTCAATGTAAGGTGAGTTTTGCATAAATTGTACTCTAATAGATGTTTTAAGAACAAGAACTCAAAGATATTATAAATAGTCGGTTCATAAATGTATGTACCCAAGAGATGTATGTACTGAGTTGATAAGCAATGGACATTGACAATAAATGGCTCCACTATATATTATTTTACGATATGTTCTTTTAGAAGAAATGCTGTCAAATTTGCAGCCAGCTATGAATAAATTTATTTTTGACAATCATTTATTAAAACGAAGAACTTTTTTATCTAAACACATTTTAATAAAAGCGCGTTCATCGTTCACTGATACTTGCATTTCAAAAGAAACACAACCAGGTTAACGGCGGCTATACACCTTCGATATCAATCAAGGCGGGGGCGACTTTTATGGGTTCAAGCACATACGTGCGAATTACAAGAGTATTTGGAAAAATTGAACTAAGCTGATTTTCATACCTTTGTGCGAGCAATTTTTGGGAATCACGAGAAGTGCTTATTTTTTTAAGGTGCTAAATGAACTTATGGCGATTTATGGGATGTAACATATCCAAAAAATTATTTACTGCATTGTATTTTGGTATGCTTCCCAAGAAATTTTGGTCAACTCACAGAAGAATAGGGTAAACGATTCCACCAAGAAATATCGAAAATAGTCGAATAATATAATATTTTTCTTAAAACTTTAAATGTTTTAAATAAAAAACAAGAAAAAACGTTAACTTCGGTTGAACCAAAGCTCTAATACCATTCACACGAAATGTTAAATAGTATTGTAAAACATAAAAGTGGGTGTTTAAATAGGGTCTACCCCAAAAAGTGGGCGGTACACGCCCACTAGTAGATGTGTATAAAACGATGTAGTAGATGTGTAAGATGCCGCCGTATCGAATATCAGGTTGATGTTGACGTTTTCCATACAAATGCATAAAAGTGAGCTGTGGGTAAAATATGGGACTACATCAAAAAGTGGGCGGGACACGCCCATTTGTATATGTATATGAAGCGGTTGTCCACTAAAATCCACCAAATCAAATTTCAAGCTAATATTGATTTAAATGTAAAATTTTTTCATAAAAAACACAAAATTGCACGGTGGGTTTGTATTGGGGCTACCCCAAAAAGTGGGCGCGCCACGCTCAATAGTCTATATATGCGGCTGTCTCTAAAATGGCACCATATCGCATTTCAACCTAATATTGACTTTCATAAAGAAGTTTTTCTTACAATAACACAAAAGTGGGCAGAAGGTTTGAATGGGGGCTACCCCAAATAGTGGGCATTAATGTATGTATATGTCAATCATCCGTAAACTAGAAGTTACCATATCAATTATTAAGTTGATATTGACTACAATAAAAAAGTTTTTCCTACAAAAATTAAAAAGTGGGCGCTGGGTTTGTATGGGGGCTACCCCAAAAAGTGGGCGTGTCGGGTCAATCTCGACACTCTATTAAACTGCAAGAAACAGAAGTGTATGTGGAAATTCTCAACTGGATAGCATACAAATTCAGTTTCGAAAATATTGGCAACAACATACAGACGGGCAGAGGGGCAGACAGACAGACATGGCTAAATCGACTCGTCTCGTCGCGCTGATCAAGAATATATAGACTTTATGGGGTCTACGATGCCTCCTTTAATGCGTTACAAACTTTCAGACAGACTGTGAAATGGTATAAAAAGGTGAAAAAATTACAGCATTTTTAATTAGGAACACTTCGATCGCCGACCCCTGTAAACACGTGCAATCGTGCAGACTTACTTGAATTAGTTTTTGGAATATTTAAATGAATTTTTTGGTGTGCTACAGTTGCAATAAGTTTTACTTTAACTTCTTTCTTTTATCTCTCTGGTGAGTTATAATTTTGCAATTTTATTGTTTGAAAGCACGCACAAAATGGGTAGTTTGGATTTTCTTAATTTTCTTTTTTTGCAACACTCTTTATTTGTAACGGTACAGCAGTTACTATAGTATGTTATGACTTTTTTATTTGCTATTGTATTCGTCGTCTTTGCTTTTGCTGTTTCGAGTTTATTTTATTATGTTACTTTTATTCATTTAATTTAAATTGCTAACCACCAAATGCGATTTACGTGCTTTCTACTCCAATTTTCTTTATGATTATTGTAATTATTATTTTATTTTCTTTCTTTTTTTTTTTTTTTTGGTTTTTGTACACAAAATTATTATTTTAATGTGCGCTTCGTAATTTACTGTTAGACACGAACACACCGAACGTTTGAAGAGCACTGAATGAACGCAAGCGAATGAACGAGCACAAAGTCAAGTCCAAGCATATCAAATCCAATTGGAAATGCGTTTGAAGTGTTTTTTGTGATAGCGCGATTTCAAAATGGACAAAAGAGATAGATAGTTAGTGAGTAAGTGAGAGCGCGTAGATCGGAGACCAAGTGCCGGTAGCGATAAGATAAAATGCTGCAATAATCCATTAAATGTTTTAATACCCTACATTGATTGTGTGAAGTATGGTGTATAATTTTAATTTGAAGTTTGGTTCACTTCAAAATATAACTCCCATAAATAAAATGTTCAAACTGAAACTTAAGGTAAGGGAAAGGTTCGTAGATTGAACTAAAGTGTTTACTGATCACAGTATTTTTCATTTATTCCGTTGGGATCTAGTACTGAAATTGGTGCAACATTGTTCTACTACTTCTAGCGAAGACCATATTTTTTCGAAAAATTATTTTCGGAAAGTTTATCAGAAAATATTGAAACTGCTCGAAAAGTGGTACTTTTTCGTCAAAAGTTGAAAGCACTCTATTATAATGCATAAGAGTTTTCTTTTGTTTTTAATGTATTGTTATATTTCAGATGTATAAGACTTATTAGCGTTAATTTTAAGGTAAACCTTACATTTACTATTTATGGACTAAAAACAAAACCACCTTCGAACATATCCCCACAAAATGACTAGTGAAGAGTATTAAGGATTCGCTTTAAATTTGTTTGCTGATATAATTTTCAATTAGATTCGCTAATTTATTAATATTTATTTTTATTTCTGCTATTTTCTTTTGCATTTGTTTTTTTTTTATTTTGTATAAATTTTTTATACTGTCTCTCAGGTGTTGACGTTGTTTTTAAATTATATTAGCTTTGTTAACAAATCATTAATATTGTTTACTATCTGGGACCGACTAATATCTCTTCGTCAATTTCCGATAAGATAAACCTTTCGATTTGTTTATATTTTCTGCAAATCACGACTTTTTCCAACGTCATTGATGGAGCCTATCAATCGTATTGATGTCCATGAATCGAAAGCTCTGAGATTGATTTTTTTTTCATACTTTCTTCTTGGTGCGCTTCCTCTCGATAATGATAATTAACAACTTCAACAGTGTCACTTGACATATTCATTTCCATTTTCTTGCATGACCGTCTGTGTACATAAAATTAACATAAAAATTTGTCAAATTTAATCAATATTGCATTTCACTCTCGATAAATCAAATTCACCCTGCGGCACATAGCAGCAGCAAGTGAAATTTCAATTTGAGAGATGTAACGCAAATTGCAAACAACTAACAGCATGACTACCTCCAAATGCATATGCGTGAGTCAGTGAATGACAAATGCATATCACGCATTCACGCATGCGCAACGATTTAAACTGCACCAATGCAATTTAAATTAAAGCTTTGGCCATCAAAAGTGAGAGTGATGCACATCTGGCGATTCACAATTAGTTTTTATCACTGCCTTTGGGCGTTGGGCGCGGGCCATAAATTTTACAAAGATTGAGTTAGGTAACTATGCAAGAGTGAAAGTGCATAATGCCAATATCGGGTTACATACCTATTATGTAAAGGCTAAGATCATAAAAATGTGGATCGAAAATATGTACATTTATAATACAAAAACTTAAGTACTGCATAAAGTACCTTTGGAATGTTTATACAGATTTTAAACGATTGAAATTGTGCCAATGCTCCAATTTTTACTTACTTTTGTGATTTGCGATTTTCAAGTTTATCTGACCTTTGAATCTTATTTCAAAACTGAAGAAACTTCCACTGATAGTAACAACAAAGCCAATGAAATCTAAAAATTTTTTTATTGCTGCTAATATCAGTTTAAAAATTTACATGGTGACTTTTTATTAAGGGACTCTTAATATATAATTATAACAATGAGTGTGGTCCCCCACTTTTTGAGGTAAGAAGATTTTCATGCAAAATATGAGAAGTGGGCGTTGGGTTTGTATGAGGACATTCCTTTAAAGTGGGCGGGAAACGGTAGGATTGTATGAGGTCTACCCCTAAAAGCTATTGCGACTTATGTTGAACATAGGAACATGGAGTCTTATACCCGATTTCGGACCGATTTCTTAAAAAGTGACGAACTAGATTTGATCCTAACAGTTAGGGGACAGACGTTCTTGGCTAGTTCGATTCACCTTGTCGAGCTGAACTAGAATATATGTACTTTATGGGGTCTGCGATGCTTGAATGGAATTATAATTGAATGGAAATACAAATTGTATAGAAATTAAGCTACGATTAATTTCTCGAAATAGAGTGACACGTCTCAAGCATCGACAATTACTATACTATTTACACAACGTGTGAAGAGTGTAATGTAATTGTCAGCATAAACCAGTTGTCAGCAAAAGTCTCTCATCCATAGCGTGATATAGTTTCGGGGAAAAAATCATTGATTCATTTAAGCATTGCAGAACATGTTTTAAACGGAGAGTATCGATATGTAATCTTTACACAGTTTTAGACCGATATCTTAAAATGTGAGAGACGACTTTGCGTAAAACCGAAATCGTTCCGAGAATTTCTCGTACACAAAATTTAAAATGAAAAATAATTTCTTTTTTACTGTTTCGCCTTCTGAGCTCGCTTGCATGTGGGCTCAAATGTAAGCTGAAGTAATTACTATAATCGACTATACCAATTTTTTCTATTTGCTTTGTCACGAATTTAAATTTATTGTTATGCGCAATCGTAATACTGCTAGAAAAACGACTGACTGAACAATTGTCAAGTATTTGAATAAATAATATATATGGTAGCAGATGAGTTATGAACAAACTTTTGGGTACACCTTATACCCTATGGATACAGGATATCAACTAAACAAATTTCCAATATGGTATTGTCTGTTAGTCAACGAAATATGTGTAACGAAAGCTTCAAAATAATTCATCGAAGAGTATCTCAAAATCACTTTCATTTCAAATTGCAATATTAACTAATAAATTCATACAAAAATTAAAATTTCGAAGAAAAAAATGTATTCCTAAGAAAAGTGTTGCAGAAATGCATCGATTTTCCCATTTATGAAATTCACATATTCGATATATTCGATATATGCGATATGAGATATGCATTACAATGCGTAGACGCTTAAAACCTATTAACAGCCTGTAATATGTCACCGAACATGTTACGAGGCATGTTTTACAGGCAGGAAAAAAAGTGCGCTTGAAATTAAATGAAAATCAAAGCAAACGCAGAAAAAGAAAAAAACACGCATGCCACCATATAGACCACCAGCGGAGCGACGGTTTATCATGAATGCAACAAAGCTGCGCTTGCAGCACGCTCTGTGACAAATGAGTAGCGAGGGGTGCAACAGGAGCTTGCAGCGTATTTCGTGTTGTGCGTTGGTGTGCATTTCACAAATCGACAACAAACAAAAAAAAGTAAACAACACGTTGTTGTTATTGTTGTTGCTGGTGTTATTAGTGCTGTTTTAATTTTTGTGCAAATTAAAAACGTGTGGCATGCAACCACTAAAAGCGCCGTCTGCCTGTTGTATTTTGTGATGATTTTGTCTGCTGTAACTCAACTCAATTCAGCTCAGCTCGACAAGTGGCCGCCGCTATGAAGTTTATGCGCAAAAAATATTACTATCGATCGTGTGACTAAACTAACTATAAGTTTTCATAAATCAGATTGGATCGGTGTGGGAAAATTTAGCACCACAAATTGAAGGGAAAATTATGCGGCACAAAAGTGAAAGCAGATTTTGCAATTTGTAATAGAAAAAGTAGTTGTGGATATCATTTATACATACTGGAAAAAATGGAGCTTTTTATTTTATTTTATTAGAATGAAGTTTTTTGCACCAGAAAATAAGTTATTCAAGAAAAAAGCTTGTGAAAATGTGCATGACAAATTTCAGCTCAATCATATATGGTGAAGTGGATCGATGATTTGAATATAACAATAAGTTTTTAAAAAAGTAGAGTGCTATACCCAATAGGGTCGACTATTGCCATGGGAAAAAGTCTTCAAATATTTTGAAATATAAATACATTCTTAAGTTCAGAGGTGGGCGCTACTGAGTAAAAATATATTTTTTTACGCACTCTATCCAACAAAATGACAAACAGACAAACCTAACGTACCATATATGCGCTGCTACACTTCTTTTGTTCTCATGGGAACATGTCCAGTGAATTTTATTTCTCCCTTGACTTTAGTCTATGTACCTAATCTCATTCATTTGCGTTAAATAGATGCTAAGATATGACGAATTTTGTGATGTGTTGTGATTAGAGCATGGTGAAATAGCAATAACACAAACACATAAACCCAATAATATATATATAAATAGGCAAATGCAAAACGTTCACACCTTTTTTCCCCCTTAAACTAAAAATATTAGGAGTATGGAAGAATGTTATTTTTTTTTCTCTAAAGTTTGCGTCTAAAACCAGGTAACACCATCGGCTAATCACAAAGACCTGAGCTCTCTCTCTCCCTCTCTCGCTCAGAGTTTGTTAAAATAATACAAAAAACAAAATTCAAAATGAGTGACGCTATAGTAATAATTAACAGACGGACTTGCCAACATGCCGGCGAGAATCTATTGAGAGCGTGGCTTCATAGTGTTGTTGTCCACCCATGTTAAGCGCAACATGTTGGTCATACTTAACGTTCGCAGCATTAAAGGAACAGACAAGAGAGCGAATAAGTTTATACGGACCAGCCTTATGTTGACTGCAACATGTTGGTCATAATTTGACACTCTCAGCATTTTAAAATGGCACTGAACTCTTTTGTATTGTCGTTATAATGGTTGAATTTCAACTACAGGAAAAACATTAGTATACTAAAATATGCCTAGATTGCGGTCGATTGAGTCGACTGCTGGAAAACATACTAGTTTAATTTATGAGTTTCGAATTGTAAATTTCGAATTCTAACATTTTTTATAAAAATTAAGGGTAATAAAATTTAGTATCAATCGTTTGTTCAACGTTTTCTTATAGGCTATTCGATACATATATTTTTTTAAAATTTATCGACGATTTGATTTCGTAATATTGAACAAATTTAATATACCCTTTTACCGTATGGGTACAGCTTTGCTTACTTTCTTTAACCCTTTGACGTCCGCTCCAGAATCGCTAGGAAATTGACGATACCGGACTCGTGTTCAGCGACCATTTTCGCAAGTTGGCAGTAATCGAAAGCATTTACCTATTACGACTACTAATTGGCAAGCGAGCGTATCGAAGGAAATTAAAAATATAATTGGTATCGATTTGTGTAGAATCTTCGATTTGGCTTTTTCATTCGCTGATCCAGATTTTGATTACGGGAAAGTATTGTTGCCAGTTACAGCACCCGATAGCGATACACTGATATGGGTAATGGCTGTGTTGAAGTGGATGGATATTCGTGCCGCATTGTTGGGGTCTAATTTTCTATCTCCATTCAAACCGATCAACGTAAAACGACGCCAAGCTGATTTCGCCGCTAAAATCAATGTCAAATGTCCAAGTGGGATCAAACACTACAGCAAAGGAATGGGCGGAATGGATTTCATGGATCAGAAAAACGTTGGTGAGTGGTCATTCTTCCCCGAAAATGAAACTGTTTTTGTCTGATCCAAACAAAGCTACACCGTCGAACAAATTTTTCAAACTCTCTTTTAAACTTCAATCGTCTTTCGATGAGCGGATCAGAATTTGCAACGAACGATTCCAAGCTGCTGACCATAGTCACTAGTTCTTGAAGTTTTTTTACGGTTAAAGCATTTACAGGTTCGGTTTCTTCAGAGCTGCTGTCATCTGACTTTGAACTGATCGTTGTCTTTTCAGCCAACTCCAGTAATATTTCGTCATCTATCCCTTTATCTTCAAACAACTCTTGCACATCATCGATAGTCATATCTTCGGATCCTTCACCGTCAATTAAATGTGAAAATTCTAATATTTTACGGAGTTCACACTGTGGTGTATCGTGGTTTTTAACAACTGCTGGCCATAATTTCTTCCAGCATCCGTTCAATGTTGACTCCTTAAGCTCTTTTAAAGATAAACTAACCAATTCAAGGCAATCTTTAATAGAAAATTTCTTCCAAGCACTGATTACATCGATGGATGGACTGATATAGTATGTCTTGAAAGTGTATTTATTCCCTGATCCATTGGCTGCAGAAGTGATGTTGTATTAGGTGGTAAAATTTGAGTTCGACATTCGGATGGCTTATAGTTTTTGGATGACCTGAGGCATTGTCCAACAACCAAAGTGCTTTAAAGTGCAAATTCTTTTTTTTTTAAATATTTTTCAACTTCAGGTACAAAGCAATTAAAGAACCAGTCATTAAACAGTTCTGCTGTAACCCAAGCTTTGGAATTTGCTTTCCAGTAAACGGGTAATGTGCTCTTCTCTACCCCTTTAAATACACGAGGATTCAGAGACTTATAAACAAGCATTGGCTTTACTTGAACGACGCCTGATGCATTACTACACAGTAGAAGTGTAAAACAATCTTTTTGTGCCTTAAATCCGGGTGCTACTTTTTCTTTTTTTGATAAAAAAGTTCGATCAGTTTGACCAAAGACCAGTTTCATCAGCATTGAAAACTTGCTCGGGCATGTATTCTCCCTCTTCAATGAATCCTTGAATTTCTGCTGGGTATGTGGTAGCAGCTCCATCATCGGCTGATACCGCTTCACCTTTAATTTTCACATTATGCTGGAAGAGGGCTCTCCATTTTGCTTGAGCAGTTCATAAAACCTAGCGCCCTTTCCTGAATGATGCGCTGGCTTAAAGGAACCTTTTTTTTGCGAAATGCAATTTCGGTGACTGTTTGCGATTTCTCCAAGCAGTTTAGAATTTCAATTTTTGTTTGTAAAGAAACAACTTTTCGTTTTAGAGGTTCTTTGCTCTTTTTTTCGGCCATAGTATTAGTAGAAGCTGCAATTTGTGTAATTCACTTGTCTACATTTTTATTTAATTAAACTGTACAACAACTTACCAGAAAAATTTTAACTTTAATATGTGCGCGAAAAGATCAAGCTTTGTTCACCCTCTCAAAAATTTCCCATTCAAACAACCGACAATATTAAAAGTGGGATTCCCCATTTCCTGCACGCAAATCCGTAGCGATACATTCACAAATACATATACTCACGCATCAATCGAAACAAAACAAAAAAAAAAACAATCGATATTTTGAAATTGTGTTAGATCGAGGTTTTTTATCGTGTTAAAAGGGAGAAGGTAGCACATTTACAATCGTGCTTAACCGAGTTCGCATTAAAAGAGTTCGTGATAAGCGAGGGCCAGGCTGTGCCTTTTGCCAAAAACCACTTTGCTTCACCAATGATCAAAAATTGCTCCGAAATTTTTCACAAAAAATGAATTTTCTATGTATAGATCAAAAATGTAAAAAAATTTATTATTGTTCCAAATAAATCAACAAAATTAGAATATGTCATTGGTTTTTACCGTTGAATACCATTGGGACATAGAGGTTTCGTCAGATTGGGTGGTCGAAGTGGACTATTCCTTTTTATTTTTTTTTTTGGAATATTGGATATGTAGCTCCAACCACCTCCAAAATATTGTAGCAAGAAGAAGGAGGACGTAAAGTTAAGTTTTTTCGACTTTGGAGTGATGTGGTAGGCAAAAGGAAGAATCTGGCCATATGTACTTTCTGACAGCTACATTCATTCCCTATTTAATGATAACTTGTTAAGGAAAACCGATTTAATAGTTTTTCCAGGAAAAATTCAAAGGTAAAACAGTTAAAAACATAAATTTTGTCAGAATTTGTTCTTTAATGTGAATCAACTGTTTTGTAATGTAAACCGACTATCGCTGTACAGCGAAAAGTTGCCGTACTTTTGATAATGTAAAAGCGCATGAGTTTCCAAAGTAATCTTAGTTCAAACGAATATTAAAATTACAAATATCTTGTGGATTGTACATTCCAATATCGATTATACCATACTACAAGTACATATAAATTTACTTCTTAATGATACTCTTTTAATTGGTATCCCAAATTTTGACTGTTGAGCATTTTTGAGGTGACACAGCTGTAATTCTGTGAAGTTTTTGTTTAGTTCTAACTGGCATTTAATTAACTGCACGAGTTTGTATATGATTAACACATAGTGCCAAAATTATGAAAATTTTCTATTGAAATTTTTTCACTGACCGATATGATATGTTGTATAATTAGGACCTCTGTAATTTATTAAATGTTTACTATAAAATTTCGTTACTACTTTCGTCTTACCTTCGATGGTGACATTGTTGCATTGCTGCTACTTGCCGTTGACTTGATCGACTTGGCAGGGGATCGTGGCGGTAGACGTTTACCGGGACTTGAGTGCAACGTTTGTGTTTGTTGCTGATAAATTTCACTGGGTTTCACGCTTATGTTGCAAATATCGGCGCGCGTATAGAAGCAGGTCGTCGCCTGTTGTTGCTGCTGCAAGGAAAAAGAGAAAGACATTCAATATTCGTAGCGGAAACGTTAGACAATTATTGGCATTCAATAAAATATTAAAGGCTATTAATTAAAAGCGCAATCTCTTCCACCAAAATCGCAACTACAAAAACATTGCAATTCCCTTTAAAGAAAAAAGCCATTTTTTTTTTCAATATTATTTTTCATTATCAATCACTTGTCTGCAAAAGTCAAAGTGGCTGCTGCAGCCAGTTTCCTTGACTTTAGTACGACGAGTAGAAGAAGCAGATACCGTTTCGAATTTGACATGAATTGACGGCGACTGACTTCCTACATTTCATGTTCATGACTCTATTACATGAAGTCAAATAATAATATTAGTTTTGCCTTTGATTTTTATAAATTTCTGAGTTAAGCTGAAAGCCCGACTTGCCTTTGTTGCTAATGGGTTTGTTTATTCGTTGGATCGTCTATTCGTTAGTTGTTTGATCTACGCTATGTGAATAAAGAAATAAATCACACATTTCCAGAGTTCACTTTAAACTTTCCCATTTTCGATTTTCAAAATTTTGTTTCTATTTGGCTGCACATCGACTTAGTTTAGTTGTTTGATTTTTCTAGCATCTGTCGTTGGTATTAAAGTGGCGGCACTCATTATTCGAGTTGGCTTTTCAATTTTGGTGCATTTGATGTTGGATCATGCTTCGGTTTCATTAGTTAATGTGCTTAATCATGACTCTAGTGGCAGAAAACTATTTATCGAAAATCTATTTATTTCTTTTTTTTTTTTTGAGAGCTGAACTTTATTTGATAACAAAGGAGGTAAATTGATTTATGGAAACATTGTTTAGACAGCTGATTAAAATGGCGTGCGAAAAGTTTGGTTACTGTTGCTCGTATAAATTTAAAATTGTACCTATTTTGAGGCGTATTGGAAGATTTTACTCTTAAAGATTTTGAAAATGAGAACATGCTCCTTTTAAGCTTTACAAATGGCTTTTGCATAGTTGACTTATTTACAAAAAGTTTAATATACAAACAATATGAATCTTCAACTTATCGTCAGTTGAAATGTATTAAATGAAATAACGAAAACGTTGTCACAGCACATTTCTGACTATAGTCGTTCTCAAACCCTTACTCCACCTCGTTATTCCATCTACCTTACCCGAAACATAGTTGGGTTCCAATTTTCTGACTGGTGGTTCGAAACATAAATATACTTCAGAAAATTATAATATGAACGCCGAGATCTCCTATTCTCCCTTTAGGCAGATATTATTTAATGAAGCAGCCAACTATATTCTAATTTACCGTTAATTTTCTAGTTTTCTATGATAAACATTTTATTACTTAAGCTAGAGATACGAAATATGGTGTGATCAATTCAAATAAAATAACCTACATAGTTCTAGATCGGACCACTATAAAATATAGGCCACACACAAATCATTGGTTTAAATAAAGCAACTTAGACAAAGTTTACGGTGTTTCGTTGGCACGCACACTCAACTGAAGCGTTGTTTCTTATTTACATCTTTCAAAGAAGTCCAAGATAGTATATAATTTTTTGCATAAATTTGGCGCCTTTAGAGCTGTATCTGCGGTCAATTCAAAAATCCAGAAACCTATTATACTTCTGGATATAGACAAGAATAACGCAAACTTTTCTAATTTATTTTTCACAATCATGAAGTTTTCTCACAGTATACTGTGTGCTTGTTTTTAGAGTTTGCGTAACAAGAGTTATACCCATATTTTTGCTTAAATAATACGCATGACCTTTCCGTTTTGATAGTTGCACTGTAATACCGTCAGTTTTTGCGATATATATATATATATATATATATATATATATATATATATATATATATATATATATATATATATATATATATATATATATATATATATATATATATATATATATATATATATATATATATATATATATATATATATATATATTGCAAAATTCTATAGATTTCAAATAGTACACTCACCTGCGATAAATTGCCATTATCAACAATATCATTGCCGTTCTGAGCGTCAGCAACATATTGCTGTTTAAAGTCCAGTCGCGACTCTTGATGTTGATGTTGCTGATTATTGTTGTTGTTTTGTAGATTTGTGTAGCAATTGTTGCTAATGATGTGCTTTGTTTTGTTGTTGTTGTTGCTGTTGCTACTATGGCCATTGATTTGCAATTCCATTTCGCTGCGTTTCATTTTTGTTGACGTTGTTGCGACCGAAGTCTCTTCTGTGTATGCAGCAGAAGCATTCGATGAGGAGATGCAATTGTTGCTGCTGCTGTCGCAATTGTTGCTCGTGTCGTTGCTGTTGATAATAATGCTACTTGCAACATTACCAACAACAATTGACGAAGTAGTCGCTGCTATAGCTAATGCCTCCTTATTCTCTTTATCAGAATCGTCGTTAATCGCAATAATAGAAGATGTTGCAGCTACCGATGATGACTGCGTTGCTGCTATTGATGCTGCTGACGCCAATATTACTGTTCCAGAGGTCGTCGATGACACTGTCGCCGATTGTAAACCATCGACAACGGCAGCAGCCACTACTGTGGAATTTAGACAATCGCTGCTGGTGTTTGCCGTGTAAAGCCAACCGCTGTCGTCGTCATCCGATGAAGCTTCAGCGGATTTGAGTATCTAGAGAATGCATAGGCAAGGAGAAGACAAATGAAATACAATAAAATCAATGATTTTTATAATTGTGTTGTTGCAACCGTTGAAGTCGTCGTCGACTACGACGACGATTTCAACTTGCAGCTGTAGAATTAGTTGTCGACGATGAAGATGAAGTAGTAGAAAATGAAGTTTAATTAGCGTTACTTGCGCAAAATGGCAAATTGTATCTTGTAGATACAACTGAACTGAGATATCCCCATACGTACATACACGTACGTATATACATACATATACAAAACACCGACTTGGACGACACTGACAACATCGCGACAGCGCACAAATTGCTGCCACGCTGACGACAACTACTCAGCATTGTTGCTTCGAAAAGAAGTACATACATGACGTAGTCTTGGATGGATGAGTGCGCGTTTGACTGAGTAAGGGGTCGAATTGCTCCGTGGCGTTGAAATGCGCATGAGTCGCAAAATCTTATGTGCGATTGATGCCGCCGCCGCTTTGAGCTTCTCGGCTTAGCAGTTTGAATTTTCATTTTGTATATCTTGCATGTAAAGCGCTGTTTTTTTTTTTGTGTTTCTTTCTTCAAATATATTTTCGACACTAATTTATTAGCAGTGTTTGTTGGCTGGTTATTTTTTAGCCACAAGCAACATGCGGCGACCTTAAGCGCCGACACCGTCCGTGTTGCATGTCGCCATACAAATGAAATCTATGGAAATTAGTGACACACGAAGTGCGACTGAACTGAAGAGTTAACAAAAATTCGACTAATCATGGGAAAAGTAAATTTAGTTGCAAATGAATTCATGCCTCATGATTTGAAATTTATTTGTAAACAAATGGAGGGCTAATTAGTTATTTCAAATGGAGTTTGCTTAGAAAATCTAAAATTCATAAGACAATCAACAGCAAGATAAACGAAATTGACAGATTATTAGATAATATTCAGATGCTTAGATCACATAATCGACTTGTAGCAATTTGAAGCTTCGTTTAAAAATTAGCAAATTTATATGTATATCTGTGATTATTAAAAAATATATTATTATTGGAGTTATGTGATCCATAATTCCCCCTCTCTTTTTTTATACCATTCACATATAGTGCGAAATGGTATTATCAGTTTGTCTGAAAGTTTGTAACGCATTAAAGGAGGCATCGTAGACCCCATAAAATATATATATTCTTGATCAGCTCGACGAGACGATTTGAAATATTGCACATATACTTCTTTTTATTGCAGGATTATTACGATTGACCCCATGCCCACTTTTTGGGGTAGCCCCCATACAAACCTACTACCCACTATTGACTTTTTTTATGAAAATTTCTTTATTAAAGCCAATATTAGGTCGAAATGCGATATGGTGATTTTTTATAGACAGCCGCTTAACATAAATAGACTAATGGGCGTGGCCCACCCACTGGTCCAAATGTCGATTTCATTAGATGTTTTCGTTGGTATCTTACTAAAAATCAGCACAAAACTGAAAAGTGTCAACCCTTCCATCATGAAAGCACGATATGACAAGACGCAATACAAAATGTGTTTCATTTATCTAGTTGAATTTTGACAAATAAAATTTGATAAAATTGCGATCGTATTAATAAAATATTGGCGCCACATTTTGCTGAACAAAGAAGTAAAAATAAGCCCCCTAAATAAAATATATTCTATGAATCTAATATTCCTGCCAACCCATTCAATGGTATTTGTTGGTTATATAGTCGAATGTACAGGGTGTTTTAGATTGAACTTAATTATAAAATAAAAACCATAAAATTGTAATAAGTAGTAGCCCTGAATGATAATTTCATGTTATTAGCGTTTAAAACGATTTTGGACATATGGTTACAGTGGCCGACATCAAATGCAATCTGGAACTAAATTAGTACCATAAACACAAAAATAATTTAAAACACTAATAGCATATAATTAACATTCAAATAAATTCCAATATCAAAGACATTACAACGATTTTTATGATTTATTTAATTTTCAAAAACCCCCAGTATATGGAATGAAGTAGGCTAAAAGTCTTACGGTTAATGCCTTGCTAAATACGCTGTTAACTAACCAGCATATCAATTTAACAATTGTTTAAAGAGACGGTTAAGCATTTTTGTTTTCTCATATTATTTTACATTTAAAAGTTCGCACTGCTAAGTTAGTCATTTTGGAGGCGAATGACTTTTGTGTGACACTCCAGATAAGCACTTGATTAGCCGATCACACAGTTTTTTAAATCCTTAACCATAAGAAGACGCTGGTTAGTGCTTAGCGCTAGTTATGCGCTAATCGAATATTGAGAAGATAAAATTGTATCAACTGCCATAGAAAAACTGGCTTAATCGAATTAGCAATTGTAGTAAAATTTATGTTGGAATATGCAAAATATAGTTTAGCTTATAAGACACAAAATACAGTATGTATATATATGTATATATGTTGTTATATATTTAAAGATTAGACAAAAACAACAATCATGCACGAGAAGTGTTAAAGAAGTCACAATAGCCAAAAGTTAAAATACAAAATGTACATGCTTAATGTTAGTTATGGTTTTATGTAGAAAAAAAATGTATATCGATGATTGGCGAAGCGAAACCGATGAAAATGATCAGATACACTGAAGCCCAACACCATGGTGAATTGGCATTGTATAAATACAGTGAATTAAATGCAAAAATATGAAGAAGAAGATATATAAGGACCGGTCACCATCAACAAACACCAGCAATTGCATTTGCCAAAGAGCCACCAATCGGTGCCAAACACCGAAGCGCGCATTTGAGCACAGATCAGA
Source organism: Leucophenga montana (assembly GCA_035044765.1). NCBI lineage: Eukaryota > Metazoa > Arthropoda > Insecta > Diptera > Drosophilidae > Leucophenga > Leucophenga montana. The sequence continues at coordinate 204,527 of JAWNNQ010000431.1, forward strand.
TGAGAACATAACCGATGAACAGGTGTGACGACGGAATCAAATTTGCTGTTCAAACGGTAAAAAAAAAAACAAAAATTCGAAGATACCACCACATAACGGTACTTACATCACTTGCATGCGATGCACCGGACGATGACAGTCGTCCACATCCTCTGCGACGTCTGCCAACGACATCACCACCGCTACCAGCAGCATTGCTATTGCCTCCAGACTCGGCATCGATATCATCGCTCGCAAAGTTGGTCTCATTATCGGTATCCAAGTGTTTGAAATAGAAAATGGCACAATTTTTCGATTTTCGATTCGAGCGATTGAATTTCGAAATATCGTTGTAACGATGTTGTGGCTGCTGCTGATGCAAATTTTGCTGTCGCTTGCGCAGTACTGGCGACGATTTGTTGCTGTTGCTCATATTGCTACTGCTGTTGTTGTTGTGCGTATTGGGCGTAATGACAGCAATGTTCTTCGGTTTGCCACTGTTCGGAGCATTGTGTGTCGACAACATTTTGGAAGTGGTATTTGAATCACAATTTCGTGGTTGCAACATTTGCTGCTGCTGCTGCTGCTGCTCTTGCTGTGACTCTAACTGCTGGGTTTGGGTTGCTGTTGCAACTGTAGTAGATCTCAAATGGCTTGTATTATTGCTAGTATTAGGTGTTTGATCGCTGACTACAACCGTTCTGGTGCTATACAATTGTGTTGCTGCAGCTGCTTGTGACATATTCAAATCAACAGCTTCGACATCAGCAACATGTTGGTTAGTAGTTAAACTTAGTGCTTCGTTACATTCATTTATGTTTGTTGGCAGTTCAATTATATGTGCTGGATTAGTTAACAATGCATTTATTGCTGTTGTACCGGTAAATGCTGCTACCTGTTGCGCCTGTTGCTGCTGCTGCAATGTGTAGCGATATTCATGAACTACGCGTCGCTGACGTCGCAAATGCTGCACAAATTCCAAATCACTGCTTTCGGAATCAGCCTCAAAGTCAGTAAGAGTGGTTAAATGTTCGCCTTGACGGACACCAGGGTTGCAGCTATTGCTGTTTGGCAGCAACACGGTGTTGTAATTTAATTTGCGCCAGGCGCGTTTTGAAAGCACACAATCAACAACGTCGACGTCTTCTTCCTCGTCTTCGTCGTCACCGTCTTCACAATCGAGCTAGATGTGTTTGTAGGATTGTAAGTTTTTTTTTGTTTGTTTTCGGATATTATGAAAATTAATATTTGATTTATAAAACAAGAAACAATTGAAGGGAACATGGTCTAGGGAAATGTGTGTGTGATTGAGTGGAGCGCAGCGTGTTGATGCATATAAACACAACAACAATATCGAACAGAAAATAACATTTTTTTTTCATGCTGCAGTTTAACAGCCAGTGTTGTCAACTTTTCTTTTCTTTTTATTTTATATTTTATTTATTATTGTTAAGTTTAAAAAGCTCGCTAAATACAAAAATGTATAATACTTAAAATAATCGGCTATAGCCATATGAATGTTCCCCAGTTCAGGTATCGCTTCAGCTATTATGCTGTCCAAAATTTACTATACTATTACTAGTGGTTTGAGTCGGAAGACCATAGTTTCAATAGTGCGGAAGATATAAGCCATTTTTCAATATGGTAATACCGATGCGAAGTAAGTAAGTAATACCGATGCGAGGAAAAAATGTTGAGATAAACTTGACCAAGTGCTACAACTAGAGAGTATATTCTGCGTAAATCAGACAGGTGGAGGGTCGAAAGTATAACCATAGTCTCTGAACTCTCCTTGCTATTTCAAATATATTTTAACATTTCAACAACCACAGTAAAGGAATTTTCGTCAACTTTTTTGTATCTTTTCTGTAGAAATTGCTTTAGGGTTCGCTCGCATAAGTGAAACGCTCGCATAACGAAAAGTCTATATAAGGTACACAAGTTGAGTAAGTCAGTGTTGAGTAATTGCAAATACAACTAAGACTAACATTGTTTTAAAGGCCTTCCAACAATATACAGTGACTCACAGCATATTTGATTAATTTTAAGCAAATTATTGACTAAATAAAAACTATAAATTTCATATCACAGCTTTTTTGATGTAGTTAATTTTAGACTTAAAATTACTAAACATTTTTTTTTTTAAACTTATTTTAATAGCTGGTGTGTCTATTTGCTTCTTGTTGTTTCTGCCGTTTTTTTTTTAAACTACTCCAACAGAGTCTTTTTCAAGTATTTTTAATGTATAACCTAGTCGCTGCTTGGCAAAATCAATCACATTTTCAAGCAGCGACCACAGATTCTCAATTACAGTGTGGCCAGTCGACTGTTCCGGCAGTGTCATTAAGTGAGCGCTTTTTCAGATGAGTTTGGAATGCTCAACTCCAGCATTGTGCTTTGTGTCGTTGTCCTGATAGAACAGAAATCCCTAACTAGGTACATATGTCTGTCACACTTTCAACCTTGTTTTGTTCGCCTACATAATTTATTTTCAAACAGGGATTTTACAACATTGCCAGAAGGGCATAAATTTTCTGCACATACACTAATCTGCATTACTGTATCATCTAATGTAATATTGTATTTAGCGAGCTAATTTATAAACACAAAATATCAACGAACAAATATTTTCTATATTTGGTAAACTTGTAGAATGATTTTATTTTTAAAGATTATTTTTGTTTAGTATATTATATGCCAAAAAAAAAAAAAAAAAAAAGATTAGTATTCAAAATTAATTTAGGAATGGAATAAGGGAATACTTTTTTAATTTTGAAAAGTGAGATTAGGATCATTGCTTAAAAAAAAAGTTGTCAATACTGTAAAACATGCAAATACGTACAAAGAACGTCTAAAAGAAAAAGATAGTAAAAATGTTGTCAACAAAACTTACCTTGGGTGCGATACTATCACGTGGCTGTAGTTGTTGTTGCTGTTGTGTTACTTTTCTAGTTGCAACAATTTCATCAGACAAGACGTCACAACGTTGCAATACGCCAAAAGATGCTGCAGAATTCTGTAGTGCAATATCGTTTTCCAAATCCAAATCGGATACAGTTTCGTTTAAATCATCCTCAGTGGCATCAGCATGAACATCAACAGCATCGCATTCATACGAATCGATATCCTCTTCTTCGTCGTCGTCGGTATCGTCGTCCAATCCGTTCTGCAGGAAAATCAAACGAAAGATCTCAAAAAATTAGTAATGCTCATTTGAATTTAAGGTTCATTAAACTTTCATGCAATAGCGTCGGCAGTACAGAGCGATGATATAGGTTTTCTATTCCAACAAGTTTCAAGCTCAGTTTTTTTTTCTATTTTTGTGCAAATCTGCAACGCTGCTGAAATATGTCAACTCATTGCATTTCATTGACATTATCTATAGCCCAAAAAGACGCAAAGTCAAGTCGCGTACTCCAAGTTGAGCTACAGATACCGGCCGCAGATAAACAAGAATCTCATAATGAACTTTAATACGTAATCGCGCTTCATTTGCTCGCTCGAACGTTCAGTTCACTTGCCATCTAATTGGCAGCAACATGGCAGACCTCTCACAGATTTAGCGAATCGAAACGTAAACGAACTGACAAGAGTTCCCAAAAAAGATTACGTGAAGAAAAAGTTGCGAGAAGAAATGAGACAACCGACTACAAAAAAAAAAAAAAACAATATGAACTATGGTGAAGTAACATTTGAAAAAGTTTAGAGACAGATTGTCAAGCGTTGAAATACTTTTTTGTGCGAATTTTGGCTAAATTGAGTGGTTTTTTCATGTTTAACTCTTAGAGACAAAGGCTGAAATTGTTTAGGTGATTTATTGGATAGTTGGGCTAATAGTGATGTGACAAAATTTATACATAGTAGGGTGATTTTCATTTGATGCTAATGTATTATAACTGATGAAATTATCATTAGGTTGGCTGATCTTATCAGAAATACTGAGCTAAGTAAAGCTAGGAAGGTTCTGTAATTAAAATTTTGTAACGCTGTAAAAAATAACTTGGAGTAATGTTTCATGGTAAAGGCTGTTTAAATTAGTGTTCTTTATCTGAAAAGATTGCACAAAATTTTCAAATACATACGAAAGCGGTTTTGGTCTGCATAAGCAATGCTCTTAGCAATGCTCTTAGGTATACACAGAAGCATAACGAAGAAAAAGAAAAATTTTTGTGTATTTTCGATGGTTAATGCAAAGAGCTGCATGTATGTGTGAAAGTGTTGTTGCTTTTCTCTTTGGTATAGGCACTTGCCTCTTCGATAAACGCAGACAAACGAAGAACAATGAAGTTGATTCTAAGACATATTGGTTAATGCAAAGAGCTGCGTGAGTCTAAGACATTGCTTAGCCACAACCTCTGCTATAAAGTATATACTTGCATATACGAGGCATATCCAGAAAGTAAGTGTACTGAATTTGTGTAGGTTTTAAAATTTTTTATTTAAACAAAAAAATTACATGATACTTTAGTATATAATGTAAGCTATTTTTCGACATAGTCGCCATTCCTCTCTATGCAGGTGGTGAAGCGGGGTATCAATTTGTACACACTCGTACGATTCATAGCTTTATCACCATATACAGTTTTCACCTCATTATAAATCTCAAACGGAGGTTTCCCTTCCAAACGAGATAACGGATGACGCCGCGTATTTCGAAATTGGCGGGAGACTGGATTGACATTGTTTACATAACAGTTCTCAAAGTACTGACCGGTCTCGTTGCAAAGGGGGAGGTCTCGCGACACTGCAGTGTTGCCATCATGACGAAAATAAAATGCCTCCAGCCGTGAGAGTCTCAGTACACTTACTTTCTGGATATGCCTCGTATTTATGATCAGCATCAAAAGTCGAGACGATTTAGCCATGTCTGTCTTTAAGAAGGCCGTGAAATTGGTACGAAAATAGATACAGCTACAGAATTTGGATATTTAGAGGAATTAATTCCCTTTTCTAATGATACTAATACGTCTTTAATGATACTAGCACGTCCTATTAACAAACCTGAGAAATAATCAAAAACTTTTGGAAATTAGATACTAAAATTATTCATTAAAAAATCCACCGTAAGAATTAAAACTGTAATAGCCCATGAGTCCATGAGACCATTCTTTGAATTAGTTTTTGATCTTCTTAGCGTGGAACGCCGTTTTAAGTTTACAAATATTTAAAAAAATCTATAAAAATTTAATTTCAGCATTTCCATTTAAAACATTTTAAAGAAAACAAAGTACTTAGACAACCTTCATGTAGATTAAATATTTTGCATTCAATTACCACAGCCAATTTACTTACAAAAAAAATCAAATTGGTATAAACATCTGGTTTATTAAGGAAAATTTAGTAGTAAAATCTAAAACAAATCGCATTCCATTCCAAAAACGTTCCCATGCGATGTAATAGTTTCATGTTTATATTTATACACAGAGTAAGATCTTACGAAATTTACACACACATCAAAATAAATCTCAACGAATTGTTTAAAATAAAAAAATTTTCAACGGATCGTTTAATGATTGTTTTGTTAATTTGCGTAATATTTTATGACCGCTTGGATTTTCTTTTTAGCTGAAGATTTTGCTAGAATACAAAATTATGTGTGCTTGTTGTATGAAGGTCAAAATACTTGGTGGGTCTACTACCTACAATATTGTTTCTTTTGTTGTAGTAAAATTTAGTTCATGCGTAGTAAAACTTTTAGTGACTAGCAGAACAAATGGCTTTATAAAATACATATATGATTAATGAACCTCTTCTCTCTCCTTTTCTTTATTTTTTAACGACGAAATATATACATGTGTACATTTGCTAGATAAACAGATTACAACATTTAGCTTAAAGCTAAAATTTTGCTTAAAATGAGTTCCGCATTGTAAACGATTTATTAAAAAAAAAAAAATGTGGAAAATATAAAATTACCGAAAACCTAATTATGCAGATACTTAAAAGCAGAAATATTTTAAGAACACAATAGGAATTCTATACTTATAATTCACAAATAGTTTCTAAACATGTATAAGACGGGCTTTTGTAACGCAATGAAAAAATCGGTCGGCGGAGATGGTCGAATTTCGACCAATAGACAGACTGAACTGGCTAGAACGACTATAATTACATTAATTAGTGCTCATCTTATTTCTATTAAAACGTTGCAAAGACAAAATAAAATTATAATACATGAGTGAAGACTATAATGAAGATTCATGACCTTCATATACAACACAACAAATAAATTTAGTGCAATACCAAAAAGGTGTTCTTACTTGAAGGTGCCTTAGGGATCCTACAAAATATGTACGCGTATGTTATTGTGTCTCTATCCGTCTTTCATATTTATGAAGATAGACAAATTTAGTTTTCGCCTGAAAAATACGAAGACCAAGTTTAGGTACCAGCCGAAATGAGAAGCAATTTGCTTTACAAAATAGGAAAAAACACCAAGTTTAGAAACAAATTTTGGATGCCACAAGTTTTTCTAACAAGCGGTGGTGCTTATCGAAAACTTGCATTAATAATCACCTGCATTACCGATAACGTGGACAGAACTCCGCAACAATTTTACTTGTTAGAATTATCAATTCTCAAGTTACACAAGTAACGCGTTCAAGATTTTCTCTTTCAAAGAGCCTTTAATTGCTGCTCAAAGTTGTAGTCTAAATAAACTCTATAGATTACAACATGCATTATGTGGAAACATTTCTGACAACTCTAGAAACTCCCAAAAGTCTGACAAAACAAAGTACAACTCTGTGCCTTTCGCAGTATTTCAGCGCGAAATCTTAGTCGACTGGCTGTCATATGGGTATCTCTGTTTCTCACTCTTTGGAAGTATCTCGGAAATGACTACAGATGCCGACAACTCTTAACTCCAATAGTGTGTGCAATAACTGCTCCCCTCTTTCTCATCGCAGCTAACACGATATAGGCCGTACCGAGTTCAGCTCATTTCGTTTACCAACTTGGCTGGATGACTGTTTGGATGGCAGATTGGCAGGCCGGCCGGCATTATATGCTGTTGTGGCTGGCTGGTTGTGTTTTGACCATAATTTATTACGTTATTATGCATGCTGGCACGCAAAATGCGTTCGCATGCCAACATAAACGCCGCCCCTTACCTCAACCGCTGCACACACCGATGACATCTATCAAAGCGAGCAACGCCTCCTTGGGCCTGGGTTGGTTGCAAGTAATCAAAACGCACGACAGACTGATTCAACTCGGCAAGCTGGCTTTTGAAGTGTTGCCTACACGTCTATATATACAGCTCTCGTGCCTCGATCGTTCGCTCGCTTTCATGTCGCATTTAGTTAGAAATTAAGTTCAAGTTTATCAGAAAAATGAAAACGAAACAAGCTTCACGCGAACTGTTTGGATGAATGAGTGAATGAGATACGCGTGCCTTTAGTTCAATTTAGTGGAGCTGCTGCAGCAACTGCTCGAGCAAACTGCAGATACATTTACGTGTCGGCAGCTTAGCACCTCATTTAGTCAGAATCTTATCGCTTCGGTCGTATCTAAAACTTATGCGAGCGACAACTTCACTAAGAACAACAAAATATCTATTATTAAATGCCACTTCATCACTAAAAGATTGAAATCGCGCACGTAGCCTGTCACGTAGTCACTCTCTGCACCGAACACTTCATTGCTTCCTTTTCATAGTATTGTACATATAGTACTTAGTCATTTCACTGTTCTACTCATGTCATTCATTACATACTATAATCAAAAGACAATCATACCCATTTTTTGTTTTAATTTTTCATAGAAATCGTCATCTTTAAGTTACATGCAGCTGACATTCAAAGTGTTGGACAACTTGTTTCATTTGCAATTAAATTGTGTGAGAATAAATATGTACAAATGTATCTCACTTTTGCATTTATAAAAGCTTTGTTTTTGTGGTTTTGAAACTTTACTCGGTTTGATTTTGGTACTAAATTTGTTTCGAATTTTGTTCACGCAAACATTTAATTATCACCAAATCGCGCTCACGTAATTAATATGCAAAGGGGTAAAATAATACAATACTACGCAGCGCTAGTTTTGTATCTAGATACATGCAATCTACGATATGTACTCGTATATGAATAGCTGTAATTATCATGTAATGAAAACGTGAGTTCCAGCTCAATATTAGAGTTTATTTTTATTTATTATAATTTTTTTTTTTATAATTTGTATGCAATAATAGTTTGAAATAAAGTGGCATTAACAGGTTAAATGGTGTGCTTTGTTTTGACGTGGGAACGTTGCAACTGTTTGTTCGTATTGTAGAATAATAACAAATAGTAAACTAAAGTGAAAAAGATGAAGTGGAGTGAGCTCGACTTCGATATCCTTTGTGCTTTGTCCAAGAACCATAGATTTGTATGAGGCCCACATTACATAATGCTACGATCAAGATCTATTTGAAATAATTTATTTGTTTGTTGTGTAATTTGATGTTACTAGCTTAAGTAACAAATACTCGAAAGTTATAGTTTTTATATGGCTACTCCTTATAGTCGGTTGGCACGTTTATTTCATATACTTTGTTTTAGGAGGGCATTGGAGAATTTAAATATGATCTCTGATAGTCTCTAAAATTATGGCGTTCATAGAGATAGCTGACCTCTACGATGATAAATCACGTCTTCTATTGGTTGTTACATACATTTGCACAAACTTAATCCTCGCACACCCTTTTAACCAATGTGTAACATATAGTCTACCGCCAAATGACAGACTTCGACAAGCGATTACTAGTACAAGCAAATATCGCCCGACTGCAATGAAACAAAAATTTGTTTGCCGCCCTCTCCCTCTCTCTTTGAATTTGTCGGTTTTCTTGGTTTCATCTTGTTTTCCCTTTCTTTCGTGCGACAAATAAAAATTAAAAATTGTCTTTAATAAATTCTTAAATTAACCACCAACTTCGAGAAATTTTGGAGTTCTTCGACAAAAGTAAAGTGATTTTTCTAATCAGGATACTACTCTTGAAATCCCTAACTTTTTCCAGTATACTGCAGTCGAGTATACCAGACATCGAGTTACCCAGTACCCTGTCTAAATATATAAAATTTAAACCATAGATTTGTGTGGGGCTGTATTTAATAGTGATCTGATCTGAACCAAAATTGGTAGCTTAATTAAACTCCAAAACGGACGCGGGGGGTGGTGTTTGTTTAACTTATAGTGGGGTTAACGCGTTAATTTTACAGGGGGAATAGGAGAGTGTAATTATCGACCTTCGAAAACTCTCTCTCTTATAGTCTCCGAGATCTTGACTTACGTAATAACGGTCAGACGGACGGACAAGTAAACATCGACTAGACTTATGATACTGATCAAGAATATATTACCATTTTTTAGCTGTTACATAAATTTGTAAAAACGTAGTTTACCGCTTTACCTTAAGGGTACAGGGTATAACAGGGTATATCATTTTAATTAGTAACTGCTTTGTTGATACAAATGCGATGATTCTGATATTCTAAAATTTTTAGTGGATCTGCTAATCGATCGTACATTATCAAACATTAAAATCGTACACTAAAATAAAATGTTTTTTTGTTTTTGTTTTTTTTATTTACACATAATTATTCTGCAGTGATAAGATCATGAAAGAAACTTTGAATCATTGTTTTCAAGTGGATATTCGCGTATTAAATCATCCGCTGTTTCAAGATTCAATGGTCTGAATGAACAATAATAAAAAAAATGTTGCACCAGTTATAGAAACATTGGAAACATTTCTCACTTCAAATACATATTCAAAATTTGTCGATGTTATGCGCCCTTTTTGGGATGGCGCCCGAGGCAGATACCACAGTTGCGTCACGGTGTGTGTATAAAAAAAAATATTAACAAAAACATATAAAACCTTATACGTCAATACTTTGACGTATAATTTATTCATGTGAATACATTGGTAAATCAATTTGTTTCCTATTATAAGCGCATTACAGAAACAGAAACAGCAACTCCAAATTCCAACTCCAATGATTTAATAAACGAAAAATATGCTAAATTGGATTCAATTGCTGCTAAAATTTACACCCCACATAAAGTAACTTAAAAGCATTTTGAGCAACGTTGACAACCCGCATACGGCACAGCGAAGTACAACTTCACATCATTCCATTAGCTTCAACTGAACTAGGCTTCATATAGCATTCGCAACGCGATGTCAATAGACATATGAATGCATATCGAGCGTTGTCACCATTCGCATTTCGTTTGCAGCTAAAACATTTCCTGGTACGAGGAGCAACAGCAACAACATCAAGAAAAACGACAATGCAGCAACAATTTAGCTAAACTATTACAAATCGCATTAGACACTAAATTTAGCAAAGCCATTATCAGCATTGAAAGAGCACCCCCAACCGACCGACCGACCGATCGAATGCTCCATGCAACGTGCAACATGCAGCAGGCAAAAGTGTAACCATTGAGCAGCGCAAGCAAGCAATGTATTCTGCAAAAAGTAAGTAGAAGTGTTTGTGCGATGGAATAGGGACTGGTGACGTCGGGTGCAATGGAAAAAACGATGTTGTTGCTGTTGTTGTCGTCGCCATGTCTCTTTCAAGTCGCTGACATGGACAGAGCTGCCACTGGAGAGGAAAAGCAGCAGCAGCTGCCGCAGACGCAGCGTGAAAAATTTGCGTTGGTCGTTAGCATTGCGATGACAACCGCCAGCAACAACAACAACAACAACAACAACAAGATATACGCTTAACATGCCACATGCATCATCATCATCACCGATGTCGCCATATTCAACTGCGTCGTTGTCGAGACTATATCCTCGTCCTCAACATTGGGAACATAGTTTAATATCAGCAACAACAAACAACATTTTGCGTATTTTCACTTAATTTACATGCCGCATTTTTTCGTTTCTTCGACAACACCTTCAAACACCCAACATTTGCTGTTCTTACTGCATATTGAACGTTGCTGCTGTAAGCTGCCAATCGTCATCGCCATCATCAACAATCATTGTCATCATCGTGCATAAACACAAATTACTTTCGACCATAAACAAGAAAAAGTACATGACCTTATTATGTTGACAGCATGAAGCAACACAGCACAGCATGGACTTGCAACAAAATGCTGCACATAATCATAGCCAGCAGCAATATGTTGCAGCTGCACACAGCGCACTCTGCTAATTGTGACAATTATGCGTGCGGGAATCGCTCGACTGCAATACGAGCAGTGTGTAGGTGGAGCATATAACTCATTCGATCGCCAACGCAATTGGCTACAGCAGCATACTCATAAAAAATGCATATAAAGTTTTTAATTTACAGGTTGCCAAACTGCAGTGTTGAGGACTTCCTTGGTAACAATTGCTGTTGCCGCCTTTGAATGAGGTATAAATCATACGACTTGCTTTCTTCTTACTCGATTTGTATCTGTTGCTAGTGTTCCTTGCGGGTTTTTTAAGTTGTTTTTTTTTTTGATTTATGGGCTAAATACGAGAGCAACTTGTTAAACCTTGAGCTGTATAACTAGTGCTCGTAGTTGATGTCTATACGAATAAGTACAATGCATTCAACACTACGTTTCGTACATTTCATTAATTGGGATTAGAAAAGATATTTTCGATTAGCAATACAGGCACTGCGAATAGGCACTGAAATAGTTTTCAACAGAAAGAATCTGATACGTTTACAGTCGTAGAATATCTTTCCCAAATATCATGAAAATGGCTGAATGGGAATTATAAGTATAGTAAGGCAAACAAATAAACGAAGTCTGTTTGAGCGCGATATATCAAATAATGTTAAATACATTTATGATCAGAAAATAGACTGATCATGAACATTGATCACGCACTTCTACGCGCAACGAATTCTTCAGAACCATTCTGATCAAGTGGTTCTGAAGATTGCACTTATTGTCTATGTTCATCTGATTTTTACATCATCAAAATATTTCGTTTTGTTAGATTTGTTAACAACAAAATTTACGATGAACGTTTCGCTGCTGATGCCGATACTTTAGGACTGTTTTCCAGGAACAACAAAAAACACCAAGGCGAACAATTTGAATATAAATTAAATTTTAGAAAAAGTTCCAGAAACTTTTGGTATTCATAGTGTTTTGATAAGAAAAATCTCATGTACCAAATATTTAATATATCATATCGTAGATGTTTATTTTATCCATCTCCATTAAATATTTTATTTAGTTCCCAAAACTCTAATTTTTTGCTTAATATTTTTCCCATATTCTCATCTTATGCGCGATTATTTGACCAAAAACAACGTTAAAAGTCATACCGTAAGCTCTGAATTGATCTGACATGATCTCGTGTGACTTCCACAACGACTCATGTTACAGAAGCGCTATTTTATTTATTTAAAAAATCCATTGTTACGATTGGGCTTTGGTTTCGAGGTCATAACCATATACCCATGTTTCGTCACCAGTTATGACCCTTTTGAGCAAATCTGGATCGTTGATCGACGTCATTCAATAACTCCTGAGCTCGATAGCAGAAAATCGCCAAGCACGCAAAACACTTCTAACCCTTATGCCTCTCACAAACAAACTAAACATGCTACATAGCTGAAACTGTAAACATATGTTCGTGACGAGTGTACCAACACAACACAACAAAACAAAAAAAATCGATAATCGAATGTACGTTGCCCGCGAAATTTGAAAAGTCTCCTTACTTTTTGTACACATCTCGTATAAAGCATTCTTCCACAAGAAACTATTAAATCAACTTTTAAACTGATATTTGTAATAATAAATGAGTTTTTCATAGAAAAACCCAATAGTGAGGATTTATATTCACCCCTAAAAAGAGGTGGAACATATTGATATGGATAGGAACAAAAGAAGATTCCGTACATATGTATATAGATATAGCTAGATCGAATCATCTCGACGTGCTGATCAAGAATTTATATATATACTTTATGAGGTTTACGATGTCTTCTTTAATGCATTACAAACTTTCTGACAAATTGATAATACTAAATCACAGTGTGTGTAAATCGCATACAAATTTTTTCATAAAAAGTCAATTTTAATTTATTAATCATACTTCCTATTCGTGACCGAATGAGTATTTCTGATTAATAAATTTTTGAAAATTTCAATAAACTATGAATGATCGGATCATATATAAAAATGCATATCTCTTTTGTTCTAATTCTCTGCTACAATGGTTCTTGGTTCTTCTTTGTCATTGTTCTCGTTATCGTTTTCACCTTGCGCTATTTGCGCACAGCGGCTAATCATAAGTGATTCACTCACATAAAACGAATCTCTAAAAGATAACAAATTGAAAATACTACAATTAATGGAGCCACTGAGCCATTAAAATGTATACATAAGAAAACGCTGCGTACAACGACCATCTTCCACTGTGGCATCAACGAAGGCGCCGAGCCGCAGCCTCCCACCATTTCAAGCGCTCTGCATGCCACGACCAGGGCACTTTCCCATCATGAACAATTTCTCAAACGAAGAAAATGGTTTACATATATTGATGACAGCCAAAGAAAATCAACAAGACATAACTTCAACTTTTTCGGGTAAAATCGAAGCTGTAATCACCTGTCTGCATCCATATTTTCTCATCCATGTCTTTTTCTGGATGTTACAAACTTTTGAATAAACTTATAAAACTCATTCTTACGCCATACATGAAGCGTATACAAAAAAGTAGAGTGGGAAAACTAAGCTAAAGAAATGCAGCAAACCAGCAGCAACATCTGCGTCTCCATCGATAAGTATTTGTGTGCAACATGTTGCCGTCGCAGTTTTTGTGAGTGGAAAACTGTTGCAATATGAAGGGGATTCACTTTCCTCGTTTCATTCCATTGGTTTTTGCTTGTCTAAGCAGCTTAAATGGCGTCTGTGAGGCAGCGTATCAAGCTGTGAGCGCCACAAAAAAAAAACAACAACAATAACGGCAACAAATCGACCACCGACGCCACACAAACACACACACACACACAAAGCCCCATACATACACATAAATCAATCTGAATACAAGGCGACAGCAACTTCAGTGCGGCAACATCATCTCCGACAACAATAAACATGAAGCGACACGAAACAAAGACATCTTCCAACTAAGTGGCACTGACAACAGCGCATTTGTTGCATGCAACATGCGCGAGCGGCATTTCAGTGGGTGCGCGGTAAAGGTGCCGGAAAAAGCAGCTTTTAGCATCATAATAATTTTCCCAAATGAAGCGAGAAAGAAATACCTTTTTTTAAGCGATTGTTTTTCTTTTCTTGTTTTTTACGGCTTATAAGTTGGACAGTTTTTATTACTTCTGTCATTTGTTTGTGGCAGCAACAACAACAACACTCGCTGGCTGGCCAGTTGCCTTCTGAGGGGATGTCGCCGCTGTTGCTTATGGCATATTGACATTTACAAATGTCAAATAGCACCTCACATTGTCTAAAAAAAAAACCGTGTCCGATTTCATATCAAATACAATTGTCACACAATATGGCAACACCAACCATAACAAAACAATGGCAACATTTTAGTGTTGACAAGCACAAAAAGCAAAAAAGCGACACTCCACTCCACTTCATATCATTTCCAAGCAGGTGTTGACAATGCAAGGCTTTTTATTTTATTGTCAACGCAGTTGTCGTTGATTAGTTGTTTTTTTTTTTGTCGCTTACAACATTTATTTAAAACACTGCAATGACACGACACATAAATTATGTTCCATGTACATTTTGGATAAGTTGACAGTTCCGTCAGTTAGAAGTTTCAAACTCTCATTAAATATGATTAGCGATTAAATTCAAAGAACAGTTTATGATTGTTTATTTGTAAAAAAAAACGTGCACATAACATTTTGTTGAAAATGTGTAAAGACAAGCTGAAAACGTAAAAAAATGGCATTTATATTTGAATGGAGCCCAATTTTTAAATTTAACTAATCTTGGCTATTTCTTTCGTATTTGAAGGACTCGGTGAATAAATAATTTCTTAGGAGTTTAGAAGGACTCGAATCTTTGCAGAGTCTCAACATTGGAAATCACAGCTGTGCCTCATAGGTGAATTTTGGCTTTGTAGAGCAGAATTTGATATTCAAGACGATGTTTGGAGCAAGAACTAAACATTTTCATTTATTCATTTTAATTTGTATTGTGCGTCTTTTTGCCGAGACTGTACAATATCGGATCAGAAAGCCGATAGATCTAGTTAAATCAACAGCGCATATTAATCAGTCTGCAGCTAATTTTTGTTCTTTATCTAATGCGCATTCCGTAGGTAATATCCTTTTCAACTACGACTATGCATGCCTAGATATGGGCGAAATATTTTACTTGGTAATGGATTCGAGCTCTCCTTCTTACAATATTATATTGTATGAAACGCACTCCAACTTATTTATTTTAAATCAACCCAACAGCCACTTCGCGATACACTGCACAATTAATTCTCTTTAATTGGACCATAGATTTGTACGGGGCCTATAATCTATAGTGGCCTATATAGCTTAAGTTCACAAAAAAAAAAATTCATATATAAAAACCAAAAATGTGGACTACTCCTTATATTGGTGTCGGCACGTTCATTTAATACTAATAAGTATCTGAAGAGGAAAATGGAAAGTCTAAATTTAGAAACTCTCTATCTTTTACTGTCCCCGAGATCTTTTCGTTAAAACAGACTGTTGAAAGAATATGTATATTAACTTCGGTTATTATTCGGTTTCGTTAAAATGGTCCGTCTGGTAAATTCAACTAGCGAAATTCTTCTGAATTTGAAATACATACTATTTTAACGAAAGTGAATCCGAACAAATTATTCGGATTCGAAAACCGGAACAAGGGGCACGGTTCCGGTTTTCGAATCCGAATAATTTGTTCGGATTCACTTTCGTTAAAATAGTATGTATTTCAAATTCAGAAGAATTTCGCTAGTTGAATTTACCAGACGGACCATTTTAACGAAACCGAATCCGAACAAATGATTCATAAAATTATTATATCCTTTTATCCTATGGGTGAGGGTATAGCAACTGTATTTTGGATTGGTGTTTTATGTTTGCTCTTAAGTTTGAGAATTATCCACAAAAACACGGAAATTCTTCAATTGAAGGTTAAAAGAAAGTCGGTTATTATACGACCATACAGCACCCCTCATTGAAAGTAACCATAACATAACCGATGACGCATCCATATGGGGCGAAGAGGGGGAGAGGTGGTTCTTAATTTGTTATGGAGTGTTACAATAGGGGGAGGGAGAACTAAGATTCTAGATATTTTAATAGTGATCAATTTATCGGGCATCATAGAAATCAACGCTGCATCATGTTCGTGTCCAATAAAGAAAAAACTGCTTTTGGATCGAGAATTTTATTTATTAGAGACGCTTTGTAGTCTGTTGTAACAATTTTAACTAAACTATTCATCATCATAGATGTCAGACAATAAACTAGTAAGCTGACGTTTGGAAGAACATATGTATACGACATAGATTACGGATTACAGCACTGCGATTTTGGAACCACACAATGAATACATTCTAACATTAAAATTTTTGATAGATTTCTTTCACATATTACAATAGATAATCTAAAATAGGCTTTCCCAAAGTACATTCGCAACACAATTTTACGTGTATAGTTACTTTCAACCATAATCGCAAAATGAGTACAAACTGAGGTTGAAACAAACTAAGTTCATCAAAGTCTCATTACTATTCAAATCATAGAAAGTATTACCCTGACGATTGGGTTAATCTGGCATACCGGTAATCGATGCCAATTGCAACTTTCAACGAAAATTGCTTTATCTATCAAATATTTTCACAAACCTCATTGACGACGATGACGATGATTATATGCCGAATGTTGTACGAAGCTGAGAAATATCTGGAACACCTAACTGTGTTTGCCACATTAAAAAGCCATTATTCAAAACAAAAACAAAACAAAAAACAGTCCACCCAATTTGCCTGCACAGGCAATGTTATTCGAATGGCTGATTCCGCTTGCATGGAGATAAAGCACTTTATGGGAGAAGATTGATATAAAAGTGGTGGGATGGGAGGAGCGAGTGATGTAAAGAAAGGCAACTAGCTACCAATGCAACAGTTTCGAATTACATGAAAATTTAGATGACTTTAGCTTTGGGCTAATTACAAGCGATTTTTCGTTTAAGTGTATGTAGGAACAGTGGTAGTCACAATGATGGAGACTGTATTGGAGAATGCAAGCAAAAAGGCGACGAGAAATGACCAAGAGGTAATTATTTTTTATTTTTCAATATTTTGTCCGAGTTAGTCTAGTTGTTTAAATGCGCAACAGTGGTTGAAAGTGAAACTAGTGGCGGCTGCTCGTGTTGCTGCAAATATTGTTTATGTTGTAGCAAATTGTGAGAAGGAGGCGTGTCGGGGCATGCATGCCGTATGCAGCAATAGTAATGACTGCACATATGAGGCTTTTCCCGGGCGCATTAAATGACTTTGGCGCGAGATCCAATTTGGCTTCCGTGTTGTTGTTACATGTCAATGTTATTGCTTTGATGTTGTTGTTGTTTTTGTTGCTGCTGCTGTTGTCGTAGAGTTGCAATGATTGTTGCATGCCTTGTAGCATTATGCGGGCGTTTCTGCTTGAGGCACAGCTTCCTCACTTCTATGCGAAATACGCCTCATTTTCAGTTTAATTTCTCCTATTTTTCTCATTTACCGTGGTTTTCATTTTTCTTTGGCTCTGCCACATTTGAAATTAGATTTATGTGGCACAAAGTAAGCAACAGATACTCGTATAATATAAACGCTATGAATAAAAATTTACATAATTACTGTGGTCGATTTTATTATTTTCCGGTTTGTAGCCCATTTTTTTTTTTTTTTTTGTCGTACAACACAATTTATTCGAATTGTTTATTCGGCACATTTTTTGCTTCAAATTAAAAGGCAATTTTTCGCCCCCCATTTTTTTTTTTTTTTTTTTGTAAGTTATCATTCGATTGTAAATAAAGTTCCAATTTGGAGTCAGTCAGTTTAAAACGTGTTCGTTTAACAAATTTCATTTAGAAAACGTGTGGCTATTACAAATTTCTTTCACCATTTAAAGCCATTTTTGTATCGATTTGATTTCGATTTTGGCGTTTATTGAGTGATTTTTTATGCAGTTTTGTATATATTTTCGTATACTCGTATCTATGTATTTTATCTCATTTCGAAGTTTTCGATAGCTTGTTAAGCGTGATATTCATTCAGCCGTATATCGAATTGTAAGTTTTTTCTTTTTCCAATATACTTGAATTGTCTACGAACATTTTTGGCTCATTTGAATGCCGTTCACATTTGCATTATTAGCTGAATATACATAATTATAATTGGACACTTGATTGATTTATGTTCGATTTTGATTGATGTGTTGACTTTGAGAACAATTAAGAATTAACATTTTTTTTACCATTTTGATTGCATATGTATGCATGAATAATGAAGATTTTAGATGTTATTTTTTTGGGAAATACTGTGCATATTAATATTGTTGAAATAGCGAGATGAGCAGATTAAGATATTTTCGTTTGACTGGTTGTCTCTGCGTCTATCAAATATCACGGATGGAAGGGCTGGTAATTATTATCAGGCAATGACCCAAGAATAAACATAAATTAATGCCGTAATAGGCGTTTATTTATTCGTAAAAATAGCACTCACTTAGTATAGACTATAAATTCATCTAAAAATTATATAGAATGCAGTAAATGCGAGAGAGAGAGAGAGAGAGAGAGAGAGAGAGAGAGAGAAAGAGAGAAAGACACCGCGCACCTATAGCCAAAATATGAGCAATCCCAACAATAAGTTTAAATGTTTTTTTTTTTGTGTTTTATAAAATTTTATTTGGGTTTAATTTTTTTGAATTTGTTATATATAAAATTTTCTCTGGTGACAAAAAAGCTAGAACAACGACACGACCAACAGTGTTGAGTGCAAAGTTTTTTTAATCATCTTTGATACTTAAGCTAACAAACACCCAACTCAATTTTGCTCAATTTGCTAAATAACATGCATTTGGCTGTGGCTTTTGCCAAGAGGCTCCCTCCCCGCTGCATTGACGAGGGCTAGTGAATTCACTAGCCATCGGTAATGTAGAGTGGGATTGGTAAATTTACTTGAGAACTAGTCTTTCGTCTCTTGCGAACTGCCGGGTTAAATTCAAGATTTAAGATATGACTACTTTCATTATATGTAAATGTTAAGAATATTTAAACTTTGATACAACCCAAAACTATGGATTATCTCTTGTGTATGTACTAGACCACTGCGCCAAAATAATCGTTTTCCCAAATCAAAACATTTATATTGTTCATTTTATTTGGATCTGAAGAAATATTCCAAACATAATCGAATTGTTTGATTGTTCGATACAAGAAACTAACAAACCTAATGAAAAGACGAGGTAAATGAGCAAAACAGACCGAGTCTTTAAATAGCTCCCTATTCAACATTGCTTAGTTCGTCCGTTTCTTTCCTACATTAGCTGCAGCACCATTTGCACTCTACAAGCAAATAATCCGTTTTTTTTTTTTTTTTGTATCTACCAGTATATGAAAATTTAAGCAACTGCGTCACTTATACATACTAGAGCATATCGCTCATTTACTCTAATTTGTTCTGATTGTTGATCACCTCAGTTTGGTCACTGCGCAAGCATTCCGACTTTTGAAATATGCACACAGTGCTTGCTTGCGTTCGTTTGGTCAAACGAGAACATACGAAAATGAAAACATGGAAGTCTATAAATAGTACCTTGTTTGCCATTTCGAATGCATTTTTGCAAGGCTTTAATATTTATGTACATCCAATAAATTTAATGCAGTTCATTATTTTCATGACGAACATTAAATCACATATTGCATGCGCCCCATTAAGAACTATGGTGGCCTTAACAAACAAATAACAATACAAAAGTAAAAGTTTGTAGATTTCTAAACCACTTTGTTTCAATTGGTGCACTTAAAGGCACGCAAGTCAGACACCTGTTTCCTGTACGCATTGATGTTCATTCAATCCTAACAGATATTTTTGTAATTTTAGCAAGGCTACATTTTAATTAACTGCAATTTGCCAGCGAAAAATATAGGTTAACTCGATATACTGCAGTGGAGACGACCCATTTGCCTTCAACATTTCTCTATGTCAGTAAGTGATAATTTGTATAACACACGCAGCACTTTTTAAGTCCAGCCGTAAAAGTAAGCTAAGCTTTCCTCTGTACTAAGCTTAACTAAACTCAGTTTAGTTGATTGAGCACAGGCGATGTTTACGTGCTGCCCAGAGGTTATGGAACATTTCATGATTTAACTGCTTCATTTTATTTTGCTTGAAGTATTTTTTGTTTTGTTTTTTTTTTTTTTTCAAAATTCAAGTTTCTGGCGCTTATATTACTTTTATAGCAGTCAAATGCGAGTGGAAGTTGATGCTAGAGCGACTACTAACGATATCTGCTCTAAATAATATCACACGAAACCAGTAAGATATCCACATTCACTAGTGAAACGGCAAACAAATCTTACTACAACATTTGCCAATTGGTTCGATCTGACTTTTAAAGTAGAGTAGTTACGTGAAAAAACAATTTCATTTTCCTTTTTAATGGCTTGTAGGAGCAATCGACTGGCATGCAATAAAAGTTCAAACGAACCATTACTATAATACTTCCATAAATCTGCCTAGTTTCACTGATTCACTGTACTACTTTGTCTGAAGTCTGAAGCGCTGTGTGATTGTGGATGCCTGTAGGACTATTTGACTGGCATACGATTCCATATACTTTGAAGAAATAAAGATAGCAAATAAAAAAAAAAAAATAAATAATAAAAAAAAAAAAAATAGAATGTCTGTAGATAGGCAATTTACAATAAATATTGGTCAGTTAACGATTCGATGTGCTGTTGTATAACACATTAGTTTGAAATACTTTTTTATTTAAGGGAAGTCAAAAATTAAAATCTGCACGTTTGAACTCTTGTATTGCAATTGAATTAAACTCAATTTTTAAAAATAGATGTATGATATTCGTAAAACAGATTAATATAACAGCGAAAAAATCTAATTTTGAAGAAAAAAATTAACAAAATTTTTCGTTCTTTGAATCGATTAATAATATACAAAAAAAAAAAAAAAAAAACAATTCGATTTATCCTTTATACCCTTAAATTTCTATATTCGAATCAGTTGTGTTACCACTTTTTTATGGCTGATATTCTGTCCCAGGTTTTTGGTATTTTTCTTCAAATAAAAAACTGACTAAGAATTTCTGTAACTAAACTCCCTTTGCAAATCAATTTTCTTTGCTTAAACTTTGAAATCAATACAATTTCATCTTTTGAATACTATTAAAACTGAAGCAATTTCTATTCTAATTCTAATTTATAGAAATTCATGAAAATATTTAACATTTGCGAATTTCCTCTCTTCGAAACTTTTTATTTAAGGGAAGTCAAAAACACGTTTGACAGGTGTAAAACTATAAATGGTAAATTTTTGTTGTAAATCTATTTAGCCCAACACTGTTAAAACTTTAGTGATATTTTTTTCAATATTCTCAGCCGTTTGATATAATATTCCTAAAAATGACAAAGTATCTGTAGGACGAAGCCATGGCCATAGGACCTTTATCAAAAAGGAGAGCACAACAATTATGTGTTATAATTTACACACACAAAAAGTGAAATTATCCACAACCCTCTATCCCATCTACAACCGTCAAAAAGGCGAAAATCATGCCAAAAACTAATATGAATAAAATTTATTATATTAGGATTTCAGTCTAAGCCCTCATTAAAAAATTTAAAAACTGAAGTAAAACACCAGCGTAGCTGAGGTGAAAGGGGCCAAAAGTGTGAAGAATATTAAAGCTACGGTGTTCCACCGAAGTTACCGTTTTGCCTTGTTTTAAAATTTTTAGATTTCTTAAGCATTTTTATGAAACCTTTTTTTTTCCATAAAAATTTTAGTTATACTTCTCCAGATTATCCGAGGTGTGATGTGAAAACGCTTTTGTCTCAGAAACGTTCAATATTTATTACAGAGTCTGAATTTAATTGTACGCAATCTTCAAATACAACAATGAAATTCCAACTGAGCAAAACCGCTTAGCAAATTCTCAAGATTTGCATTATAATTTGCAACACTTTCAAATAGATTATTCTTCGCGTACCGATGAATCGATTCAACACGCTCTAGTTTTACTCTATCTTAATACATATATCTATTTTTGTTCTTGTTTTCTTTTTTTGTGTTGTGCCTGTAAGCGATCATGAGACATGCTAATTTTAGTCAATATAAGATCTTACCGATAATATGAAATCGCAAACAACATTGTGAGTGGCTAGATGAAACTATGAAACAACATTCAATGACGACAAATCAAAGTCAGTCAGTCAGTCAGTCAGCCAGTCACAACGCTGCCATATTAGTGTCAAATTTATTAAAAAATGTTGACAAACGTCAAAATATTACACGAAAGAAAAAAGTGCTAGAAAGAGTGTTGTGAAACAAGTATTACTTTCATTAACATTTAATTTTTTTTTTTTTTTTTAGTTTAAATTGGCAAATGTCAAATGCCGTCATTAATTAGGAGCTCTAATTTAATGCAATTCGCGCACTTGGAACGACAACAACCGAGATCGACGCCATTTAACTCAGTCCAACTCAAATTGACTGGAGCATACATTTTTTTTTCTCTGAAAACTGACATTGACACTACAGGAAGCAATGTTGCCATACATATTTTGTTCATAGAGCTTTTTTTGTGACTTTTGCGCCCTGCAACGTAGCAGCAATAAAAAAGTGTAAACATCAAGTAGCTGCCACAAATAAAACGTGAAGAAAAAAAAATAATATGTAGTCTCAGTATGAAATAAAATAAAATTTAATAAAATCGAAAAGTAAAAGTGAAATTTATGCATTCGCTTTGCCCTACTCTCTACTATTGCTCGTATACTAACTGATTCGATCCGATCCGATCCAACTCGCGTTCTTCAAAACAATGAAAGTATCCCGAAAACTTTACAACTACAGTCAAACCAAAATGTATATTGCTACAAAAATAAACCAAATCAAAATTTACGACGTGCTTGCGATCTTCATAAAATTCGATTTGATTTCATTTTTGTTGCACGTCGTCGCTGTTGGAGTTTTCTTTTTGTACCCTTTATATATATAGTGTGAAAAGAATACTATAATTTTGTTATAAAATTTGTAACGCCTTACAGAAGGAATTTTTCACAAAGAATATTTATTGTTGACCAGTTAGTCGAATTGATCTAGTCATATACGTCTATCCGACAGTCTGTCTGTGTGTTGCGTCTATTCGCTTTTACAGATATCCGTAAGCGATCCCATACAAACCTAATTGAGTGTTTGATTAAAAAATGTTAATTTTTATAATATATATAAAAATCATAAGGATCTTAATAAAACATCTCACATTTATCCAGATTGGACCACAATAGAATAGCCTACATACAAATCAGAGTTGTAAAAGAATGGTTAATTTTCAATTCCCAAGAATAATCGATTATTTAACCATTCATACCAATGCAATTTGAATCATTCAAAATTAATTGTATATTTTGAATCATTCTTTTTGAAAACTTCATGAAAAAATTAATGAAATTTAATGGCAATTTGCATCATTCTAATTTTTTGTTTGAGTAAAATTAATTTTAATTTTCATTCAAATTGTTTTTTTTTTTTTGAATGATTCAAAATAATACAATTTATTTGGAATGATTTTAATTTAAATGCAAAATTTTAAAAAATAATTATTCAAAAATGATTAATTCAATGCCTGAATGATTTACATATTCATTCAAATTTGAATCGTTCCCTTACAGCTATGTTACAAATCTATGACTCAAATATAGATACTTAGAAAGTGCGCTAAAGTAAAGACTATCTATCTATCATTAATTATAATGCTTTGGAGTACTCATATGTACACAGATGTTTCTTACATCTAACACCATAAAATGTACAAAACTATGGTCTGAATAGGGGTTCAAATAATGTTATTAACTGCTTTACTATTCTATGAATTTAGAATTTGCGATGGATGTTACTATTACGTATTCCTACAAAATATTCAATATTGGCTTAGATTAAACCTCTATAGCGTACATACAGACACCATTGAAATAAAAAGTCCAGATAGTATCCATATACATATTTTTTATAAACAATCTAATATTTGTCCAGATCATCCATTAAAGTGTAGGTATACCCTTTCACAAATAAATGACATTGCAAAGTGCATATATAGCAGGGTCTACATTATTTTAAATGCGAGTATATAGTAAAATAATGGTTATGAGCGAGAGCCGTTTAGTCCTGATAAACCTTTTTTTTGTTTTCGTTCAGAAATACATTTCTTTTTTTCACTATGCAATAGAGTATTAAAGCTTCGGTTGAACAGAATTTGTCGTTTTCTCTTATGTTTTTTTTTTTTTTTATCTTCTTAGTTGCACAATTTTCGCTCTGTTTGCATCTGTTGCCAGTGGGAATTGAACTCGCTCCATTGATGCAGTTCCTCCACTCTGTTTGCTTGAGTTGGTATTCATTGTGAGTCCATGAACTTTGTACAATATTTTTACTCGACTCGAGCGAAGGCAGTTCGAGGCACGTTGTGTCCATATTGAATTTAGTTGGCTTTGCTGCAATTGTGTATGACTGTTTATTTGATTTGATAAACAAATTGCGGCGCATTATATCGATTACTCGTCATTATTTTATTATTTTTACGATTTCTTCAGAATAGCTTTTATTGTGGAACGTGGAATTTTGTGTGGGAGAATTACTCGGTGGCATTGGTGGAGTACCATCGAACCAAATCGTAACGTACTGTCTGGATCTGAATAAGGCGATAAGATATGACGTCACTCTTTTACAGCCGATTGCGCTTGGTCAGAGGAAAGCATAGCGGGCATTCTTAGGAGGAATCGGGCACTGTATGGTTAAGTGAGATAGGATCCTATAAGCTTCTTTTATAAGATTAAGAATATCTATTGTCAATGCATTTCTAAAAAAAAGCTTTTTTATAATATTGAATTTATTTTTAAAGAATTACTCAAAAATTTTGATACGGATACGACTAACTCGGCCTAGGTCTTGAATTGTTGTTGAAATGTTAATCGATTACACTACAGTTCTACACAATTGTTTTTGACTTTAAAGCTCACATTTAAATAACAATGTGGACAATACTAGGTGAAAAAGAAGTTTGATTAATTAATTAATTTAATTAATGCGGATGTACATAAGTTTCGAACTGGTGACATTATTATAAGTAAAACTTAAAATGAAAAATCAAATTTGACCTGCAAACTGACAAAAAGTAGATGGTTTACTAGGTAATAAAGGGTGTTTTTATCAGTTAAGTTTATTAATATGACAAAACGCAAAACTTTTTTACGTTTATATTTACTTGTTTTGCAAATTTAATTGTTTGGCAAATCTTCATACAAAGACTTACGCCGTCGAATTTGGTGCGAGAAAAATAGAACTTTTTTGAAAACGAAGAATATGTAACGGTGGCGCCTGATATCGAACCTATTTGTTTGTTTTTTTTTCTTTTTTTTTTTTTTTTCTAAAAGTATGTTCACGGTCTAGAAGGCCTTTACTGTCAACAGGATGGCATAGAGCAACCATCGACTTATTGAGGAAAAAGTTTGACGACAATATAATCTACAAAAATGAACCCATTGCCTGTCACCACTGGACTACTTTCTGTGTGGATACTTGAAATTGTTTGTCTATCCGGAAAAACCACCACCGATTTCAGCCTTGGAAGCCAATATGGAGCGAACTATTCATGAAAACGACCTCGAATGAATTTATGGAAAATTGAAACTCGTCAGGCGTTCCGGTAGGAGCCATATGCCAGGGTAAAAACTTCCACGAATTCCCGATTGAGCTTTCCTTATTAATTTCAATGGCGGCTGTAGACAAACTTCCTGGTTTTCACATGCCACACAAAAACAATATAATGCCATTTACTTTCTTTATATTCGTACAATAATTTTCACCACTGCTATTTTCAAACATTTTAACTATTTTCACTAAATTAATTAATTCAATGAACGTCCAAGCGAAACGCATCAAACGCAATTAGAAAATATCTATGATACATTACAAGCCAAATATAATTAAAAGCCAACAAATGAATGAACTAATCCAATAAGTGGCACCGGCGACCATTACCAAATACACGGACGACGATCAAGGCTAACAACAACTTAAAGATGGACAGACGGTCCACGTCGGATGAACTGATTGAGTGATAGACGGACAGACAGACAGACATACGGACTGACATTAATGCGCGTGAAATGAAAACTTGGCTACTTTTTCTTAGACGTTTTTCTTTTCTGAAGAATTCAATGAATTCATTAATTTTGCTCTTGGTTCATTTCTAAATTACAAAAAAAAAAAAAAAAAAAAAAAAAACATACAATTTGAGTCAAGTCAAAGAAAGAAAAAGTTGCCGCTCGAGTTGATCGTGCATTCAAAGGCACAGAAATAGAATCTTATCAATGTGTCTAGTGGTTTTCTGCCCAGCGCCGTAGTCGTAGTCACCGCAGTTCAGCATTAATGGCAAGCCATCAAAGGTAGGTAGACAGCCCAGAGTATGCCGCCGATTCGAAGTCTTTCAGATCAAATGACAATTTTCCATTTTATTTTCCTCATCAGACTGCATATACTCGTACAATAGATTTAGTTAGATTGACTTTCGAGAGCGATTGCCGTCTATGCTTCTAAATTTTATTTTCGCTTTTCTTTCTATTTTCATTTTATAATACGAATAATGCGTTTTTAAGTTTATTTTCGAACGTGCTTTCAAGTTCAAGTTGAATATTTTTTCGAGATCTTTGGGTAGCAAAGCCAACTTCAGTCGAGACAATAAATTAGAAAAGTGTCACGAAGTGCATGAAATGGATTAGTGGATTTATAGATCCCAAACTTTTCAAGAGACACGCCGAACGAATGAAACGGCTACAGATCAGACTGAGAAGATTAAGGTCAATTGAGTTGCATTCGTGCACTTCAATTTAGAATTTATATGCAGCAACGAGAAAATAATAAAGCTTAAATTGTCTTTCATGAAAGCTAAAAACATTCGAAGTCGATAACTTGTGCATACATAGATACATATTTGCAATAAAAGCAAAGGATTCGGAAAAACTTTCAGATATTAAGACATTTCTATGCGAGGGATGATTGAATTTTTAAAAATTTTTAATTCTGAAGAGATTAAACCTGTTAATATGTAATATAATGGTATTTTTCAGGGGCTCTACTCATATATATTTACAATGGTTGGTCTAATTATCTAAAGATTGGTATTTTTTAGTATAAACGTGCTGCTAACGTTTGAATTTATGAGCTTTGTTTCTTTTGTTATAGCCGTATAAAACACGAATAATATGAGCATATACTTGCTCCTTAATTTTTTTTGGGATTTTAAAAACGGCAAAGTGTGCGAGAGTGTACAGCAACATTTTTCAAGTCGAGTCGTATAGGTCATCACACTTGACTTTAGTTTATATTTTTATTGAAATATACAGAACCAATATAAGTATTTTAAAAATTATGTATATTCACCATTTGCGCATGACATGTCAAAGCAATTTTCTTTGCATTATTAATTATTGTTCTTTTTTCTAGTATTATTGTGCACAATAAATAATTCAAAACACCGTAAAAATGTAAATAAATATGCTAATTCTGCCGAACTGAGTGCAGCGTCGCCTTATCTTTCACATAGATGATCATATATATAAGGTATTTTTCCTCATTTTTATCCATCAGGTTTTCGTTTTTTTTTAGCGAAACTATATTTCAACCTCTCGTACCTGTAGAAATTTTGCTTTGTATATTTTCTGATCTGCTGTAACAAAAATGAAGGAGCAAATATATTATTCGTGTGTCATACGGCCATTAAATATTTTATCTCGTCGAAAAAAAGGAATTAAATCGTCAATATTTTCGTGCGATAATTTTGTACTACTATCGACGTGATTTAAATTTGAACTACGTGCTATCATTGGCGGATCCAAGGGGAGACTGGGGAATGTTCCCCCCCGATTTTTTTTTCGCAGAAATCGATAATTGACTACTAACTTGGATCGCCTCTAAATACGAGTAATTTTTTCGAGAGGAATTCGATAATTTGCCTGAGAGGTGAGAAAAAATAGTAGCCAGCGATAGAAAATACTCTGATTAATCTTTTCATTCATTTTGTTCTGAAATAAATCCATTTTTTGCCACAAAACTCGGACCGAACTAATTTGATCGATCTCCCTATATATATTCGCCTGTCATGATAAATAAAACTTTGGTTTGAGCGAAATTTATGTTGTTCCTCCATTTAAACTTAAAACTTAATCTTCTACCTTCGTATAACTTTGACATAGTATATGATATATGCACTTATTTATATTTATATATGTACTCACCGATGTTGATGTACGTTTGCTGAGCAGATTGTCGAGACAGAGCTGTACCTCGAATGCCTTCAGATAAAGCAAATAATAACGAGTTCGCAGACGTTCCAAATTTCCCTCGCCTTTTTTATTCTGCGATGAAACTGATGTGGAAGATGCTGCTACATTTACGCTGCCACTCAATTGGATTGGGGGCGTTGAAGTTGCAACTGCAATTGTTGTTGTTGCTGACTGATGTTGCTGTGTACCTTCTTCAGATGTGATGCCCAATTCCAAACCGCTGCTGTCGCTGCTTGTCTTTGGGTTTGTAGTCTCCTCTATTGATGAAAGTGATGAAGTGTTTTGTTCCGTTGATAAACTTGAATACTCGCTTGTTAAAGAAGTTGGCTGCGGCTGTTGGTGATGTTGCTGATGCTGCTCTTGTTGCAATTGTTGCTGCTGTTGTTGTTCCCTTTCGGATGCTGCACGTATACAAGTGCTTACGACTCGAGCGTGTGATACAATTTCATTGTATAACACCTGGAAGAAATTAAATGAAAATATGGAAACAGAAAGTGTTATTAGTGGCAGTAATAAAGTATACTCGTATACTAAATACTTATTACTAAACGACTTTAAGAAAGTGTAACAAATTGACTATAACTAGTTAAATATCGTTTAATTAAAGTTATTATAACAACGTGGCTTATGCTTTGTACGGGTATAAGAGATATATTCATTTATTTTCTTCTTTGTTTACTCGTAAAATAAAATAAAAAAATATAATTATGATTTATAGTAAGTA
This sequence comes from Leucophenga montana, assembly GCA_035044765.1. Taxonomy (NCBI): domain Eukaryota; kingdom Metazoa; phylum Arthropoda; class Insecta; order Diptera; family Drosophilidae; genus Leucophenga; species Leucophenga montana. The sequence goes on from JAWNNQ010000431.1 coordinate 233,745, forward strand.
GTTCGACATGAATCGCTGAAATTGATTTACAATAGCGATCCCCTGATGTGCTTCAAAGCTCCTCTGCAATTACTTCGCACGATGGAGTTGTTAGTGTCTTCAGTGGTTAATCTATCTGCGTGGGTCTTTCCCAGAAGAGAACAAGAAAATAACAATCTTCGCTGCCGCCTCGCTCGTTTGTGGATTTATGTTGCATGCTGTATGCAACTATCTTTTTTGTTGCATGCAATTTTCTGTCATTATTTATTTTTAGTTTGACTAGTTTATATTCTATTAGTGCGCAATCTGCGATTGAGTCTCGTTGCTCCATTCACTTTTCGAAGATTGCTTCGAAAAAAAAACAGCACTGCATGAAAGCAAAATGGGTAGATTTACTTTAACAAATAAATACATTGGTATCCTGTATCGAAGAATCCGCTTAAAATTTGAGTTTTACCTTTTAATATGTATTTGGTCAATAATAACCAGGCACGAATCTATGTCGTCTAACAACGTTTTATCAGAACAGCTCCTCTCGGAATAAATTTTGTTTTTTTTTTTGAATCTACCAAATTACTATTATTATAATTTTTTTATTATAATGAAACATTATTCAGCGTTTGACCTCAAGCCATTAAAAATTTCGGTGGAAAGTACCTATTACAAAGGCGGAAAGGAAAAACTATATTTCCAATACATACAGGAAAGTCAAAATATAGAGCTACAATTGTATCTTGATAACTGCAAGAGTAGATCAAATTAAGCAGGTAAATAATATCTCTTTCAGTGTTCATTAGTTCCATTTAGGTTCAATCTCTTTTTTGCGAATATTTTCATATGTGGTACAATTATTTGTGACCAGGACAAGAATTAAGCGGGAGTATTAAGAGCGAGTAATGATTTTATTCGGTTTATATTATATTATATTTGGTTAGGCGAACACATAAAGAAGATCATCAATACATAAATTGCGGATAAACTTATTTTAAATGCTCGAAACCATCAGTTTTGATAAGACGAGCCTGTCCTGATCTTGTTCGTAATCTGTTTTTGATGACTTGTCTTATGAGAACGATTTTTCTCCACTGCAATTAGTTACCGTCAAGAACTGTTCTACAAATCCGAAAAATGAACAGCAGCATGTACAAACAGCTCTTTTCGTTCCCAAGGACGACTGGGTTTACGCCCCGGACCGATCTGCACAAGAAGTTTTGTGCAGCCAAAGGTTGTCCAACTCAGCCCAAGTGGCTGTATCAGGTATCTATGTGTACAATTTTTTATATGGAGTCAACAGTTATGTCGGCGCAACTGTTGAAGATACTCCTGTGCCGCGCCGGCATTGAGAGGAACCCGGGACCTGGTCCCTGGTTCTGCTCTGTTTGTGAGAGGAGGATTTTCAGAAACGCGACCTCGGTCCAATGCTCTAGATGTGGCAGATGGTGCCACCTTAGATCTTGTTCGGGCCTCCAATCTCATAGAGACTGGTCAGAGCAATTTGTTGCTAGTTGTTGCTTAGGTAACTCTAATTCTGCTACCAATGATAGCACAGCTGTTGCACCTACTTCCAATGCAACTGCAACAACCTCCGCCTCGCAAGCAACTGCGGTTGCTAGCTGGATATGTTCCGTTTGTGGCAGTCAGATACATCGCAATGTTTTATCTGTGCGATGTAATGGCTGTCACAATTGGTGTCATATGAGGAGGTGCACTGCTCTTAGATCTCATAGAGATTGGAGTACTGATTTCTTTGCGTCGTGTTGTATATCTGTGCATAGTAATATGCTTGTCCCATCTGTGTCCCGGTCACCCGTGCGGACGTCATGTAGCTCCCGTAGTTCTACACAGTCTTGGCCAATTCTTCCGCCGCCCCGTCAACAAATTATGCGTGCTCGCAGTCCATTGGTTGAGCAGCGATTTAACTCTTTTAGAGTTATGCAACCCAACTGTAATGGTCTGCGTGGGAAGGTGGCTGAGATTGTGGACTACATGGTGCGGCATGACATCCTAATTGCAGCAGTGCAAGAGACCAAGCTCACAGACTCATGTCGGCTGGCATCTGTTGCTGACTTTAATATAGTCAGGCAGGACAGAGACAGAGACAGAAACAGTGGAGGAGGACTGGCATTCATTGTTCATCGAACGGTGAATTTCAGACCTTTTTCACTGCCTTCTGTTGGTCAACAGAATTCATTTCTGGAGACGCAATGTCTGGCTGTAAAGTCCGGAGATGTCGAGATAGAGTTTGTGAACTTATATCTTCCACCAGTCAACAGCTGCGACCCTGGGTATAATCCAATTTTGAGCCATGTCTTGCAAGGGGATCACCGAATTATTCTTGGTGATTTCAATGCACACCATGAGATGTGGTTTTCGGAATTGGGTAATGACCTTAGGGGTATTAGTATTGCGGACCAGATAGATAGCTCTCCTTTTTGTACGATCAATGAGGATTGTGCAACCAGGATGAGCACTACCACATCCAGCTCCCCTGATTTAACTGTCGTCAGTGAATCGCTTATTGCATACTCTGAGTGGTCGATTGATATAGCGTTGGGCTCGGACCATATCCCTATTGTGGTAAACATTACTCGTCCGGAAGATTTTGTTGAATCGGATAGACGAGTCTTTGTGAACTACAATAAGGCTGACTGGACTGGGTTTACACGCTGTATTGATCAATCAATCATCGGTCTTTTGCCTCCTAATGATGTTAAGGTAGGTGAAAGAATTCTTAGAGACGCGATCACTAAGGCTGCAAAGAGGCATATTCCTGCTGGTAGGTTTCCTAATATTAGGCCAGGCTTTCCAGCGGAAGCTGCACGCTTAGCGACCTTGCGTGATCAAATTCGTGCCAATGATCCGGGTGATAGTCGTATTGCCTTGTTGTCCCGCAATGTGAACAATCTCGTTGCGGAACACAGGAAGGCAAAATGGCTGGAGCACTTGGATAATTGTGACTCGGGTTCGCGAAGTCTGTGGAACACCATTAAAAAAATATCTGGTGTACCGCAGAATAGAGCTCTTTCATCTGTCACATTTGATGGAGTACAAATAGGATCGTCAAAAAAGTGTGCCACCTATTTCTGCAGACAGTTCGTGCAACACCCTTCTCAGCAGAATAGGTTGAAGCGTAAATCCATACGTCATATTAGAAGGAAAAAAGGACATGAAGATTTGGTAGATTTTACATGTGAGGAGGTTCTTGCTGCTATAGGGAAAGCAAAATCATCCAAGGCACTCGGACCAGACGGCATTTCTATGCTGATGCTGAAGCACCTTGGACCTATAGCGGTAACATACCTCACACACATGTTAAATCTTTCCATTTCTCAGTTAATTGTCCCTGATGTATGGAAGATAGCTAGGATTATACCTCTCCTAAAACCTGGCAGTGAAGCTGATCTTGGTTCCTCTTATAGGCCCATATCGCTTCTTTCACCTGTAGTGAAAGTTCTTGAGTCATTATTACTTCCTTCAATGACAGAACACTGCCCTCTAGCAAATCATCAGCACGGGTTTAGGAAAGGTCGTGGTACGACTTCAGCATTGAGCGAAATCACTACTTTTATAGCTGATGGACTTAATAAGCCGAGGTCATGCGAACGTACAGTGATGGTGGCTCTAGACTTGAACAAGGCATTTGATACTGTTGATCATGCAATCTTGTTTCAAGACCTGGATTCCACTTCACTACCCGGTAAAACAAAACGCTGGCTATCTTAATGGTAGAAGGGCATATGTTGAGTTCAGAGGCGTGAGGTCGGGTTATCGTAAGTTAAAGATGGGTGTTCCGCAGGGTGGAGTTCTCTCTCCTCTTCTGTTCAACCTTTATTTGGCTGAGATGCCCCTTCCCCCTCTCCATATAAAACTAGTGACCTATGCAGATGATTGTTCTGTTTTATCGTCGGGTCTGAACGTAGATGACATATGTGCGAGAATTAACACTTATTTGGATGATTTATTAAATTTTTTCAATGCTCGCAACCTTGGACTTTCAACTCATAAGTCATCTGCTTCCATTTTCACTTCCTGGACTAAGGAGGTGAGAATGGAACTAGATGTCTTTGTTGGAGGTCTAAGGGTTCCTACCGTCCAGTACCCGATGATATTGGGAACTACATTTGACCCATTGCTCAGATTCTCGGCTCATGCCACCAAGACAAATAACCGTCTTAAGTCGAGAAACAAAGTGCTGAAAGCGCTTGCCGGATCTTCTTGGGGTAAGGACAAGGAGACTATTTTAACAACTTATAAAGCTATTGGACGTTCTGTCCTAAACTATGCTGCTCTGTATGGACTCCTTTCCTAAGTAAGACTCAATGGCAAAGCCTGCAAAGAAGTCAGAACAGTGCGCTGAGGACTGCCACTGGTTGTTTGCAAATGACCCATGAGGATCATTTGCACAGTGAAACGATGATACTTCCTGTTCATCAGCATAATGAGCTGCTTTCGAAGCAGTTCTTGTTAGGTGCGTACAGAGTTGATCATCCAAACCATGGCACCCTCACTACGTCAGCGCCTACCCGAATAAGATCAGATATCAGGATATATAAGTCGAACATAAATCGCTTTATCACTGATAGCAACATTGGGGAGTATGAATATACTTCCGGAAGGGCCCAATTGCATAAAGATGCAACTGAGCATGCAATTCGATCGTTTAGGGACAACATAATATTAGGTGGAAGACCTCCACCTATTCATGAGAGCGAAAAACATCTCCCTCGTAGCACCAGGACTAAACTTGCACAGTTAAGATCCGGATGGAGCGTTATGCTCGAGTGCTACAGGGAAAGAATTGGGATAAGTAATACAAATTGCTGCCCTGATTGCGGTGAATCACCGCATGACACTTTCCACCTGTTCAGTTGTCCGTCCCATCCTACACAATTGAGCCCTTTAGACCTCTGGTTACGACCAGTGGATGTTGCCTGTTTCCTAGACCTTGACACTTGAGGTTTGCGTTTCGGTTTTTCTTCCTCCTTCACAAGCATTGCTTGCACTATATTTGTTCTATATATAATGAATTATACACATATGATTTTTCCTGATATAGTTCACAGGAAGAAGGAGCTGCTACAACAACAACAACAGCTCTTTTTCCAACCTTATTTAAAGCATGTGTGACGCATTGTCATTCGACTGACCTAGGCAGTTTTGAAATGAATCGAACCGTGAAATTAATTTGAGAATTCTAAGGCAACTTTCATTATTTCGCGAATTGATGTTTTCATTGGAACGTTGAAATTTACGTTCAGCCAAGAATTCATATAAACACAAAACAAAAAAAAGAAAAACAAACAAAAAAAACAAGGAGATATCATGGTCTTTCAAATAGTATATAGCAAATTTTCAAATAAATATACAAACAATTATTTATATTTGTTTAAATTCATTACTTTACTTTCCCCAACTGGAATCACATCTATTTGTTCATCCTTGCTGGCGAGGGACCCAGGGCCTCCACTAAATCCAGTTATGATTATAAATATTTTCCAGGACAGAAATCGTTCATCTGAAAATCATCTTTAAGACTACATTAGAAAGCCAAACAACAAACAAATCAAGTCATTAATAAAACTGCAAGCGAAAAAACTCTCCAAATGTCAGAGAGATGTCAACTATAATTTTCTCAACTTTATTTTTCAAATACTTGTGCAAAACTATTCACACATACACTGATTCCAAACAAACAAAAAAAAATGTTTAATAATAATAACGATATAATTCATTGAGCCATCGCTAGACAACTGAACATTTGAACAGCATTTCTGACATTTCAATTTGTGATTTGTAAAAAATTAATAAGAAAGTTGAAATGGAAAAAGGTACATAGCAAAATTACAGGTGAAAATTAAAATTTATGACTTGAGCTGCATCGAATGTCGACGAACATAAGCCTGAGTTAGTATAGCTGACAACGCCGGCCAAGGAAGATTATTTATAATGTGTCTTTAAAGTGTTTGGCAGGATGTCGCCGCAGTTGCAACACGCTTTAAATCGACACATTCATATACATTCAGATACATAGAGAGAAGAAGAGGTGTTACAAAGACAGACACACAGACAGACAGACAGACAGACAGACAGACATCGTTGCAATAAATAAATCGATAAATGGGCACGCGTGCGACGAGCACTTTAAGTGACACCGCCTCTTTCTCTATACAAGTACACCTTTATGAATATCTCATTCACTCTCACTCCCAAGTGTCAATGAATGTCAGTTTGGCGCTTGCCTTCATCTCTCTCCCTCACCATAATCGCAGGCAACAGGTGTAGTGAAATGCACTTTTCTTACTTTTGTCCAGGGAAATCGTTAAATCATATTTATCGATTTTTAGTTCCGACAACTATTCGACAATTTATTGTATTTTCCATTGTGTGGTCATTCGAGACATTCGAGAAAATATGCAACACCATTAACAGCGCACAATGCTCCCATGTGAGAAGTATGCAATAAGGTGTTTCCTCTTATTGTCTCGTTTCTCTACCTCCCAGATTTCCTATTGCCATATGACGCAATGCATCATATAGTTCAAGAGGTTAAACTGTTGTATGAAGATCAATGTACGATTATTACTTTACACTCCTCATTCAGCACTGGTGCTCTGCCAGCCAACGCAAGTTTCTTGTGGCTTGCTTAGTTTGGTTTTTGTGTGGCTGGATGTGTCTAGGTTTCTCTCCTCCTCAAGCTGAGTGTGTGATTGTCATGTGGGTGTCTTGTTGCCTCAAACATTTGTCTGCCACTCCCGATCCAACAAAGAAGCGACAGAGTGAAAAAAGATAGCCTGTGAGTTGCTTGGCAAGAGGTTGCCACCCAGACGAACTTTTGCCGCTTTTGACCCGCGTTTGTCAATTATTTTGTAATTATTTTTTTTTTTCGTTCTCTATGCTTCGTTTGATAAATTGAATATTGTTTTTACAATTGTTTGCCTACTTGTTATCAATATTTTTGCGATAAAATCGGAGTTTCTTTTCGTACACGGAAATTTAGTAACTAATTGCTGTAAGATTTCAAGATTGTAAATATTCAGGTCGTGTTGCACATAAATGGGCTTATGTCTTGATTGTTATAAAAAATTGTGTTAAGGTTAATTTAAAAAAAACATTATTGGTTTAATAAGCTTAAAAATTTTAAGTTCAAAATACTAAAAAACAGGAAAAAAATACGCCACCTTTCGTTGATAGCAAAGCATAAATACTGTTCACTCTTACAACAAATAAGAAGTCCTTATAAAGTGGGCGGGATGAACCAACTTTAATATAAAATATTCTTAAAAGCCGTGTGAGCGGAGGGTTTGTATATATGAGAGCTATACCTCGCTTGGCAAGTTAATTTTTATATATGGTTAGCTAAGATTACAAAGAACTATCCATACTCAATTTCATCACGGTATCTTAAAAATTGAGCAAATCAACACAGACATGCGACAGACAGACGATGATAGCTGAAACAATTCGAGCTGATCAAGAATGTATGAGAGTCGCCATTTATATTATGATCCTTGGCAATTCTAAGTGTTCTGTCAGCTGACATTCTCACGAGAAAGTTTAGTGTCTTGAAACTTGTCTCAGTGAAAAAAAAAAAAAAAAATTATACATAATTAACTCGTGACAAATTTCATGCGATGATTTATTACGATTTTCGATGTAGATCATCGACCCAAGAATGCATCGAAAAGGTCCCATACTTTGCAACAGTGAATCGCTGGTATAACGTGTTTAAGTACGAACTTCATTCGCTCAACGACGAATTTCGTGAATTGATACAGTGCAAAAACTGATAGTGCAAGATCGACATGTGATATGTGTACCGTGAAACTGAAGTATACTTAGGCATTAATTCCAACAGCATATTCGTACATAAGATATGGCATGAAGATTTACTAATGAAAAATTTTTCTTCTCGTTGAACGTACGTAATTTGACAAAAGCTCAAAAAGATGGTTGTATCGATTAGTGCAAATAAATGCTCAATGTGCTTCGAAACAAATGGTCGTTTGTTTTTTTTTTTTTTTTTCGGAAAAACTTATGCGACAACAGCGACATTAGAACAACGTAGAAAAGAAATTCTGAATGGTACACTATCACGAACTAATACGAACTCCTACATATCGGCTCAAACAAGTAAAATTTTGAACACTTAAAATATTGAATTAATGGGTCAACCGCCGTACAGTTCTGATTTAGCACTCAATAATTTCTTCATATTCCCGCACATCAAATTTCGTCGGCGGAGAAAAGCGTTGATGCGTTCAAAAACCATGTTTTGGAGGTGTTCCAAGCGGATTTGACAAATGCTATAGGAGAATATTTTTAAAAACAAAAAATCCATTTTCAATGACAAACCACTGTTTTTTTTTTTTTATTATTATGCTCACAATATAAATAATGATTAAAAACAAACGATCATTCATAATCTGAAATATATTCGATTATTTGTTATTATCGATTAATTCTAATAATTTAAAAAATAGCAAGGAAAAATTAACTCAATTCCAGAAAAGCAACTTTTCATTGCACTGTTTAAAATTTCAAATTGATTGAGAATAAAAACTCTTTCCGAAATTGGAAATTCAATATACCAAGACACAAGTAGTAATTGTATAACACAACTCAGCAATAGAAAACAGACGGTCCTTAGGTTAATTGATTAAATCGTGTATTTTATATAATTATATAATCGATAGTTGAACTGTGTTATGCAATCAATTTTTGATTGTCAATCGTGTAAAGAATTTTTTTTATTTGTCGTTAGTCGTTGAGGCAACCGCTTCATCAATATATACACACACTACATAATAGCAATTGAATTGAGTTTTTCCATGTATTTCTCAAATTATGAATTCCGTTTCTGTAGATACTCATCAGTTCATCACATAAAGATAATCAATACAAACACCCAATTCGTACTTATAAACGTGTTATAATGTCTTTTTCAAATTAAATACAGGAAAAATCATTCAGACCATTTGAAATACATTCCAATGACATCTCAAATTTGTTGTAAGCTAAAATCAATAAAAGCAACTTCAAATCTTTCACTGCACGCCAAGCTAAAATAACGCCGATAATTACTGTCATAAATTTTGCAATATTATTTTAAATTGCACAAAAATCGTAAACCAAACTGCGGCAGCAGCAGCAGCAGCAGCAAAAGCAAATTTTTCAGCGTGTTACTCATTAACGAAATGAGATTTATGTGGCAACAGGTGAAGTTTATAATTTAATTTCGAAACGATTAAAGTCGAATTGCACATGGGCATGCGTTTTAGACTAAGATGACGACGACGACGACAACGGTCGGTGATATCGTGCGCGCATGTGCAGTTCAGCTCATGTATCTTTCTATCGGAGCAGCTCATAGTATTAGCAACGACTTTGAGCTGAACCGTTTCGATCCGAGTCGAGGTCTTTAATTTGCACGCTCGAAAGGCGCCGTGACTCTTTCAGTATCTGCTGTGCTTTAAATTGGCATTTATTAATGTCTCAAATTGCAGCGGATTTGCCACTGCAGTTGATGTTGCGTTATTTCCCCATTGTTGCTGTTGCTATTGCAGATATATGCCGCAAGCGCATTTTGTTGCACGTTGCAGCAATTCTTTCAATGCACAAATAACGTGAATAATAACACCAATAATTGCCAATTTTTACCCAATCGTTATAGCCAATGAATGAATGAATGAATCAACAAAACAAAATAAAAATTTTTTTAAGTCTAAAGATACAATTACAAATTACAATGAATTTTTGCTCTTGGGGTGGGTGCCATACTCTTCTCTAAGGCGTTAAAATTTTATAAATATATTGTACAACGGAGCTAGAATGCGGTCGAGGTCGCAGAATGACATTTCCTATAATAAATGTTTGCCGCCGCCTCGAATGCTACTTTTCACAGTTCATAACGCGATTGCTCAATATATACTCAACAAATTTTAGATACTCCTCTTCTTCTTCTGTGTATCTGCGTATCTGTCTGCTGTGCAAATGCCAAGAAATAAATTCTCATGATGATGAGTCAACGAACCTAGAACGTATCTCCAATCTACAGCTTCACTTTATCTTATTAGAAGCAATGCGGTGCGGTGTGACAAGTGGCGTGCCACATTATATTCTATCGTGCAAGTAGATACAAAAATAGATGTATAGTTTTCTATGAATGTGCGTTGCGTCGCGAAGAACGCGTGTGTGCGTCATATATTTGTTAGAGAGCAAAATGTTGCCAAAAAATACACAAATACCCTCCACTAAAATGTTGCAATCAGTCTATTTAGGCATGTGCAGCTAATTAGCTAGAAACAGCCCTGTGGAAAATCTCAAAGATACTGCTTACAGCGCACATTCACTTTTTTGAATTTAACACAACATTTTTTGTATTTGTTTTTTGCATATTTTTACATAATTTCCAAGCGAATGTTCTGTTTCCTTCTAGCGCGATTCGACTACAAATGTAAATAGTGAACAAATCGAACTTGAAGTTCATAAGCTAAGTCACGAATTTTACATAATATTCTTGTTTTTTTTTTCTTCCTCTTTACAATGCGATTTTTGATTTTTGAATAACAAAAGGCATAACAAAACATCATAAGCATAAATGCATCAAATATTTATTATGAAAAATAACACAAGAAAAATCACTACAAAATTAGTAATCTGATACAAATGAAAGTAAATTGATGCACGTTTGTACGTTTTAGAATTAGTTATATTTTATGTGTTGCTTACAAATTTTTATATTCAATTAGCGAATCCAGCGACCTGAACACTCAGCCTGCCAATTTTGCTATCAATTTCCATTGTTTCCGTGCCACAAATTTCATGGTAATTTTCTTAGTAATTTTATCATGCATCTCTTTGTTAAAGAGAGAGACATAAAAGATATAACGAATTTAATTTATTTGTTGTATCTGGAGAGTGGCAATATTTTTATTGGATCATATTTCTTCCGGGGCCGTTTACATCTATATAAGTAAAAATGAATATATGTATGTTTGTCCTCTATACGTTCCTAAACCATTCATCCGATTGTGAAGAAACTTTGTTGGGTTATTCTGGGTATGCCCGCCAATAAATTAATATAGAGTGTTGAAATGTTGTATAAATGTTAATGGGATCGAGGGGAGCAGGGGAGAGGGAAGGCAAAGGAAGTGGTGGTAGAGGAAGGGGCCGGTTCAGGGGAAAGAGCGATAGGGTAATAGGAGGTAGGGTAAGACGACATGAGGAAGGAGAGGCAGGGGAATGCCAGCAACGCACCGGGTCCAACAAGTGTGTATTAAATATCACCCATCTGCGTCGAATAGTGGGAGAGACGCTGCTCATTTTTTTTCAGATCACATCGTTTATAACCTATTCTTGATCGATAGTAACATACTCCATAAACTTCATAACATTTCACAACAATATTAACAGAAAAACATAAATTTTTATATACGAGTATATAGAAGAAAGAAGGTTAATTTATCTTGTATAAGCACTAAAACGTGCAGAGTACAGCAGAAGTTTTTTGTACATTAATATGGCTTTTCAGGTATTAGTTAGAGATTTTACAAAAATCAATTCAATGCAAAACAGATAAGTTATGTTTCAGAAATATCAACAATTCCAGAACAGTAGTTTTATTCTCTAGTTTATTTTATATTTACTGCATTAAAAAATTATGAGTATTTAATTTCAAAGCATGGAATCATCATAATTGTTTACGTGGTTTTCAAGATTGAAGAGGATGTACGCTGGCCACTCCTCAGCAACAAATTACTAGATTAATAAAATACTTATTTTTTTTTAATTTTCTTTATCACATTCGTATTGTGTAATCATTAGTAAGATTCGAAAATGTGGGAAACGATAATTCTACCAAATGAAGAGGTAAATAATATACAAGGACACAGCCCATTTTTTCAGATCATCTTATTTTCCCGCTTATGGTCTTCTCCGCCGACAGCATGAGACGGCTCATTTCTTAGGTGGATCTTATTTTTTTTCGGTGCCCCTTACATATATACCGAATCTTATTCTTTTGCATCAAATAGATCAACCCGAAAAGCCACCCCGTCAATTTTCCTTCCATTTTTTTCATGGTTTGCCTTAATTTGCGTCCAAATTCACTACAAACTATGTATATTACAAAGCCCAACAAAAAATGTGACAAAACATTTTATGAAGCAAGTCAAGGCATACTTTAATCAGAGGATGTGAAATAATTTCGAGCACACAGCATAGCCATCCATTGCGACGATACTTCCTTAACTATCTGAAGTTTGCCTTCAAATTTGATCTCACTCGGTTGGACGGTTTGGGTGTTGTCTAGAACTACAATCTGTTGTACAATGTTGTTCCATATATTAATTATTTTTTCGAAAGATTTTCCAGCTCTATTCGTCAATTTATAAATCCTGAGCAATGCCAAGTACTTCATCTAAGTAGTATTTTCCTATAAAACGAAAAATCTACAAAAATAATCGTGCAAAAATTGGGTGTGGTACCTCAACAACAACTTTAATAATAATAGCAACACCAGCCTCACCGACCGATCGACCGACCACAAGAGAAAGGCGTTCCTTTGTATTACTCGCTTGAAGCTATTGTAGTCTTTAGTCTTTGGAAGTCGTCGTCATCAACGTCATTACTGCCAAGTTCTCTCTTCGGCATAATGAACTCAACTATCGCCGCCAAATAAGTACCTATTAGTGTGTGTACTAACTTTATGAAGTTGAAGTCTTATTTAGCTGCACAGATGGATGCGAGCAAAGAATTCATTCATTCTATGCACAACAAGTCTTCCATCTCCGATTTCCACTCCAACCTGTATCTACAACTGTTCTGTGGCGTTCTATGCAGGCGTTGCGCTCGTTTATATACGCTCGTAGGTTCACAGTCGCAGACAACTCCTCCTACTCCTCATCAAACAGCGTTTAAATCGCTTCACAGCTGAAGGAGCGTCAGTCAATGGCGCGAGCGTGTGCACACGTGCACTTGGCAGCCAGCAATTCTTACACTACCCTCTACTCCAATGTATCTGTACTCCACTCCCCATCTCAATTGGCAATCTTTGCATTTTCGCCAACTTTTTATTATTTTTTTTTTTTTAAAGGAGAGTTCAGTTCACTTTAGCTCAATTCACTTCGGTTTGGTTCGGTTCAGCTTTGTTTACTTAAAAGGCCAAGCCTCTGAAACAAAAAAGTTTCTATGCTTTAAGAAATTCGTTCTTTTGTTAGATACTTTGTAGTTATTTTGCGGTTTTTGCAGTCTTTTGGAAATTGTTTTCTGTTTGTTTTCTGTTTCCAGCTTATAATTAGATGTTACGATAAAATCATAAGGCAAAGAATTTGTTGAGGTTTTTAAAGCGAAACTGACTTTTTTAATTGACTTTGGAAATTATAATGTGGAAATATTTTCGATTTGTATGAGGAACAATTACTATAAATTCTAAATAATTTTCAAACGAGCAATCTCTTGAAAATGTTACAGTTTTAATACTAAAAAGCCTTTCAATTAATATAATTGCACTAATATCATTCTCAGGGCGTTAATTTTTTTATCGTTGTCTGAAAAAACAGTTGAAACAAGAAAAAGGAGCCACAGTTATAATACCATTCTTAAAAATAATGGGTAATTAAATCAAAATTTAAAGAAACTTTGTTTGAGTGGCGTTGAACATTCTTAGCAAAAATATTAGCCTGCACTCAAGACAGTTCAGCTATCAAGTCATCAAATCTCTATTGATACAATACCACCTAGTAGTATTAATGAAACTTGATATTAAACATAATTAAACATTCACCTTTTGTGTGTAGTGGAAACATTTCAAAACAATTATTATTCTTTAAATAAATGCTTAAAATGTAAATCATGTTATATACATAGTGCTTTTGTACAGGAGCTACAGCTTTTAGAGGCCGCATCACAGACATTTTGCCAAGATTATGGTTATAAAAAATTTCCTTACGAACTTTCCAACCAACATATAAAAGATTAATTGTATAGGGCGGACATGCAGACACACGGACATGTCTAAATCAACTCGTTTTGTCGAACTGATCAAGAACATACATATACTTAAAGGTTATTTCTCAAAAATAATAATAAAAATTAAAAAATTCATATTGATCGGTAATCATTCATTTTCTTCAGTATTGTTTGACATTTCATCATGGGAAAAGTTAGCCCTACACAGCGTCTACATTTTTTTCAGTTGTATTACGATAATCATCGTTCTACGAAGAATGTATTTCGTTCGCTTAGAGCAACTTATGGTCCATCCAAATGTATTAATCACACAATGTATTAATGTAATGTAAAATGTATAAATCAATAACTAAAATTGCGCTCAATATTTGGATTTACGACTTAGATGATGCACTGTACTCTAACTTTCATTGACCAGTTACAATTCGTTACACTACCTGTTTTTAAATATCTTTGAATTGAAGCCACTAAGATAGATTTTGGTAAATTGAGTAATTTTTGGCTATGACTTCTAGTAATGTGTTGGCACATATATGGGTACGATCTTGCCAAATTTATTAAAGATATATATGGCTTATTTTATTAAAATTTAAATGTTATCAGAATTACAATGTTTGTCAGTTTTCTAGTGTGGATCCATTTTGGCTAGACACATTTTTCTACTATTAAACGGACTGTTTAAAACTGTACACCCTTTTGAATTAGAATAATTAGGCATATACACACATTATTAACTCTTTCCAGGATATTTTTAAAACCGCCTTATGCAGTAAACAATTTTGTATAACTTTGTTTAAGAAAACAAGTCTACTATCTACAAGTTTATTGTTCAAAATATTAGTACCAACTTTATGTTAGCTAAACATCAAGTCACTTTATATATATGTAGTAAATAAAAAACCAAAAGAAATGTGCTTGCCAAAATAAACTTAGTTTTTGACAGCTTTCAATATATCTACGCGTATGTATAAATGTTTTTTTAATTTTCAACTTTCTCACCAAATATAATAAATGGTGATTCGCAAATATTTCGGATAATTTATGTCTGAGTTTTCTTGGAAAACTACCAAAATGTCTAACAAAAAATAAATTATTACTAAATTTTTGAAAAATACATAAAAACTGTTGTATCCAACAGATTATATTCTACATATACATATATTTAAATTGTGGCAACTACTATTCTAGATGCTTCCCAAAGAGCACAGCGGACAATGTGCCCAAAAGTATCTTTTATGTCACATAGACAATAATAAGTAACATGGGAAAAACTAACAAATAGAAAAGAAAAACAGAAACTAATTTGTGGAAGCAGGATGACGCATTAATTTTGAGTATTACGATTTTCCAGGGTTATTAACAGCACAAGAGATATACCTAGAAATATTTATAATGTACTGGAAGTGCACAACAGATGAACGGAAGAACAAAACGAATGAGCAAGATTGACATACAGCGGGTAAAACACTAATTTGTAAGGCATACAAATAGACAAACAATAAGAAAAAGTCATGAAAATTGACACTTCAAATCGAAGCAATGGAAATTGAGGGGAAATATATAGCGGTGCGGGTGCGGGTGCTGGAGCACAGCATGTGTCAAGTGCAGCATTAAAAGTCGAAAACTATTAATCTCCAACAAATGTCAACACACCGTGAAGACAAACAAACATTACGCTGAAGTGGGCCATGAAAATACCGGTGAGGGATAGAGAAAAAATGCTTAAATAGATTGCAAACAGTTCGGCTAAAGCTTAACGAAACCCCAAAAGAAAGTGTCAAATGGAAACGGGAAACAACTTTTGACCCAGAAAACTCTAAACGAAGACAGCGACAACGACAACACTGGCAGACTGGCTAGCCACTCTGACAGATGCACAAACTGAAACGAAATCCGGAAAAAATTAAGAATTGTCAGAAAAAAAAAACAAGAAAATCGTTCTTCATTTGAAGCGAAAATTTCTCTTGACATTAAGCGTGTCCAATGCAGCGAACAATAAAACACACCAGCCTATTGAGTAACATATCAGAGAGTCTGAAGATTTGATTTTCAGCATGGTTGACATAATCACGTCTAAGTGTCACGTACAACTCTTGTGGCTGTTGAGGCTGGAACTGCATCTGTGGCAAGGCAAGAATATGAGCTTGCAGCATCGCATTGGACTGTTTTGTGGCGTCACGTTCGAGTAGAAGACTACTCAGACAACGACGACGTCGACGACAATATCATTGGCGACACCGGACAATTTGTGTGGGTTTTTTGTATCGCTTATACAAGCGGCAAGTTAGGATGCAGCGGTGTAGCCGAATAATGAAGAAGTCTTTTGTGTGAGTTTACTTTTTTCTTCTTTTTTTTTATTTAAGCAGAACAAGTTTCCATACAAGTTTCCGTACAATATCTGCGAAACATCAACAAGACTATACAATACTTGTGGTATGTATGTTTGTATCGTATATAAGTATGTATATAATTTATCAGCTGTGGTCTCATTAGAAACATGTTACATGGCTTTTTAAGCTTTAAAACGCTTATGAAATTGAAGATTTAACTGTTTATTAAATTATTTTAAATTAAATATAAGAAAATTGTGCAATAAAAAATCTTTATGGTTCTGTGTGTGTAGAGAACAAGTTTTCTGATGGTATGATGTGATAACTTGTGTTTCGTGTGGGTTATTCCACGCGTTTTGGTTTAGACGACTACGAATTGTTGAAGTTGTAAAGAAAAAGAAACCGTTTTTTGTTTATGGTTCTTGGTGGTCTTAGATAGTGCAAGATACTTTTCTTAGATTAGTGCATTGCAAAGTAACAATATTGTTTCCAATTCATTCTGATACAATAGGGTCGACTTGTATTGAAGTGGTAGTAAATCATGTTTCAATGTCTCATTAATCTTTTCAAAACTAACAAAATAGTTGAAAGATCTTCTAGAAAAACAAAAACTTCTAAATATATCCATCACTGTGGACGGTAGTTCATGCAAGTGCTCTGTCCGATAACAAAATTATATATTACAATATACATGTAATAACAAAATTTTTACCCGTAAGTCCGAGCGATGCGTGTTATACCTATGTATACCATTAAAAAAGGTCTTAAAACGTACATTCAGAAAATGTGAAAATAAATAAAATTTGATCACACTAGTCTCCAATATGGGCGTTAAAAATATCCACCTTTTTCTTTCGCAACAAACTTTTTATTTCTTGACACCGAGTCCAACCATCCTAAGATTAAGAAAATCGGTCCACCCGTTCAAAAGTTTCGATTTTTTTTTTTTGATTTGCCGAATATTAAGATTAAAATTTCGAGCTTATATTTATTTAGAGTATTAACCCGTTGTTCCTGTGAAAATTCTGAGAGCTGCATCGCAAATAAGAATTGTGAAATTTTATCTATTTGTCATAATAATGCGATATACTAATGGCTGCTGCATTACAATTAATGTGTGCGCATCATTATACGAGGGCTGCTATTTATATTTCGGGAACTGGCAAATCGTACTCACAAAGTTTTGATGTACAATTGCTATTTGTTTTGTTTACAGTGAGTTAGGAAAAGCAATTTGACCAAAAAATGGAAATTTCAAGAGAAGGTTTCCGTTGGATTATTTTTCACAACTTTCGACGTGGAAAACAATGTGTCAATGAACTCAGTTCTTTGTATGGCGATAAAGCACCACCAAAAACCACAGTATATCGCTGGTATAGTGAAATCAATCGTGGTCGTAGTCCGGTCGCCGACGAATTCCGTGAAGGTCGTCCAAAATCGATTGTTCTGCCCAACAACATCGATTCAGTGCGTGAACTGATAATGCAAGATCGTCATGTGACATATCGTGAGATAGAGGCATCCTTGCACATTAGTTCCACTTCAATACATTCGATTTTGCATGCAACACTTAGCTGTAAAAAAAATTTGCTCTAGTTGGATACCCCATAATTTATCAATCGCTCAAAAAAAGGGTCGCGTCGATCGGTGTAAGAAATTGATTAAAAAGTTCGACCGTGGTGCTTCAAACGACGTGTATAAAATCGTGACAGGTCACGAATCATGGATATATGCGTATGAGCCGGAAACAAAACAGCAATCGACCGTGTGGGTATTCCCAGACGAGCCAAATCCAACAAAAGTTGTTCGTGGAAGAAGCACAGTGAAGCAAATGATCGCCTGTTTCTTCGGCCGAATGGGTCATGTGGCCACTATTCCGCTTGAGCAACGTATGACGGTCAATTTTGAGTGGTACACGACCATTTGTTTGCTGGAAGTCTTCGGAGAAATTCGTAAAACCAACCGCCAAAGACGAATCATTCTCCATCATGACAATGCGAGCTCTCACACATCTCGTCAAACAAGTACATTTTTGAGCAGCCAAAACATCGAATTAATGACTCATCCTCCGTACAGTCCTGATTTGGCACCCAATGACTTCTTCTTGTTTCCGAGTATCAAAGGTAAACTGCGTGGTCAACGATTTACGAGCGCCGAAGAAGCAGTTGAAGCGTTCAAAAACCATGTTTTGGAGGTGTCTCAAGAGGAATGGAAAAACTGCTATGAGAAATGGTTTGAACGAATGCAAAAGTGTATTGATCATCAAGGGGAATATTTTGAAAAACAATAAAGCCATTTTCATTTAAAAATGTTCGTTATTATTTGCTATTCCCGAAATATAAGTAGTACCCCTCGTAAATCTTATAAAATATATGTTTGTAAATTTTCTCTATGTGGTATCGCACATTAACTGCCATGATTTGAAATAAAATGTGTGCATGTTTCTTTTCTATAAATTTAGTAGCATAATTGTTTAATTTCCTATTATTTTCCTTTCCGATTAAGTATGAAAAATTACTTCATTGAACTAGCCAAACTCGGCTGGCTCTGTAGCACCCCATCCTGGAGAACCAAATTTTCGAGTACTTTGTCAACAGTTGTCTGCTCTATTTGGACAATTTGAGCTTTAATCTTTTATTTCATGTGGTTGATTGTTTGAAGATTGTCCGCATATCCTTCAATGAACCTCAAAGAAAGAAATAGAGTAGTATTAAATCGCAAGGACGAAGGAACTAAGAAGACCAGGACGATTACCAAGGCGGTAGTTGACATAGATAATTGAAAAAACAATATATAGTTACAATTTTATCATTTTGAATATTTAACAAGAAAAAATCTTAACTTAATTATATATTATAATCAATTCGAACAATGCATATAAAAAAATATAAAAATCTTTACTTTTTAAATTGATATCAGAAGTTTTGTGAGTGGCACTTAGGCTTCATCACTTGATTTTTACCTCGTCAAGAGTTTGTTTAATTTGATATATTAAACTACCATACATCACTTTCTCGCTTTGCTCCTAACTCTTATATTCTTAATCATTTTAACAATATCACAACGAACCAGCTCAAAACTCTTAGCTTGTAAACTCCAGAAGAAAAACCACACAAACTTTCTCTCGCATCATCTCAACAGAAATATGCCATTAATTTTCAATCATTACAACATCACGCTTTCTATGCATTACACAATTAACAAGTCGTTAGTAACAAATGAGATTTCGTCTTTTAACTTTTCTGGCGGGTGAAAAAAAAGAAGGTTGTCCTCGCCTGACTTACAGTAAACATCATTGGTGTTTGAGGCAATGCCTCAAAAGACAACAGTTATATGTTAGTTAAGCTAATCTAGACACAATCGTAAAAAGTTGATGTAATCTAATTTTAATAACCATAACCAACAAATACCAAAATAATGAAGCTGCAGAGTCAAGTAATAACAATTTTATAACAGCCGAAACCTTTCTCTGTAACACTTTCGAACCGCATAATTATAATTTTATTAGCTACAAAAAACTGAGCCCCCAAAAAATGCCGCCAACACAATCTGAGTGCAACCATAGCAATTACTGCAGCTGCAGCTTTATACTGTACAGAGTTGCATGTCACTGAGTGCTCTACGTCTTATGCTGCACTGAATCGATGCAACTGCTGCCGTTTTGTGGCAAACGAGTGCAACATGAATCCAACTAGTGTCAAATTACGCTTGCCAGCTTCACCATTTAACACAAGTAAAATACACAAACTCAACTCAAAAAGTTGTTACCCGTAAAAAACAGAGCTTCAACCAAATAATACAACTTTTTGTTTAATTTTTCCTTTGATGGCAGAGTGCACATTAACTCAGCTCTCAATGACCCTTAACGTCGACAGTTTTTAGCCTTCGGCATATTGTGAACTATTTTAAACTACTCACCTCAACTGAATTGGTCTTGATTCCACTAAGTGTGCTCGGGTGCGAGTAGTAATTGATGCGTTTTGAAATAGTTTTATATGATCGCGTCTTTTTTTTTTTTTTTTTTGACAACTTGAAGAGCTTTGCTATTACTTTTACATAGTTTGTTGCTTTAATAATATTTATGACCTTGTAACATTAACGGTGAGTTGAATTTTAGCTTTTTATTGAAGTGATGATCTTCCATAGTTTTTTACATATTTTTATTAACCATTGACAAGTTGGTTAATTGCACTTGAAATATTTTGCCTCACGTCTGCTCCCAAAGTGTGTTAAATGGAACTCTTTTAAGGCAAGCTAACAAAGTAATCTGATACTTTTTCGTTAATGTTTATGATTCTTAATGCTTTGGTGGTCTACAAGGCTGAAGTGGAAATTGATATTCGAAGCTGGCGAGAACTGACTTCGTGTGAGAATGTGTGTAGAAATTATTATTAAATACAAAATTAAATTTATAAACGAAAACTAAAGCGAAAGAAATTTAACTATTTATTCGTGGTAAGTAAGCGAGTGATTTGATCATTCATGTACATGTACACGAAAAGTCAATGGGTTCATGGAGAGGGTGTAGTTTTTTCTATAGAATAAGAAATTGTACTAAGAAAGATCTGGAATATCTAATTCATTGCACCTGAATAAGACATTTAAGCAAATAAAGATTCTTCTACTAGAGTAAACCATTAATTTTATATAGTTTTAAGAAACAAATTGGTAAGAGTATGAAAATATACATTTAAGATACTTTCTGGTTGCTTTTTATTGTACTTAGGATTTTATTCAATATAATTAATAGTCATGACACAACTGTTTTCTTACATTTCAAACCTCACATAGTGGTAGTTGGCCTTCACTTGATACCTGCGGTTGTGAAATCAAGACGACTTTGTTTGACGCTAAACTGAATCATTTCTTTTACACCGTGGCCTTTATGTTGTCATTAGCAGGAGCTCATGTGAAACACTCAGACTTTATTCTTCTGGAATATTCGGTCCATTTTGGGATACCGCAAGTAAGTGTGCAAACAGAAACTAACCACATTTCAATATAAAATTGTCTATATGAACCTTAAATTTTGGTGTGGACTTTATTATTGTCGAACAACATTTCTATAAACATACAATTATCCATGAGAGAAACAATCCTCCCTTAGGTCCAATCTGTCAAACTTTAACGACTCTCCCTGAAACTTATTTTTTGTGAATCCAAAACAAAGAAGAAATAAAAGTGCTTTAAACTGAAACGGGAAGTCTGACGGACGGCACAAGTGGCATTCTTGGTATAAGTTCCCACCATTTAATAAAAAATTACTAATATTGACGGAATTACATTTTACATTACAATTAACAGTTAAAAGGCTCGTTCAGAGAACCAATTTAAATAGATGAAACAATCGTTTAATTATTTGTTTTGCAGAGTAAACAAACCGCGTTTGAAAACGATCGTATGAGAAAAATTGTATTCCTTATACTAGTATATAATCTTGCACACCCTTTTCTCAATTACGAGTGAATTTTCCAAAAATTATTTGTGGAAGATGCTCTAATTCCCATTGGAATATGCTCTAATTTTTGCTATTGGCATCATCTGTCATTGTGACGATGAATCCTTCAATGCTTTACAAACGTTCATACAAAACGATAATTTCTTTTCATAGCCCATATAACCAAGTTATCCAAGTATAAAATGGAACGAAGATGACAACTTTTCTGTAATGAGTACTTCTTTGTACAATAACTCTCTAGATTAGCCACACACAAAAATTCAACGCACAATGAAAATCGTGAATCATGATCGAAGGAAGCTCTTAAACCGCAACAACATTAACCCATTTATTTAAGACAACAAACGGATCATAACACTTCAACTGATTGAAACTACAAATAAATCTACCAAATAAAATCGACAATAAAATAACAAGAGACATTTAGGAAAAGAAAAAAATTGTCAATTTTACAACTGAGATAGCTATGCTCTGTCTTGTTCATCTGTCTATTTCAAGCGAAAGCTGCGCATAGTATCCGAATTCGAAAACTACATATTGCTGGAAAATTTTAAATCACAGCAAAGCTTTTTATCGGATTGAACAAATAACCAAAATAAGAAAATGCTACGCAATAAGTGTACACGCACAGATGTTCAACTGAAAGACAAAACAACAAGACAATCCAAACAAATCCATTGTATCAACAATATATCATGATTGATTTTTTTCTCTCTTGCAGTTGAAAATGTTATACAAATAAAGTTTGTTTAGTTTGGTCGTCGGTCTGTGAGTTTTGAGAGTGGGAAATGCCAGAGTAGTCGCCTCAGATACAATAACTTATGATATGGCAGCCAAGTTTTTACTTTGAATTACGCGTATTTTAATGACACTTTTCGAAGACTAAAGAGATACATAGGTATGTGGAGTTCAAGTTGACTTTGGCGGCGGTGGTGGTAACGCATTTGCACATTTTTGACATTTGACAGGCGAAAGAAAATGCTGCATAATGTAAAAATGCAAAGATACATTTGACAAATGGTTGTTGACAATTTTATGCGTTTCAAATTTTGAAGTTTCTTCTTATGAGCTTGTTAAATGCTTTATTTAAATGATATTTTTAACTTCACATTCACTCTTTTTTTTTCTGCGAAATGACAGTAATAAATGCTTTATTGCTGGCCTACAAAGTTAAATAACTAATTACAGAAAATTAATTGGCCAATTGTACTTTATGTAGCTAAAGTTTAGCTCAACTGTCTGCCTATCAATCAATCATTTGCACAATCGGTTAGTGTAGTACTTCAGTAGAGTCGTTTACTACTCAATTGAATGCAATCACTTGCCCTGTCATTAAGTGTTTGTTGGCTTTTATGTTAATTGGGTGCTCTCGCACATAATTGCAGGTGGAGGTAAACCAAATCACGATGAACATTTTCTTCTTGTTCAACAGTGCTGAAAGTGAAGTTGTTGGAATTTAAGATTTAAATAGGCTGCTATGTAGTTGCTGATAGATGTCTTACATAAAGTTTTAAACTCCTATCGTTAAAATAGTAATTTAGTTTTATCTTGTTTCTTTTTTTACTATTAAACACAGCACTGACCCAACGACCTAATTCAATGTTTTAAAATGATACTTATTGAGGTCGTACCAAAAGCATTAGTTTTTGTTTCCTCAATTTGAAAAAAAAATAAAAAAAATAAATGTATCTCATAGTTTGTCGAGTTATTTTCTTGCTTCTTACTGGCTGGTAGTTATGCACTGTAGTTTGAAATGATAAACCCTGATAATATAGCGATAAATAATATCAGTGAAAGGAAAAGGAAAACAAAAAAGATGTCTTCACTTCATTGAAGCACTTTACTAGTTGAAAGCATCTCTGGGTCTGGAATTTCTCTGGAATTTGGAAAAACTTTTATCCGGAAAAAACATTGCACAGTGCCTAAAAATGTTACTCAGATACTCAGATATTTCTTCGATATTCGAATTTTTTGAAATACATCTTTAGTCCTGCACTTTCCGTAGAAATGTGATATTTTTGACAACAAGCACCTCACTAGGACGTAGTGCTATTAGTGCAAATTTTATTTTGATATTATCTCTTTGTCTTCATTGCTTCACCTAATTTAACTATGTCTATTTTATGGTAAGCATATTTTTCGTATGTGCTTTAAGTGCAATTATAAAGTTTGTAACACACACACTATGAGCAGGCACGATGAATTGTGATATCGTGAACTATTAATGTAGAATCATAATTAAAAAGACAATCAATTAGCACTACTGCAAAATAAATTTATACATATTAATATGTATGGCCAGCGATCGACTGAATCGACTGCAATCTAGAAATTATTTTTTATATTATAGCTTTTATAAAATATGCTCAACCAATTGCTCAGTGTCTGAACAGCAACCCTCTTTTTCGTTTCGTTCGTGTTCTCGCTCACGGGTTTCGGGTTGAGCGTACCACACGAATCGGTCTCTTAATGACCGCTCGATACGAACAGAACCGTTCGTCGCTCAACTACTGAGAGTCAGTAAGTGAGCAAAGCAAGCAAAGAGTCCGCAAAAAAAGTTTTTATTTTTGTTGCTGCGTTTGCCTTATTTTGTTGCCTTAGATATTTGGTCACAGGCAAACCATTAAAGAGGAAGGGAGAAGAGGATAGGGCGTATTTCTTTTGTTTTGTTTTGCTTTTTACTCATGCAGATGGTTACCTACCCACACGCGCAACACACATACATGCTCAGAAGACCGTTTGCCGAGATTTTACGAAGTAAAGGGTCTCGAGTGAATAAATGAGCCGAGCGAGCGAAGAGCAAACCAAAGAAGAACGAACTTTGCGGGTTTTTTCGCGACAGTTTCGCATCGTGTCAGTGGACGAGTGGTTTTATCTGACAATAAGCACTAGAGAGACCAATTATTGCGAGTTCTGGTTAGCGATATTTAACTATTTTAAATTTTTTCACACCGACTGAAAAATCACTGGTAGCAGTTGCTACTCGATCTTTTCAATATCAGTAATTGAGTAACAGTTGTTTCTTGCTACTTCAACAGCCATTTACTGCTTATTAGTGATATATCAAAATGAAGACTATGAAGAAAACTCTCCTTCAAATATTTTAAGTAACAAATAGATATAAGATTGATGTGCTTGAAGTGATCGCAGTAGCAGTTAAAAATCGCTATGATTTCACTGACTCGCTCATTTCTAATACAAAGTAAAACTCGCTATCTTCTATATCTTTTATGCTCGGGAATATTATAAACTTGTAGCAGGCTGCTCGCAAGGCATTGTTTAATATTTATATGTGTGTGTTTTTTATTTTATGTAAAGCCTATTTGTGTTTCATTCGTTCTATGAGTGACGATTGTTTAAGCCTTTTAATCCTAAAACATTCTACCGATTTTGATAAACTATAGATTGTAAATATGTCACATTTCAAATGGTATATTTTTTGTCAAAATTGGTTGTATATTAATATATAGACATACTTTCTCCGACAATTACATAAATTATTGAATGTTAACCGTACATTTTTTAAATAAAGCGCAACTTAATATATATTATTCATTATTTCTCGACAGTGTAATGATTAGCATTCTTAATTGAACATGAAGTATAATTTTTGCATATCAATTTCGCCGCATTCAGCAGAAATTCATCTTCCAAAGTTTTGCATGCCCATTGGCTACATATTTAAAATAAAAACTTTATTATGTAAAACCATGAGCTGCAGCTGGTAAAAAGTAAAAAAAAGTGCTTAAACACTTTTCATTGTTTCAGCTGCAAATAAGTTGTTTAAAGAAATGCTGTTCTGCATTACCATTCAGTACCAAGTTTGTATCTTAGTACGAGTAACTAAAGCTGCGATAAGGAAAAAACAACAATGAAAAACACTTTCACTATCAGTTACAAGTAAACAAAATAAATCGTGTTTCAAGTCATTACGACACCTTACAAACTGGAGGGGTAGTCGTTGCCGGTCGTGGACAAAGTCGGAGTCAGTGTCAGTCTGGCAGCTAGTCAGCTAGGCAGGCAAGCTGACTGTCAAGCGATCAGCCTAGTCAGATCGGGCAAGCTAAAGTCCGTGCCAAGCGCGAGTTATACCCAGAAGCTAAAACATCAAAATACACATCGTCTTCCACTTCATTGTTGCTGTTGTCTACTTTTCTCTCTGGTTTATTTTACCAATACGCCCCCTGAACCCAACGAGCCGAACTGTGCTGCCAACATCGACAATATTAACATCCACATTGACTGACTCTGCCTTGGAGCCTCTGTGCGATCTCTAACCTGCCATGCGCTGCATATTCACTTGTAAAACCGAAGACTTTATAATTTTGGTGCATGTAACTCATTAAACGGCGAACAAGTTCATAACTCAACGGCAATACTCTACCCAAAAAAAAAAAAATTAAAAAAATGAAAAGAAAAAAAAAATTGTTGTTGAAACATCATCATCGTCATTGACAACATTAACATGAGCTTAGGGTCAGGCAAGTCATATTTGCTTGGTAAAAAAAAAAAAAAAAAACAGAAATCACAAAGAAGCAATAATCGCATACACTTCCGATGGAAGCAAACCAACGAGTTGAGATGAGATGAGATGGGAGAGAAAAGGCACCTGTTACATTGTCAGACGACGCGAACCGGATCGATGATGATCAAAGTTTGTAAAGGTTTCTGTTGTGCAGTGCAAAGAGAAAAATTGTTTTTTAAAAGCATCGAGAAAGTGGGCGCATCCTTTGGGAGTTACGATCGATGCTACGTTGCATCAATATCATCAGCTAGTATGAAAGGCACTTCAACAAGAGTGATCCCATTAACGTTTAATGAGCGCGCAAGCATAGCTTATCAAGGGATGGATGGTTGGATGGATATTCAGAGACTGTATCGAATGCATTGAATTGGCCAAAGTAAAAGTCAAAAGATTCGGTGAGTCATGCTTCGGGTTTTTATATCTTCGTTTGTAAAAAGTTTTTTTTTTGTTGCTTTTTTTAGACAATCCAATGACTACTACACTGTTGAAACAAAAAACAAACAACAAAAAAAAACTTAAGATAAATATTTTTTTTTACATACGAGTACATGTATATACTGGTATGTAGGTATTTTCATATTATCTCTCATGAGACGTGATTTGCTACCAGCAATTTAATTTAACCTCAACGACATTATTTAAAGCTCATTTATTAGAAAATATAAATATTGTCTCGTTCGTGTATTGTTGTTTGCAAATGACCGCAACAAAATTTT
The DNA here is from genome assembly GCA_035044765.1 of Leucophenga montana. NCBI lineage: Eukaryota > Metazoa > Arthropoda > Insecta > Diptera > Drosophilidae > Leucophenga > Leucophenga montana. Next base: position 260,721 of record JAWNNQ010000431.1, read on the forward strand.
ATGAAGCGGCGAAAAATTGGCAATATTAAATGACCAAGGTCAATAACTTTAAGATGAAGGGTGGAAGTGTTGTAAACGCTTAGGTAATCTATTAAAGTTCAAAAGAGTTTGCGGCCAGCAACATTTTTTTTCATTGATTTAAGTTAATTGTTAATTTAATACAATATGGTGAAAAATTTAATTTATGGTGTTTGTAATTATGATTATAGACAAAAAACGGTTATTATTTTTAAGTATTGACTGATTATTTAAATTGGTGTTAATTATAATTTGATATAAATTGTGTAGTTATTTACGAAAACAAGCTAATCAAATGTTTCGCAACTATTTCCAATAAGAGTTTTTGCAGAATACACATGAAGAGTTAAGTAACAAACGAAGATTGAATAAGACAGATATAATCGATTTTATGAGTTTTTCTGGCTTGCTCGAGATTAATTCATGGAGACATTTTTTTTATATGTACGAAAAGAAAATAATAATGGAAATTTTTATTTTAGGTTCTGTCAGCCATGACCATCTCCTTTATAAACGTCAACTTCTGGGCTATCCTACAAACTTACTGAATTTGATTTCAGACTGTTTATTGCAAGGAACTCGATGGGTGCTATTTAAAAGCACTGTCTCAAAAATTGTTAATGTATCCACTGATGTGTCAGCGTAGCCATTACTTTTCATTCTTTTCATATACGATCTTTTTCAGAAGCAGAGACATTTGTTTATACTATATACAATACAATAATGTCGATAAGTTGCATTTGTGGTGTATTATTAAAAAATGATGTTAAAGTCAGTTTGTCCTTTACGGTTTGTGAATGATATTTGCGTTTGCAGAATGATGTCGGTAATTTGCTTTGTGTTTTTATCATTTGCTATGAGCATACCTGGCCGATATGGCAAATAAAAACTCAATCAACGAGGTGTACAAAATTATGTATTAACACGCTTTTATTAGCTTGAACTGTATCTATACTATACTATCTATCTATCTATCTATCTATCTATCTATCTATCTATCTATCTATCTATCTATCTATCTATCTATCTATCTATCTATCTATCTATCTATCTATCTATCTATCTATCTATCTATCTATCTATCTATCTATCTATCTATCTATCTATCTATCTATCTATCTATCTATCTATCTATCTATCTATCTATCTATCTATCTATCTATCTATCTATCTATCTATCTATCTATCTATCTATCTATCTATCTATCTATCTATCTATCTATCTATCTATGTAACGGAATCTTTCAACTTAATTTTCACCAATGTTAGGAAAAAGCGTTTTTTCTGGGGTAGCCCCCATACAAACCCACCGCCCACTTTTGATTTTTTGTATGAAAAAACAATTTTATTGTAGTCAATATCAACTAATAATTGATATGGTAACTTTTAGTAGAAGGATGTTTGATATATAAATTAATGTGTGGGACCCGCCCTCTATTTGGGGTAGCTCCCATACAAACCTATGGCCCACCTCTGACTTTTTGTATGAAAACTACTTTATTAAACTCAATATTAGGTTGAAATGCGATGTGGTGTCTTTTTATGATCAGTAGCTTACATACATAGACTAACGGGCGTGGACCATACTTTTTTTGGGATAGCCCCCATACAAACATACTGCCCACTTTTGACTTTTTGTATTAAAAACTTCTCTATTAAAGTCAATATAAACCCCTCGTGCAATTGTGTGTTTTTTATGAAAAAATTCTTCATTGAAATCAATATTACCTTGAAATTTGATTTGGTGGATTTTAGTGGACAACCACTTCATATACACATACAAATGGGCGTACCCCGCCCAATAAGTCCCATATAAACTCACATCTCACTTTTATGCATTTCTATAAAAAACGTCAATATCAACTTGAAATTCGATATGGCTGCATCTTACACATCTACTACATCGCTTCATACACATCTATTAGTGGGCGTGTACCGCGCACTTTTTGGGGTAGTCCCTACTTAAACCCCCACTTTTAAGTTTTACAATACTATTTAAAATTTCGTGTGAATGATATTATAGCTTCGCTTCAACTGCAGGTAACGTTTTTTCTTGTTTTTGTTTTTGTTTCAATAATTCCTTCTTGTTTATGTAATGTAGATGTCACAATTTAGAAGTTAATTGGTATTTCCTCTAAGAACCAAATCAAACAAAATACTACTGCCAATCAAATTTAAAGCTGATATTAGTGGCGAGCGATTGTTTACGTCACTACTATTTTTCACTGTTATCAAAAAATAGCAGTTTTGAAGTAACAGCAAAAAATGATATTTAATTTGATTTGATTTTTAACAAATTCTGCACACTGCATTGTTCTCATTAACATAAAATGCTAAATGCTATTTAACATGAAATAACAACATAAAATGCTGTTTGTCATTTAAATCTCAACATTTTATAAAATATCAGGTTATAAAAAAATGGTAGTAGCAGTTTTCACTGTTTTGAAAATATAGCAGTTTTACTGATCACCTAGTTTAAATTTTGGTTTTTTACGCTGTTCAAAATTAATAAGGAATGCAAAACGATGCGCGTGAAAGTGAAATTGGGAAAGCGATTTTCTTTTTACAAACTTTAAAATTAAATTGCCCTTTTTGCAGTCATATGAATATATAAATTGAAATTGTACCACACATAGCACTCACGGCACATGCAACAATTGCCGCGGCACGCAAATGTCGCCACATCAACACCTTTTGCGTTGGGTGCGCTGCACTCTGTCATAAAAATAATACCAATATTTATCTGTAGCTCGACTCAGTCGTCAAACTTTATTGGCAATTTGCCAATTTGAATAAACGGAGACGACGGCGGCTGCATATAATTCACAAACGGAAGTGGATGCGGCGGTAAATATGAGCGAATTGCATGCGACTCCTCCGCACAGTAAATGCTGATTGAATGTTGCAAGGTAAGTGGAGGCAGATGCCGACTGCATCTAACGAGCGTGGATCATATGCATATATCTGATGGTGTTGTTAAATTCGAACAAGTGAAACTGCGACGACAGCGTTGGCGGCATTTTAGGCGCCAAAATGCAGGGATTAAGATTTGGATTTGCTGCACCTTGCAACAAGCGCATGTATGTCTGGTTGTATATTGCTGCCGCTGTAATGTTGCAATCACTTTATGATCGAAATAGTTGGCATTCATTGCAGCCACAGCAGCAGCAGCAGCGTCTACGCATTGATAATCAGACAATTTATATTGCATTGAATGCGTACTAACGAGAATTAATAGATTTGTACTGCGCCGACGTAGACATCAATCATGCAACATGTTGCAGGCGAGTGAACGAGCGGAGAGCAGACGCCTCCACTCAACACACGAAATTATATTATGCAAACTATTTGGTGGCAAAGACAGCACAAATGTTGCATGTTACTCGTTGTTGCTTGACTCTGTCGCTTAACCCGGCTGCCATGACAAATTATCATCAAGATGCACCCTTGACATTTGTGCAGCAACTGAGCTGAACTAAGAGAAATACAAAAAAAAAAAGAAAAAAGTAAAATATCAAATGAAAATAATCAATTTTGTTGTTTTTTAGAAAGTGTTTGTTCCGTTGCAGCATTTGCATGCAGGAATTTTCAGCAGCAGCAATTGTTGCTGCCGCTTGCGAATTCAATTTTCTCCACAAATTTCGCGTTTCGTGTAAGAAAAGACGCTCAATTGCAAATTTATCACGTGGCGATTTTATGATAATCACATTTTGGCCAAGTCGTCACAGAGTTTCAGCGAAATCTGCAACAGTTGCTCGTGCCGCATAGAATTCGAAAACGAAACAAATATGAGGGTCGGTCGATCGTCGGTCGTCGGTAAGGGTTAAGACGTTATCGTTGACAGTTGACAGTGTGCCAGCCAATTGTTGTTGGCTGTTGCCTGCCTCTAGGAATCGTGTGCTGGCGCTAAAATGCAAAGCAACTTCGTGCCGCTGCTGCCGATGTTGCAAGGTGCAATTGTTGCACATCGCATCGATCAAATAGATTTTTTTTTTTTTTGTGTATTGTTAGAGCAGTGAGCTTTTGTGTCTTCTACTAAATTTTTAATGCATTCAGACGGAAATAAACTTTGGTAATCAAATCGAAAAAACAAATCTTTGACAGCTTTCAAAGGTTTTTCTTAAGCGCTTCAAATACCACAAGTTAGAAAACAATAAATAAAAAACACTCTAAGCCAGAGGTACAATATTTCATGCACATTCGTTTTTGAAATACTCTTGATCATAGGCTGCGCATTGTCGCACACTCACGCATCTCTTTGCATTAACCATATGAATTACACAAACAATATCATCGTGCTTCGTTGTCTTTCCGTGTATAGCAAAGAACATAACCAAAGTGCAAAACAACAACAGATTCGCATGCAATGTGGTATTAAAACACACACACACTGCTCTTTGCATCAAATTATGAATTTTAAACAAACAATTTCGTTGGTCTTTGTTATCTTTCTGTGTATACCGAATATCAGCAATAAAATGTCATACGTATTTGCTTCCAATTGAATATTTTGGGCACTAAAGTATTCTAACGTTGTTTGACAAGAATAGCAACTATTAATAGTAAACTATAAACTCAAATAAGAAAATCAAAATCAGTAAAATATCCAAAAAATAAATTAGAGAGAACCATCTAAAAGAGAAATGCTGAGATATTGAGTGTGTACTTGTATCTAAATAACTAATTTTTATTATACGCTTTCACATATGTTTAAAAGGGTATTATCAGTTTATCTGTTTGATGCTTTAGTTCACCGTGTTTCTCAGATGGACCTCCTGGTACAAGCAAGTTCTTAATTATTCCTGGTAGATACTTAAAATACGGAACAGATTTTGGTTGACCCACACTTGTTTTTACCACTGCGAATGGTGTAGTCATTAGTTGTAATTCGTTAGCTAAGCGTTGCCAAGGACTGACTGAAAATACAATTTCCGGAATTCAATTATTTCTTTGTAGTGCTCTCGTAGAACTAAACAATACCTTTCCAACGGTTTATAAGTCTTTGATTGATTTTGTGTGTCTAAAAATTTGAGAAAAAAATCCCATTTCAACCAACTTAATAGGAACCGCCACGCCTTTTTCGGTCTTTTACCCACATTTCCACAAACTTACTATACTCTTGTCACATTTGGGTACAGAGTGTACAAAAATAAGGTTCTTTGCCCCTAGACAATGAATATTTAACTGCCTCTATTAAAAAACCATACATACCGATGAACAACATACTAATAGACATTTGGCGATTTATAACTCTTTTAAAATAAACATATATGTACAGCTCGTACATATATTTTACCAACTGTTTAAAACTCATAAAATCTAACAAGTTGCCATATCCACAACCATTTTATATATTTGTATTAACTTATTCAACCAGTGGAAAGTGGTCAGTTTCACCAAAGATTAAATTAAAATTGCGTAATTCTTAGCCTTAGGAAATATAAAATAAAAAAATAAAATAAAAATCCATAATATGAATTCTATTTTATGCCCCACTAAAAGTTTTTCGAAAACTCAATTGTAATTTTCAATGATTGAAGGAGAAAGTCGCAGAGTTGGTTAATTATTGTAAAAATGAAAATGGTATTTTAAACCAAGAGCTGAGCTGAGCTGAGCTGAGGTTACCGAATACCACTCGTCATCGACGACTGCGAAGCCACCATTGGATTGGACAGAAGACCATTGTGCAGTTTTATTGAACATCAGTATTTGATTTTGGCCTTTCTTTTGTTTGCAGAAATAAAAACTGCTACCTGAAAAATTAAAATCTGCACGCAAATCCAATTACGGTTATGACAAATCCAATTTACCGAGAGTGTTCGTGTGTATCTGTTTGCGAAAATGGATTTGAAACGAAACAAATTTTGAGCAATTGCCATTTTAATTGCGGAAATGACAGAAAGTAAGACGGCCAGATCCATTTGGCGAGGTTATACATCAAAGTATTATGGTTTTTAACTTACATAATGCCAAAATTGGAGTTTTGAATTAAAGACAAATTCTTACCTGCAAAGAGAGAAAAAATAAAAAATTTTAAATTACAAATTAAGAATTAATTATTTTATAAAAAAAGTTGCTAGGGAAACTCATAAGTTTTGGAAATATGGTTGGAAATGAAATAATTGAGGGATTTGCAGATAGAAACACTACCAATTAATACCAATACCAATTAATAAAAACTCTCTTGGGCGGCCATTTTTTGTACGCTCAAGAGGAGTGTCCGCCTAATGGCTAAGTAATTCATACTGTCATATCTACACTATGAATTACTTAGTTTAAACGTTATATGTACATAATTCATAGTTCAAAAAATTCAGAAATGGTCGATTGTCGTAAACTTTTTTGTTTCTCTTCCAAGAGTTTATTTTCCACATGGCATTCTAAATTTTTTAAATGTTCAAACGCAATGTAGTCGTCTTTTAAAAAATTCGTCTTTTAGAAAATGTCCGTCTAAGAGGAGTGTCAACCTATTAGAGGTGTCCGTTAGGAGAGTTTTCACTGTACCATTTATAGCAAATAGTTTTAGAAAAACTCAAGGCCAACAGGATTTCCTTCAGACTTTAACTGAAAATGATAGTTAGTTTAGTTTTTATTGTATTTTTGTTTGTACTTTTCCGTCCTATTTCCACAGTTTTTCTTCTTTTTTTTCCTTATCACTGAAAAATTAAACGAACAGAGTATCGACGAATCATAAGTGCATATAGGAGATATATACTGATTCTATTGAAACAGAGTGATTCAGAACTTCATATAAACAAAGAAACAGTTTTAAAAAAAATAAACTACTATTTCAATTATTTATAAATTCAATAAAATCTGATTTTTAAGTGTAAAAAATTTCATTCATCCCGTTGAGTGTTGCCATATTTTGTATTACTGGCATGTCTTCCATGAATGTCATGTCTTACCCGACTTATATTTATAAGTGCAAGAAAGATGGGACGATATACTGCTAGCATTTCAAAACAAAACAGATTCTCAATAGATTCTTTAAGCAACGGATTCAATTTTTAATAGACACGAATTGATCATATTAATGTTATAGTTCAAACATTGAACACAATATTGTAGAAGTAATTTTCTTAGAAAAATTTTGTAAACAAATGTAGAGGTCTATTAGTTTGCTTAAATTTTAACAGTTATATTCCTTATTCTTTCAATTTCCCATCAACTGAGCTGTGAATCGACTACATGTGAATATATTCAAAGTTGTTTTTAACTAATTTATAGAAACTTTTGAAGTTACTTTCGCATTGTGTACACCTAATAAGTGCATATTTTAAGCCAATGCACACAAAAACAAACTCCATACAAAAAAAAAAAAAAAAAAAAACAAAACAAAAAACAAAAGTGACAGCAATTTATGAGCGATAATATATTTTAAAGTGATACAGAAAGTATTTAAACTATATCAAGAGGCCATTTCCGAATATCGTTGAGAAAATCTTCGGAAACAAAAAGTGAAAGATAAAGTAGTGGAGAAATGTCATATATAAATTTGAATTCAAGACCAGAGTACAATAAACGACAACAAAAGCACTCAAAGCCGACAAATGTTTGACGAAGTGGGAATTATCGTAACAAAACAAAAACTTTGAATACTCAAATATAAACTAAAATATTTGGCCACACATGGATATAAATATTATTGTGTGTAGGGGAAAACAAAGTCCAAACAAATCGGAAAATGCCAACAACCAAAACACGCAAACAAACATTCCAAATCGCAGACAGACAAATAGACAGGAAGAAAAGCTTCAATATCATTGCATTTTCTTTTGCACCACTTCACTTAATTTTAAATATGGAAAACTATTTCATATTGAAAAAGAAAAGAAAGGAAAAAACGAAGTTTTCCATTTGAGGAAAATGAATCGTATGCAGCAGAGAAAAGCGTGAAGCGTGGCGCTTGTTAATGAAAAAGCTATGCACCGACAGATAGACAGCCATAGTTGTGAACTATTTCAACTATGAGCATACCTACATAATTTATGCATACACCAAGAATGAGACGAAGATGATATGTTGAAAGGAAAAGAAAATTGCTCTTGCTCATTCAATAGATTTTCACCCAATTTTCCGGCTTTTTGAGCTTTGCGGCCTCGTGACAATTTTCACATAAAAAAAGTGTGTGGGCGTACGCTTGTTGGGGGTCTTAACCGCCTTTGCACGCTATAAGATTTTGTGTGCATGAAGCATGAAATCACTGCCAAGGGGCTCAAATATTCCGCTTGGTGCGCTGAGGTCTTCTTGGTTACGCTGTTTTGAATAGAACGTAATTTGTTTCTATTTTGTTTCTCAATGATAGCGACACAATTTGTTTAAAGTTGGCCCAATTATTGATGTTCGCTTCATGATAAGATATCGATTGGAGGAAGTGATAATTCGATTTTTTATTTGCTTTTCATAAATTGTAATTTATATAAAAGGGAATTGCGTTTCAGTGGAAGAGCTTTTTATAGGGCTTAGTAGGTAAGGAAAGGTAAATAGAGTAAGGAAAGGTAAATAGAGCTTATTTATGATTGTGAACATAAAGTGGGCAATTGATGATTAGGGGAACAATTTGTATATTTTTAAAAGATTTATAAGTACGGGATTGTTATTTGTTTAATTTATATTATGAGTAAAACTGTCCCTTCTTGGTTCTTTAATAAAAACAATCAACGTCAACATCGCCCATTTGTCATGCACACTCAAATTTAAGATTTTGTCATGAATCTCATAATCAGAACTTGACCAACCAAACCACCCCTAAGGTAACCTCTTTCGTTTAAAAAATAAAAATAATCGAAATCGGTCCAAATGGCAAATAATTATCGTGCAAAATACCAGGTTGTCGCAAAAGAAAAAGGACTGTTCGAAAAAACCACAAATATTCTATATTTTGCAAAAGTAAGTTTTTTTAATTCAAAATAGGAATTTAAAATTTAAAAGGAATTTAAAATCACTTCTGTAATATAATCGTTTTAATCTTTATTTATTAATTAATATTTCAACTCAAAATTCAATATAATAAAAGAAACAGTCGCAGCATGTCAGACTACTGCTCCCTTCTCTCTTTGGCACGCGACCGTCCCGTTGCAAAGGCTACACAAGACTCACTTCTTGTCCACAGGCGACGATCGATTAAGGTTGCTTTGGGCTGATGTTCAGGGCTGGGCAAATGTCGCATGACAATAGTTTCCTTGTGTTTCCAATGTCCTTGAGAATGCCGGTTGGCACCTTTTGGATGGCTTCAATGTCCTCAAAGCGGTATCTTTTCATCGGCAAATGAAGTTTTCCAAATAGATAAACGACACACGGAGCCAAATCAGGCGAGTACGGTGAAGGATGTACCTTTCCAACGCATGTACCTACCAAGAGGTGGCGCCACAAGACACAGCTATTATTAAAAAGTTCAGTTTCTTTTGCGACACACCTGGCACATAAAATAATTATTCTGTAGAATTGAGAACGTCCTCCTATTTGGTTAGAAATACTAGAACTTTGCTCAATATAATGTTCAACGTATTTAGTATAATTCCTGGTGCTCACTTTTTTATAACCTTCTTTTGTCCCTCACAAATGCTAATAGATTCATAGTTGTGTCGTTGAATTCCGCTTATTTAATACATATACTGGTATATAGCGAAGAAATTGCAATATTACAAGAAGAGTTTTTCATCCCGCTTACAACTCCTACAAGACAACACTTATATGAAGACGATGGTACCAGAACTATTTAAAAATTAAGTTTATATAAGATCAGCGAAGTGTCTATGGAGTATAAACTTCATGTATTATTTCAATTGGATACAAAATAAAAATGTGAATGCGACACAATCAAACCTCCCTCTCTCAACTTAACGAACGGAGGCACATAGTGAACATCGATAGAGATTCAATTCTTGATATCTGTCGCAACTTTCCTGGCACACAATGAACATTAATAGAGTACGGCGTGTAATATATGAGCTATATGTAAATAACTTTGCAGTTCAGCAGTGTAAAACATCGATCGTTCGACTTTTTTGGTGATGTTCAAGAGATTTGTTCGTATTACGGCAAGCCGGGTTTCACATGCTCAACAACTTCATTTTTAATTAAAAAGGAACATTATTTTTTTAACCTTTAGACTGTGGTCCATTGTGTCGGATAGTGGGCTACTATGTATTTATAAGTACATATTCATTTTATTTCAGAACTTTCTTATTCATATTCGTTATTGAAGTTGAAGTGTAAGAGCTATGATCAAAAAATAAATGAGTCGGAACAAATAATGCAGATGGAACTGCAAAAGTATCGATTGTAGGTAAGGGTATGAGAAAAGATGTTGCTTTCATAAATTGTAATTGACACACGTTCTGACCACTTGTGCCTACAAGGTGCGTTCCAACGTAAACAGGACTCTTGGTGTAGGACATTTTCTGAAAACATTTTTGACTGAAAGTAATTAAAGCATGTTGCTTACCGATGCACTAAGTCATCCAGTTCCCAAAAATGAAAACACCCATGAAAGAAAGGCTTTTTTGTCACGAGGGAGGAGAAGTGCTGCGAGGATTGGTAAAGCGCCGGCACAAATATATTACATCTGAGTGGGATTATTATGAAGGGGACAAAATAGATCTTATAAATAAATAAATATTTCTCGAGAAAAATAAAAAAAATCTTTCGTTTTTGTACACACCTCGTAAATACATCGTTGTGTTTTAATTTGTTGAAGAACTAATAATTATGAATAATAAGATTATAGGTTATTTAATTTATCGCACAATTAGGCATAACTTCATTAATTCCTCTTTTGAAAACTTATGCAACAACATCCAAGCATGACGGCACGATTAATACATATTTCGCACCTTGTTATACTAAATTATAAATTATTTTTTAAATACAGAGACTGAGGAAAGCAAACAGATAGTTTTTTTTTCAGAAAATGCTCTTTCTCATACTCTTTCGTGCGTAGAGCAAAGTAAGCTTTTTATTTTTGCTTACTTTACGTTGAAATAAACAAAAACGTTGCAATAAATTAACAAGCTGTAAAAACGGCAACGATGGAACCAGGTCTACATACGGTGGTCAGAGATACAATGAGGAAGGACGCTTCCACGATATGCAAACAGGGAGATAGGAAGGAAGGAAATGTGGCATGCAAAACGCTCGTCAACCATATTTCTGAAGGTGGAACATTGCGATAGCGGCAGTGGCTTTGGAGCTGTAGGAAGTGCAATTCTTGTACTTGGGTGGCATGTTGCCACAAGCTGCGCTGTTGATGGTTCACCATGCAGCAGCATGTTGCTGCCTGTTGTTGTTGTCTCCGCTGCTGCTGCCTGTGGTTAAACATTTTTTTACCATTTCGAAAACATATTTTCATAATTTAGCATGTTGTGCCGCTGCCGCTTGCTTGTATCGAAATACATAAATGCAACAAAAAGTTGCAGAAAAAAAATATATGCAATATTAGACAAGCAAGCGTGCAACATGTTGCAATGTGCATTGAGTATCTATGAATGTATCTGTGTGTGTGTGTGTGAATCTATATGCAAAATGGCATTCATGCATGAAGCAGCAACAACACTTGCCCCAACTCTGTAGCCGACTGTTGCCCGGTGGTGTTTGTTTTTTGTATAAATGAAGACCTTTGACTTGAGTTGTTCGATTTCGCATTTTTTTTTTTCAGCGAAACATTTTTTTTTTTTTTTGTCTTTGTGCAATTGATGAAGCGAGATACAAAGAAAAGCATTTTTCTTGTTTAAAAATATTTGTTATGCAAACTAATATGCAAATTATGCGCTTCAAGCGAAGCGACAGCCAACTTGTTGTCGACTCAATCAGGCCTCTTTTGTCTCTTGTAACGAGTCAATCGGAAGAGTTTATTTGGTGTGCAAAACGAGATTTCCGTAATTAATTTTATACATTGATTACAAATGCAGTAGCTCAAAATATTGGTGAATGTAATTCTAGAATTTTCCATGCAAATTTTGATAACATATTTATCGGATTTTTATCTTTTACAGTGTGCTACAACTCATTGTTTAAAAATACAACAAATGGAGGGAGGTAACTATATCGACTCGACATTTGCTGCTGATTAACAATATATATACTTTGTGGGGACGGCCACCATTCCTTCTGCATTGTACAAACTTAGGCACGGTATAAAAAAAAATTGTAAATGCATTCTTTGCTTGGGAGAAAATCGCAGCTTAGTTTGGAGAACAAAGTTCGGCTTTACAAGGCTATTTTAAAGCCTGTGTGGATTTAAAGCCTGCAAGCCAATCAAATATTGAAATTCTTCAACGATATCAGTCCAAAACGCTTAGACTTATTGTTGACGCCCCCTGGTTTGTGGCTAATGACCAAATTCACAAAGATTTAAATATTCCATACATTAAATATGAAATACGTAGAATAAGCACAAGGTATGTTGAGAGACTACATGATCATTTAAATGTTTTGGCAATAGGCCTACTAGATAATAGCGATACAACTCGAAGACTTAAAAGAAATCATGTGTTAGATTTACCTTTTAGAGATTAAATTTTGTATATATTGTAAATAAACTCTTAATTATAGAATTTTGAATATAATAGCTGTTCTCACTGGAGTACAGCTATTTCTATTATATTATGAACTTTCAACTAACTCACTTATTATCTTATTGATAGATTGTAAATTAATAATAATAATAAAAAAAAAATATGCATTCTTTTTATAGTTCTGAGAACGCAAAAATTCCAGTGTGAAAAAAAACCGAATTTTATTTATTTTCTAAAAAAAAAGAATCTCTTGATCGAAGATTTTTAGTATCTACCTTGTTTGAAAAATATATGCTGAATATTAGATATGAATTTGTAGCTGGCTCAAGATCATTTTTAATTGAGAGTATGAATATTTTTCACTGTGAAGAGAGAACAATAAAAACTTTTTGTTCACAAACAATGTTCAGGCACGCAAACAATTTTTTCGGGTTTAGTCAAGAGTCCTCATTAGTTAGCTGGCTGTGACATTGCAAATTTTGCTGCTTATATCATTCTTCTCAAGAAAAGTGCCCTGTGTATCATATGTAGTTATATACATTACAGCACAATTGCATTTGCCGTCCAAGTATATATATATATTTTTTAGTAGGTAAGTTTTTTTAATTTTGCAATACTCAAAAAGTTTATCGCTTATCGAAAAGCTGACAACAGAATTTCATACATTATTGTTTAAGAAATCATCATGCAAATACTTCCATTACGAGAAGTTTAGTGATTGGGCGCTTGAACGATTAAAACTCGAAATTTCAGGAGATATGTATGACTGTTTTATGTATTAGCACAACCACAACACGAATGATCCCAACAATATTTTGCGATTTGATAGACCTTTCAATATATATGAGTTTTGTTCATATTGGTGAAATCAAAATTTAAAAAAAGTGGTCAGATTAATGTCAAACGAGCCTGCAATCTAATCTATGATGTAGCCTATGAGAGTTCTAGGTACTATTTCGTTTAAGCAGAAACTTTTTTTTGATTTTTGCACTTTTCAATAATTAATAAAGTGCCCTGAAAAGTTTACAAAATGCGATATTTGTGCTAAGCAATTGGATCTTATATAAAAACACAAATATTAGTAGCAACAGTTTATTTTTCTTCCTATAATTTTTTATTTTCTTCCTATAATGATTATAGACGTTGGTGGAATTTGGAATCAGTTGACATTAATATTTCAATCAAACATCCGTACAAATTGGTTTTGTGAAAGCCATGTAAACATTTCTTAACTATAGGGATGTGCAAACACTTTGCAAAATAAGGAAGTTAGATTGAAATTAAATTAATAATTAATAAGCAACAAATTTACATTATTATGACTTTTCACATTTTAAAAATGTGCAAATCTCATCAATTGTTGTCAAAATGAACAAAAATCTTTCACGATAGACCACTCTCTGCAAGCGACTGTAAGGTTTTCACTGACATTTTGTTTTATTCATTATACCATACAAAAAAAATGTAGTTTCACGGTACTTCAATCATTTCTATAAGGTTAAGGTAAGAGTCCAAACGAAATTCAAAGAAAACAAATTACAATACAAAAAAATAATAAAAAATGGAAAGAGAAAAGTTCAAATTCGATGGACATCAGCAAAACGAAGATACATAAGTATGATAAAATAAGTAAAAATTAAGTTTGTACGATGACATTTACAGGATTTATGTCAATTTTTGTACAAGACATATTCAATGTTTTGGATACTTTTCTTTTCTTTTATGCGCAATTTCAATTTCATAATTTTCCATAGTGCAATTTTCATAATCACAAGAAAGGAAAATAGTTCTCCTCATGTCTGACAAACACGAAACGCCGACACACAATGTCAAAGGTTAACATAATATTTTTCGATTGCATTTCAATTTTCCTGCTGCCATAAATTTTGCACCAATGGTAAATTAAAAGCCATAAATTATATGCGATCGCGCTAAACGCGAAGAAATAAAATATCATTTCGAGCATGAGAAACTTTACTTTCAAGAAACCACGGTGACGACTTGATAGGTAATTGCAAACCAATATGCCACAAGCAGCAGCAACAGCAACAGCGGGTGCAACAGATGTTGCAACTAGTTTTCTAAGATGAAGTTTGTGCTTCGTGAATATAGGGTGTTTTTTTTTGCAACACTATTGTCATTCTTGCTCAGTTTTATTTGCCATTTTGACCATGAATAGACTAACGCCAAAACAACGCTTGCAAATTGTGAAGCGGGAATGTTACCGTTCGCTACTGTAGTCCACTTTACGGTCGACATAATCGTCCATACGAGCAACTAATTCGATTAACCCTGAAACGTTTTCGCACCACGGATTAAAAATTGATGGAAAACTGGACTTCCAGAGTGCGCCACAACCGAGCCGAGAAGTCCAAAATCATATTTAAGCAAAATGGCATAAAATTATTTTTTCAATAAAGTTAATATTCAGTTTGAAATTGTGTAATCTCAGTATTTTAATTAAATTCAAATTTCTACACTTAAAAAAAAACGTCCTATACAACAATTTGCTGTTTTTCAATTTTAATTACGCGAATAATTAGAGTCAGGAGGTCAAATGCTGCCAATAATTTTAATTTCGCAAACAGCATCAGTTGACAGGTGTCGAGATAAACGAAATTCGAGAGGTGATTGTCAGTGGGTGGCCTTTGTGCTAGCAATTTAAATCGCAATGGGGTGGCAGGCAGTCAATCCGGCAAAGTTGTGCCAATTTTTGTTTTGTTTTGTTAAAAAAAAGACATATATAAATAAATGAAAATCAGATGGATAACCAATCGAAAGACGAAGCTCATCATTTGACCTTTTCATCAATTGCATCGACAAACTTTTCATTCAGTTTCAAATTCCAATTTTCATCCCACGCAACGAGAAGCAAGTTTAAGACTCATCAACATTGCAACGAGCAACGCTTCAAGCCCCTACAGCAAATGTCGAGCCCAACAAACTTTTCAATTACGAAAGTACAACAAAATAATCTAAGTTTAACTAACATGCAAGTTGAAGAGATGGTGAGTAGAAACCTAAGCGAGCAAAACTACAATATAATGTACGAGCGTAGTTTGAACAATCTTCAACATTGGTAGAATATCTGAAGAAATTTGTGTATTTGAAGAATCAAAGTAAAAATTTTAACTTAAGAAGATTTGTGTACAACCTAAGATACAATTTTCGAGAATTCACATTCATCTGATCGATCGATCGATCGATCTGAAAGGAATATGTAATATATAATAACTATGCAAAATTTTAAGACCAATTGACAACGCTCGCCTATGTATATAAGATAGAATTGAGACTGAATATTTTTACCGGAAATTTGGGTTTTTCTGCATTTATTAAATATTAGTGTATGTTTTATAATCCTGCGTCATATTACCAACAGTATGTGCGAGCAAAATGCTCGGTAGAAAGTTCTGCAGCTATTTTCCTTTTTAAATATGTACCTCCTTCTTTATACGTCAAGCCTGGACGTCCTGTAATGCTTTAACAAATATTATTCCTCGAAATTTATGATAAAATTTATACCCTTCGCCTCCAGAGAGGGGTATAAAAACCATTACGTTTAGTTCTGGAATTATGAACTGTCCTTCCAGCAATCTGCCAACAATAGAATACGATAAAGTACCCACTATCATTGAGTTTTGCGACCATTGCCAGAATAGAGCTGTATGTGTGTGTGTCTAATTACTTTGAAAAGTGTTAAAATAATTTTTTTTTAGTTTTAGTTTTTATTGTAGTCATTATCAACTTAATATTTGTCATGGTAGCTTCTAGTACACTTTAATGGGTGTGGGTGGGACCCACCTAAACTAAAAGTTAAATATGGCAGTTTAATAGAGTATCAAGATTGACCCGCTACAAACCCACTGTGCAATTTTGTGTATTTTATGAAAAAATTCTTTATTTAAATCATTAGCTTGAAATTTGATTTGGTGGATTTTAGTGGACAACCTCTTCATATACACATACAAATGGGCGTGTTCCGCCCTATTTTTGAGGTACTCCCATTCAATCCCACAGCTCAGTTTTATACATTTGTATGAAAAACGTCAATATCAACTTGAAATTCGATATGGTGGCACCTTATAGATGGTCGCTTCATACCGCTATTTAAACCCCCACGTTTTTGTTTTACAATTTAGAATTTCGTGTGAATGGTATTAGAGCTTCGGTTCAAGCGAAGTTAACGTTTTTTCTTGTTTTTTTTATTTATTTTAATTTTGACATTTTCTAATTTTGAATTTTTTTTTTTTTTTTGTTAAAATATAATTTTTGTGGCGTGAAAACTGCAACAAAATTCCAGAAAATGAATGCATATTTAAAAAAAAAAAAAAAACATATTTCCATACATTTCGTCTTTCTTTGATCTAATTTTAGCAATTAGCATTGTTGTATCGTGAAGTAAAGCTGGTTATATTACTCCGTATTTCCCATACTTGCAACGTTTCATTATTTGTTAGTAATAATTTTATAACGTGGTATTAGCTTCGCAGTGCAAAAATGCTTGCAGTTCGGAGTGAAAATAAAGCCTGGGTTTCCATAACCACATCAATGAATATCCTAAATATATCCTAAATTTGAGAAATGAGCAATCCTAAACAATCTTACACGCAGAAGCAGACATAAATCACTTTTTATTCCATTTAGATATAGTTAAAAAATAGATAAAAAAGGTTTGACCTCAGATCAATACAGACCAATGTCTCGTTACCAGCTATAGTTAGAATAAACTAAAAAAAGTAATGTTAACTTCGGTAGAACTGAAGCGCTAATGCCATCACACGAAATTTGTGGGTTTGTTTGTGTGCTTTCCATAAATTTGGGTGGCAAACGCCCATTAATGTGAAGCGCCTCTGTAAAAAAATTCAAGTTGGAATCGACTAAAACAAAAATTTTTTCGTACAAAAACTTAGAAGAAAGTGGTAGGGAGTGGGATACGTCCATTATTATATGTATATTTAAAAATTCTGTGCATAAAAAACCGGCATATAACATTTGAAGTTCAAATTGACCATAATAAAACAGTTTTCCAAAATTTAGCTATAAGTTTCAGAGTAGCGCAATAGTGACTAAGCAGAAGTTGGAGGATTTGAAATGCAGTAAAAACAAAGCTTTTAAACCACTCTCGTAAACCTCATTGTAGGTTGGGCGCGCACGCGTACAAAATAAAACAAAATCCAACAAGGCTTAATTATTTCAAATTGAATATTTTTTTCATTTCGCCCAAAAATTAAAAAAACAACCAACCCAGAAAACAAATACTGCGATTACACATGTAACTCAAACTGAGAGGGAGTTACGTTGTCTGATAACCCACGCAAGCCCAAGAAGACACGCATGGATGCGGGTACATAAAAAAGTCGAAAGATCCAAAACCCGAAGGCTTTTTATGGAGACATGCGTTGCGGAAATTTTCTATAATTACGTAAGCAGTTTTTCGGCAATTGGAGAGATGAAAAACTGAACAGAAAAAAAAAGAAAAACAAAAATAGCATTATTAATTTCATTGTTTTGTTTTTGGTAATTGATAACATGTAATAAAGTTTTCAACAAAATTCGACAGCGCGAGTGTGACGACAGACGAGATTGAGCTGCGTCGATTGTTGGTTGTTGGAACATGACAACACATCCCACATGGCAAGCGGGTATCGCTTTGAGTGTTGCATGCAACAATTGGCGTTATGCGTGTCATCATGCAGCCAGCTTCATGCACAGAGCCGTACAACTATCAAAAAGTGCTGGAAGCAACGCAAAAGTCACCAAGATCTATAGAGAGCCAGAGAGCCGGAGTTGCGGGATTGTTAAAAACAAAATGCGCAAATGAAACAAAGTAGCGGAGTTAAATCATACTCGTATTGCGTGTCGCTTTTTTCCAAATTATGATTGTTGCATTTAAATTGATGTGTTCATTATAATCGGTCTTTTGGCGCCTAAAAATACGAAGTTTTAACTGTGAAATTTTTCTGGTAGTTTTTTTTTCTGATCACCTTGGCAGTTTTTATGTTTCGCAACAATGTTGCTTGACGAAATGTTGCAGTAGCACCTAAAACATAGCAGCTGTTGTTGTTTTGGTCCCATCCATGCGTACCAAAAAATACCAAAAAAAAATATTGTATCTATTGATTGATTTTAACTGCCTACTTTTCATTGAAAAGAAACAAATAAAAATCGACTTTTAAGGCTTTTTATGGCAGCATAAAAAGCATAAAATTGCTTCAAAGTTGCGCAGTAGCTTCTCCTTCAGCCAATCCATCTATACGCCCGATCCATCGCAACTCTATTAACTTTATTTATTTTTTTATTTTTTTCGGCTTTATTGTTATTATTTTCTACTTTAAACTTGAGATATTGAAAGGCGATAAAGACAACATAGAAACGAGCAAGCCCGCGCCTCGAAAATCATTTCATTCGACGTTTAACTGAAGAAAACAAATTTAAGTAAAACAAATAAAACCTCATAGAAAGAAAGCAGAAACTATAATTCAAGAGCAAAGCGATTTAAAGATATCGAATAATATTGTATCAATAGTTTGAAGAAAAGCCAGTTTGAGGGTGGGACAGGAGTCTATTGCTATTGAGAGTAGGAGTGACTAAGCGTGGCAAGATGGTTTTTATTTTCTATCTTTTTGTTTTTTTAATAATTATAATAAAGGCCTCTAAATTCATTTTTATAAAGAAAAGTAATATAGAATTATTATTTATTGGAAGAAGGAAAGTTTTTCATTTAAGGCGTATCGCCCACGCTTTCTTTGACATCGTCTTTATGGAAAAGCTCCACCCTCAATAGTGGATTTCAACGAAATTTTATTTTCTTCATTATATTTTTTTTTCCCAAATCTCTTTTTTGTCAGTCAAGAAGGTTACCACCTTCAGATACATCACTGTCTTCATTTTAATTGAAATTAATTAAAGAGTGTTGTCTGCCTGTGCAGTAAATTTGATTTCTTGACATTTGTTCGCCCTTTCGTGAAGCTAATTTTATTGGATTTTAATTTGAAAATGCGGTTTTCGGGTGCAGTTTTTATTTTTTATTTATTAGGTTATATGCAGCTAAATATAATAATACATTAGCAATGATGTTGAATTTTCATGTTACACAGAATAATTTTTCTAAGAAGTGATTTGCAAAAATACACTGAGAAAAACTTGTAGTTTTTCTTTTGGACGTAAAATTTTGAACAACTTTATGGAAATATATACATTTGAGCATTTGAATAAGAACAAGAAATACATCATTTAATTTTTTTGACTTTACAATAGAATATCTCAAAATCCTGATGGAGCAAATCCACTCAGCGTAAAAAATTTCATCGGAAATGTTCACTCTGGTTTCAGGTCAAAAATTATGTGCTCAATTTGTATTATTTCTGTATTTCTATCATATTTTTTGCTTTACTTTGTATGCTTATTTCACAAAATTCAAGAAACGTCATACTAAGTATGTATCTTTTGTATTTAGTAATTACTACTAATTGCCCTCTGAACATGTATGTGAATTGTTTTGTTATCGTTTCTTTTTTCGCATTAGTCGCAACATGAATTTTGTACATTCATTTAGGACACTCCAAAGATAACCAAAACATAATGCCGACCATATTTCTCAGTGTATTCAATACACCAGCGCACAATTTTAGTTTCATTATCTATACGGACGATTGAGGAGACGTTGATTGTATTTAGTTGCCAGTCGATTGGTTGGTTACATGCTTATAAGTACTTGCTTTGCCTGACAGCTTTGCAATTTTCATAGTAGTGGCAACACTTCAACTGCAAACTGGACTACGCCCAATTTTACAGTTTTCTGACGGTTTTCTGTCTCTAGCTCTTACTCTGTCTCTAAGTCTGTGACACATGTGCCGGTGGCCAGACTTTTAGTTAGGTAGCTATGACTGCCTGGTCTGGTTGGATCTCCTCCTCCTTGGTGGTGGCTGCTAGCTGTCGCTTTAATTGTTTGTCTCAGCTGCTTCAATTCAACCCGGCGACTATTGCAAGCGCGTGAAAATTTCATTTGATTGCTTTCGGTGGTATTTGTGCGCGCAATTTCAGGCGAGCTTTATAGTCACGTTTGAGTATACATATTTAGTTTGGCTACAAGGTGCGAGTTGAGATTCCATCACAAAAGCACAAGTGACACGGCTGGCTTTCTTCGTCGTTGCCATGGCTGATGTGAAGCAGTTACCGGAAGCATTGAATGTGCCACATCAGGCAAACTTCGCATTCGAGGCGGGCGTACCGAAAGCATTTCCTCTATTTTCCACAGCTAACTGCGCTGTAGAGATCGTAATGATCGGTTTCGTCAGTGTATCTAGCAGCTTGAGTAGCTCATTCAAACGGTAGTTCATTAACAACGATGTCCATAACACTTCTGCTTCTGTATCTTCTAGTTAGTGCGGACCGTCGACTGTAACTGTTTGCAATCGTCAGTAGTTCATCGTTCAGATTTCGGATGAATTGTAATCTTTGCGCACCATGCTCATTCTTCCAGTCATTCCAAATCCAGTAGCAGAACTAATTTTAGTCTGCACTTTGACTACGAACCAGAATTAACTAGCTGCACAGGAGGCACTTAATTCCAGATACTTTTATAAAACAGCAGCGTTGTTCTTCTGCAGTAGCAGCCACAATGATTGTTTCTGATCTGCCTCGCAGCAGGCTATAATAAAAGCAAACCACAGCAGCCAGAGGCCAAGTAAATGTTGGGAAAATGTATAGCTTAATTTTTAACACTTTTTGTGTTCGACTGTAGATCTTATAGAAATGGAATTTTTGCACTACACAAACTATATTAAGTGGAGAATGAAGCAGCAACAGACTGAGATCAAAAATTACTTTTGGTGAAATTGCTTTCAAACGAGAGTTGTATGACTAGTCAGTGATTTATGAACACAGTAAAATAAATCATTGTTAAATCTAATACAATATATCTGTATTTAGTAATGAGAACTCCGGTTAATTTAGTAGATTAAGGTTATTTAGAGAGGGAAGAAAAGAGAGACAGAAAGAGAGAGAGAGAGAGAGAGAGAGAGAGAGAGAGAGAAGAGAGTATAGCGAGACAAAGAGAGAAATATTGAACGTATGTTAGTGTTTTGAATTTGCATGATAAAGAACTATTAAACTGGTTGGCAATCATAAACTTATATTTACTACTTTAACTCGATTATAATTCCCAACTTGTTTTAATCTGCTCCATTAATAAAATTGCTGCATTATTCAACAAAATTATCACTGTGGACGGTAATATTGTTTAAAAGGTATGGTTTGTATAGGTGAGAGCAAAAAAAAAAATCGTAAAAGAGCAGTTCGGTGCCGAAATTAACTTCGAGATTTTGTGTGACGTTATCCGCAATATTGTGAACTTTTTCCGCCGTTTCATAAACGTGTATAAAATATGAATCTATTGGGGTACATCAGCGACCAAGCAGAAAATGCAACTGTAGTTTTTTTTTTTGTCGGATCGGCGCGAAAATCTTCTGATTTCTGTTCGTCTGTCTACCTTTCACGTCTACGCTCAATGGCTGTCAAACACAAACTTTTTGACGCAATTGCTCAATACTTTTACAGTAGTCTATTATCAGATAGTAGTTGGAGTAGTAGGTGTGTTGCATTTAAAGTAAATGCGTTGGAAATTCAAAAAGTCACTGACCTCTAAAATTGCCACCGCACATAAGTATAGTTATGCTACTATTACACGTCCCTCGAGATTCGTAATAAAACTTTTATATGCTCCAGATTGCAAAATATTTTCTCACAATTCTATATTGAATTTCTCGGATTTAAAATTAATTTAGATCACTGTTAGCATATGAAGAGCAGTCCCCTCCTCTCTGGTAAGAAAATTGAAAACATTTTTTCACGCATTCAGTTTTTCTATTATTCTTCACTTTGCTTTTGATTTTTTCTAACAGCTCTCCTGCAGGGCAGCATTTCGTGTTGGAATGCATTTGCCACTCAAAGATACATTCACAGAAATAATTTTTGCATTTCCGCGCTGATTTTTACAGCAGCGTTTTTCATATTTCAATAGAGAATGTTCAAATGAATGAGTGGAAAATCGCACCGAGTCATTAACCATTCGTGCGTGAATCATTCAGTTCCAAAAATAAAAAAAACGAATGTTTTCAGTTTCACTTGATGATTTCCGGAGTTTTCAAAAACACTCTTTCCTCTTTTAATTTTCGCAATTGGACGAGGCATGAAAAGCTTCGTTTTGAAATTTGAAATTAATATTATTCCAACTAAACAAAAAAAAAAAAATACGCGTGCAAATTTAAGAAACATTTTGAAAATTAGGCACATTTATGCAATATGTAATTATGTAAATCGCCAGCGTTCATTTAAGTAGTTTCGATATTTTGTTAAGCCAAAGTGGAAAACTGAAAATGGAAAAACGCTCAGTGGTACTGACTGCGTTTGGCTTCCCATTTATTTAACCGGGTTCAGTTTATCATCATCACTGGTTAAATGCCGACTACGGACTTAACTGCAAAACTAAATGTAGTTTGTAGCTTGGTCGGTCATTGAATACTCTTAAGCCGATTTGCATAAATAACAGGACAGCGGGAAAAATGTTTGTGTCAGTAGTAATTTAAGGGGTCAAGTTAAGACAGACTTGCAGGCGAAAATTGTAAATGCAAATGTTAAAAATGTTCCATAGCAAAGTACAGAAAATTGAAGAAAAAAATATTTGATGTCGGAATTCTTATAGGGCAAACCTTCAAGAGTACAAGAGGGTGGTTTGAACGAAGAAGCAGAGTTATTTTTAAAGCTAATTTTTCAGTTTTAATACTTCTTTTAAGGTTTTATTGTTTTTAATAATAACTAGCTGTTCCCGGGGTACGCCAGGCTTTAGTTTTGAGAATATAAAGGAGGTATAGTTATACTATTTTTGATAGTACTACATGGTAGTGGTGCCGTCCATTTTTCCAATGGAACTTATTTCTCTCAGGGTCAGAGTGGTTTCAGTTTTAATGAAAATTGAGTCGTAGAATGAATGAGTGTTTGATGCGTTGTGACTTAAGTTGCGCCACATCGCTGCAGATTCCTGACTTGATCCAGTTTCTTCAATTTTTTGTCTCTCTCGCACATCTGTGTCAAGAATGGGTAAAAGTTTGTGTATGTGAAAACACCTAAAATGCTACATGACATTCCGCTATTCGTTTGGTTATTATGGCATCTGAAATAGCCTCGCTACATAGAGGTATGGTTGTTGATATTTTGTATGGGCGACATTCTTATTATTAATGTCAATATATTATGACCTTTAATATGAATGACAATGTTTTTAAAAGAGTGTTTTGATATGATTTATTAATAAAATCTTGCATAAAAATCAATTTATTTCTTTTTGCAAGCGATATCGACATATCGATACTTTCTCGACCAAATATTAATATCACACTTCTTAATATCCTTATATTTTCGATATTTTTAAAATATCAACATACCCGCATACAATATCGCCAATTTCAATATCGTGATTACCCATATTAATATTTTTTTAAATATCAACTCTACAGAGAGTGAAATCCACCCAAAGAACAGATGTTTATTGTGTACGCATGGTTAGTTTTTCGATTTATTGTTGATTTATAGTTGGATATAATCCGTCAATTAAAAAAAATTATCGTAACTGTTTTCAATAATTGAAGATTCATAGTCTTGTGTTTTACTTTGATTGGGTAAAGAAATAAGGTGCATAAAGTTCAAAGGAAATCATCTTATAGCAGGAAAATTACAGGACATCAACTCATACCCAGATTGAGTGGTTGTAATTTCTTTAACGATGATGCAATTAAGTTCTTCGTGAGATCCATTTAATTAATATTCAATTGATTATTGGCTTTTATTATAGAATATATACCTTTTAAAATTATCCGATGGAATATTTCGGTACAATATACTAAAATAGAAGATTGAATTTACTTATTTATAAAATAAAAAATTCTATATATTTGTAGTTCAAGATTTAGTAGTCTCCCTAATCAAACCACCCATGTAAACAGAGGTCTTTAATTAGACTTAACGTCAAAAAGCCAATGCCTTCACTCAAGAACACGAACAATGTGTCATTTTCAGTTTGACAATTTATTTTATAGTGAAAGTGTTTCGTAATTTAAATTTAGATTTTATTGTCTTAGCTTTCTTCGATTTTCGTCTTTTTGCAATTAAAGCTAATTCATTTGATGCTACTTCAGTGACGTTGTTTAACCTCTTCCCCATCTCTAATGCACTCAAGGTGTCGACAGGGTCAGGCAAATTAATTGCAACTTTTTGAATAGCAATAGCAACAATCGCTGATTTACGCGCTACGATAAAGTCCAAGACAAAAAAAGAAACAAGGATAAAATTTTAGTTTTAATTTTTTTTTTTCATTCGATTTCATTGCAAAACTTTTGTCACTTTTACCCAAAATTTGCAGTTGCACAAACTACGCCAACAAAGTCAAAGTGAGGTTATCAACGAAATTATCTATGAGGCAGAAGCTGAAGAAGTAAAAACTTTAAACAAGTGAGTTTCAGATAAAAAAAAAAAATTCAAATGCAAACACATTCAACATGTACGCAGCTAATGTTTTCGTGACGCTCATTTTTTGTTCCTTCGATGCCGACATGGACTCCACCTCTTGTATACTCGTACTAACTACCTCCAACAAGTATTGTGCGGCTGCAAATTTTTAATGGCTTCCGTTGAACTTGGCTCAAAAAAAAAAGCTTAACTATTTGCTGGCGTTGTGCGGCATGTGTTTTTTTGGTGTCTAACCCGCGCGCTCATTGACAATGGCCCAACAAATTGTTCGGCAAGCGAAGGTCAAACGGCAACATGGCGAATGAGTGAGCACCGAAAGGCGGCTCTCTTGGATCGAGGCGCCAACGCCGTCGGATTTTGTTCAAAGACCAAAAAACGCTTGTAGTAATTATGAAAAAGTAACCACCGAAAGCCGCTTAAAGCAATGAACTTTTCATTAAATCTTGAGTAATGCGTAATTTGGTAAACAACCGAAACGTACAACAATCGCAATCCGATAATGTTTGCAAAGAAAACATGGCTCAATTTAACATAGGAAAGTTGCATCACGTTTAATGGTGTTGCATTAGGTGTAATGGTGTTTAATGAGCTTAAAGTGGGAATTGTTGGGTTGCAAAACTTAAAGAGGTCGTTTGATAAGTAAATGACAATTGGCTCAGGCAATTAGTAACTTTCTTATGATTACCTTTTTTGCATTAAGTTTTTATTTTTTGTATATTCTTAAAATGTGGACTATATAACCATAGATTTTACTGCATCTCAAGAAAAATCAGTCTAAGATAGAACAGAAATAATACAGCAAACATTTAGTTGACCAAATCGAGAAAATACTTTGGATTTTTCGTATTTTTGATGGTAGTTAAGTCTTTCACCTATAATATCTACAGCCAAAGATTTTTAGTGAACTGGATTTATGAAACAGGTGCTTTTTATACCATTTTCATATAGTATGAATAGTTTCTCTGAAAGTATGTAACACATTAAATAAAGCATTGTAGAACCCATAAAGAATATATATTCTTGATCAACTCGTCGAGAGCGAGTCCGTCTATTAGTTGCTGCCGATTTTTTTTTATCAATTTTTTTAGATATCCAGCATAAATCTGGTGCATCGACTTATTTATAATCCATATAGAGTATCCATATTGTATGAAAAACTGCTGTAGTTAAAATTCTAGTTAAAATTCGATAAAGTGGCTGCTTATGGAAATCTTATATAATATTAATTCCATTCTAAAAATTATGAAGCGATTTACGAAACTCGCAAATACGCGTGGATTGAAGGTGTTAGGGGCCCGCATATACCCCGGGCCTGGATTTTCTCACTATGTCACGCAGGTACACAAAAAACGAATACTTTTCTGAAATTCTTTACTATAATTGTTGCATTTACTTTGCAACAGATTAGATGAAATTTGGTGACCCCACAAATATATATAAATTGTGATGTAAGATTATGCTTGGATTCAGATAAGACACGATTTATAATCAAAAAACAATTCTGGCAGCTCGGAATAATTGTCATTGCATCAATCTATTAATACGCAAGCACTATTTTTTCTGACTATATGTTTATTTATTTTTTTTCTATGATACTTTAAAGTATATTACTTTAGAGTATATCGCCCCTAGATAGATAGAGCATAGATCGGATATATACATAGTAAGAGGAAAAACAGATATATCAGAGGAACGGATTTGTTGTATATTGTTCAAAACTTTTTGACATAAAAAATCACATAAATGATATGCCTGTTTTCACCATATAAAATGTTCATACGAATTAAAGAAGAACTAGCATAAACGGTGATACCGTAATATGTGCGTCCTTATTCACTGTAATTCGTGTATAATTCACAGTGCTTGGTTTCACAGAGCGAAAACTTACAAGTTCAATTTGGCAAAAATTATATTATGAATGTATTTATTTGATGAAGAAAGTTTCTTTATAAAAGGACCACTATATATATATATATATATATATATATATATATATATATATATATATATATATATATATATATATATATATATATATATATATATATATATATATATATATATATATATATATATATATATATATATATATATATATATATATATATATATATATATATATATTCTAGTTCGAAGTGATGTTGGAGAATGTTGACCGTTCATTACTTTGAAAAATCATTGAAGATCGGACAAAAAATAACTAAATTTGAAAAAGACGTAGATAATTTCGCCCTCGTTTTCTAAGGGGGATAACTAAATTTAAATCTACAGAAGGCATTTAAGCCCACCCTCGTATATTGCACATGACAGGCACACGGACGTATCTTGTTAATAATGTACAATACAATATAATTGCTTTTATAGGGTTGACAATAGCGCTGATGGTGGTTGATGTATTCGGTATTGGCATGCTGTAGCAGCAAGTGATCATTAATAACAGCAGAAAAAGAAAAATAATGAATATTTACCACAATAAATATAAATAAAACAAGAAAGAACGCTGCAGTCGAGCATGCTCGACTTCAAGATACCCTGTACCATGTCCAAGACTCTTTATTTGAATCACAAATTTTTGTAGGGACATATTCTATAGTTCTATAGTATAGTCGTATCTGAACCTATGTGGGATATTTTTACAGGTTTGACTTAAGATACACTAAATGTGACATTTTTAGCTTAGTTAATAACAAAATCAAAACAAAATCTTCATAGAAAAACTTAAAATTTGGGGCCATGTTTCCATGTCTACTTTTTGACATGTTGGCACGGTTTTTCGATACACTTTATATGAAGAGGGAATAGGAGGGTATAAATGACAAAACATGAACTCTTATAGTCTCCAAGATCTCGTTTTTCAAACGGACAGACGGACATGGCTATATCGATTCAGCTTCCTATGCTGATCAAAAATATATATACTTTATGGAGTCTACCTTGTCTTCTTCTGCTTGTTACATAAATTTGCACAAACTGTATATACCCTTTTACCATATGGGTACAGGGTATAATTACTATGAAATATAAGTGGCATAAAAAATGCAGCAAGTGGGCAACAAAGCTGGAAATAGTATTACAAAAAGGGAAAATACAACAAAATCAGTCACCGGAACGAAACTAGACCGATGCGTCTCGACGACGGTTGACTCTATACTATTTGGCCTTAACTGTACCAAAAACGACCGATGAATGTTTGTATCCAATGGTAAAACTTAACGAGTTACACCTTTCAAGTTGAGTGAATTGCTGGAATGTTGCTTCAACTCAAGCGAAGTTTCCATCATTTAAGTTTTCGATTCGCAATTTGGATAAAAATAAAAAGAAATCGCAATCGGAAAATGAATATACACAAATGGCTAAACAAATGCTAAATAAAAAGCGCAATTAAATCAAATAAACAACACGTAAATACGAGTTAATATATAGTATAGTAGTATTGCTTCGAAGAAGTTACTGATAAAAGCGGAAAAGCTAGTCAACCATAGCTATAAAGTCAAAACGACAGACAGATATAAAGGCGGACGGACAACTGCCACCTGCCGGCAATCACATAGAGGTAGACTAACACCGCCACATCTCCATCCCCATCCATTGACCGTTTATATGAGCACGTAGACCATACCGAAGAGTTCCATTAGTCGATGATTTACTGCCATATGTGAGGGTGAAAAGTGCACCAAGCTTGAAATGGCCAATCGAGTAGATGAGTGAGTGCAGTGCAGTGAAGTGAAGTGAGCTAAATGAAAGCTAAAAACAAACTAGCCTAAAAGTTATTACGATTCAAACTGATAAGACGATATAATTAAGTTTTATGATAAACTTTCCTAGAGTATGTACAATACTACATACTCATATAAAATAAGTGAAGGAGTTTATAAAACGGCTGCGAAGGGGGTGTCATATAGCCAAGATTTTATAACAACTATAAAAAGTGCATTAGCTGGAAAATTGACTCCAGTATTATAAAAATTTATAATCCCTGGAGAAAAGTTCCGGCTTAACTTGAAAATTGCTGGAAAGTCTATTTTATGTACAATATACGTAAATAATGAGAAAAAAGACATTTATAATATAATAAATATTTTTGAAGTACATACTAAAAATTTCGTTTATGTAACAAGTTGACAGCACTGCGTAGATAAACTTTGGTAGGAATAATAATAACTCAACTGGAACTGAAAATTATCGATACAGCTGCAATTTTGTTGAAGAAATTTATTTTAAAATAAAAAGAACATTGTCATTGAGCAAATGTTTAACAACCCACTTAACCTGTCTACTCCCACTTCACATCTGAAGTCCACAAAAGACCATGGAGATACGTAGGTTAGGTTATGTTGTGAAAGTCAAGGCACTCCAAGCATGAAGCACTTCGTCGGCGCAAAGAACTTTGATACAGAATAACACCGATGGCATATATTTCTATTAGATCATCAATAACACCGACGGTAGCATAGTTAATGTTTTAATCATTATTCCACAGCCTCTATAGCAGTCTTAGGAATCAAGTGGTGCGTGCTTCTTTAATGGAAATAGTTGGTACTTCTTCTGGAATCGCAATGTTTGAGATTATCTGTGGTGGTTTCATTTCTGACTAGATTCTTCTTTTAGCAATTGCACATAATATTTTGCTGCTCAGATTAGTTGGATTTCGTACTGTTCTATGAAAGTAAATACACTTCTGCAAGGTCAAGTGTGTATTATTTTAAATGGCGAATAGCTGCCCACATTGCTAGCACATCTGCTATGTTATTGGGGAGTTTAGCTGCGGTAAAATATAACTTTCTTCTAATTTTCCGTCAGTCTTGCAGCCACCAGTAAAAATATTTAAAGCACTTTTCTTGTGGTGTGGTAAGAAGTTCTACTGAGAGCTAGATTGGATTGAGATTTTGTATTTATTTTAAAATATAATGTCAAAAATACAGTATTGAGTGCTAGATAGAACAGGCACTTATAGTTTGAATATATTTGAGTGTCCGTAGGTATTATTGCAGACCTTTATTCAAGAAGAAAGTGAATTAATTAGAACGCTTAGCTCATCCTTGAAAGAAATTGTGCTTTCGGATAGATATGTTCCAGTTGGCATATAATATCATCAATATAAAAAGTATTATTAAATTAGAAGCTGCGTATCTCTTTTAAATAGTTTTGAATTTTAATAAGGCCTCAACTAGCATGCGTAGATTTGGTAGTGTATTAACAGAAAAACCTGTACTGCTCTACTCTAATTGAATTCATTCTAACTTGCATTAATGTTGCGTAAATTCCAAAAAAAAAAAAAAATCATTAATACAGAAATATAACAAAATCAGACCGGAAACCGCAATGACAAATAAATCCGGAGAGTAAGTAAAAATCATTTTGTGTGCCCGCAGTGCATGACGAGTTTAATTTAGATACCTTCTGAAACTAGTTTATTTATTTACACATTTTCTAAAAAAAAAACAATTAACCCAAATAAATGAATAACAAAAAACGGTTTTAACTTCAAATGAACTCATCTGCGATTAGTATGAAATATATGCATATGTAGATACAGATACATTTGTAGTTAAAATGGAAATATATAAGTACTGCGATAATAATTTATTAAATTTTGACAAGCTGCTATTAAAACACATGGAAGTCATATGCAGCAAGACAAATGAAGACAAAATCATTATGGAGCGCTGCAAAATAATAAATGATGACTTTTTTTTTGGCATAACTATAATTATACAAAACGAAGTTAAGAAAATCACTATAATTTCGTAATTAAATTGCGCGCTACTAAAATAGAAAATGAGCAATAGTTTCAGATTTGGATCATCCTGGGAGGCAGCAGCAGCTGCGATTAATAAAAATTGCGATTAAGATTTATGAGAGTAGAAAATATGTCAAGATTGTTTTGTGCTGTTTTGTTTTTTTATTCGCAAGCGTAGCTTTAGCTCATTTACAAATGTCTGCTCCAGATAAAATTTTTTCCAACTTCTCTACACTACGTTTCAATTGCAAAATGGAGTACAAGCTGAGAACAATGGAAAAAAAATTGTTAAAAAAAGACATACATAGAAAATGCTTGCAAGTTGAAAAAAGCAAATTGGAGCACTACAAGCGCTTAACTTGGCATATCTTTGAAAATGCCGCAATTTGTGTAAGTATTTGTAGCATTGTAAAATAAAAATATATATATGTATATATCCAAGTGGC
Organism: Leucophenga montana; assembly: GCA_035044765.1. Taxonomy (NCBI): domain Eukaryota; kingdom Metazoa; phylum Arthropoda; class Insecta; order Diptera; family Drosophilidae; genus Leucophenga; species Leucophenga montana. The sequence goes on from JAWNNQ010000431.1 coordinate 291,971, forward strand.
TATAATTAAGATTGCTTTTTGAGCTATTTAAGGTAAGAAACAACAATAAGATACAAAAGTATCTACACTATTGAAATGTTATGCTAAACAGAGCGATGGCGGTGATTAAAAGTAAAGAAATTTGAAAGCAACTCTATTGTTCTATTCAAACCTTTAACCTCAACGTGTTTTTTATGCTATAAAATCTTTTTGCTGATTTTCGATTGTATTACTACCTCAAAAAAATGATTTAATTGCTTTTGAATAGAATTAAAATAGCTACAACGCAAATATGATAGTAATAAAATTATGATACAATAATTTCATTGGATTTATTATAAATTTTGAATTGTCGGCATTTTGAGTGTATCACAAAGCGAATGGAGTCGAAAAATTTCAACTTTAAATGGTCAATAAAACGTAATGAGCGGAGTTAACAGACAGTCTCAGATAAAAAAGACAGAAAGCCAGATGTAGTTGCAGAAATATGCCGATTGCAATTGACCAAATACAATACATTCATAGAGTTCAAGTAAGACAAACAAACTCAAACTGCCAGAGCATAACTGAACATGAAATATCTTTAAAAGCCATTCAGCGAGCCTAGCTAAGCCACATTGAAAATTACATATTTGCGCGTATCGCATGGATCGATAGCCAAACCATTTAAGCCAAAATTGCAAAACTTAAAAATCCAAATTATTTGAAATTTCAGCTATTGTTGAAATGTTTTGAAGCGGCAGAAAGATTAAACTATAGCTTGAAATAATTTGAAAGAGTCATAAGCGAACGTTTTCATAGTTCCACGAAAAAGTGAAATAAATACTCACAAAGTTTCTTTGAAGTTTGTAGTAAGTTGAAAATTCAAAGTGGAAAACTGGTTCTTACCTGTAACAAAAAAAGAAATAATAATTATACGATTAGTTTCACTTAAAATATGGTTTAAAATATGTCTAAAAATCTATAAAATAGCATAAACTATAAAAGTAGAAAGTGGAAATATCACAAGCCAAGAATGAAAATAGAAATTGCTTTATTGAAAGCAATTTTATTTATTTAATGTCGACATAGAAAAGCTTTTCGTCAATAAAACAATTTTAAGAATAAATATGACTGGGTCTTCCCAATGACGACTTGATAAGAATATTATGTAACGAAGTGTTATCGAGATGCAAGCCAGCTCATAAAAATTTTCAACAGTTTTTCCTGCGTAATGAATGGATAGCATTTAACAACGAATATGGTGGTGATGCTGACAACTACGACAAACTATTTATCGGAACTTTTATTATTTTCTAATGTGAGGCGAACAACATTTTGAAGTAAGTCAACACGATTTGAAACGATTGTACCAAGGATATTCCTTTGCAACTTCAGGTATTGAATGTAGTTAATGAACAGTTAACAGTATTTCTTTTGTATTTGTTGTGCAATAATTGACAGTTCAATTTTAACCGGACATTAAAAACGCCCTCACAGTTTAATAATTTCATCTGTGAAATCTTTTTATGATATGATATTATGATATTCTAATCACACTTTGACTGCTAAATGTGATCACATTTGATATGTGTTCAACTAATGATTATCGAATGCGCTGTGAGCTTATATATCGTACCGAGCTTTACAACAGTTACAAAAACATCGATACCATTTTTCATCAAAAATTCGTATTTTTCCGAAAAATTTCGTAAGGTTAGTGACAAGTGTTCTTAATACAAAATCGAAGCTTGGGGGACATAACATACTTGTATGAGCAATTACGTAAACAAAGCCAAGTCAAAACCAAGTCGCATAAACGTTGAAACCAGAGGAGCCAGCTAGTAATTAGGAAAACTGCTATTCTTTGATAAAAGTGAAACATGTTACTTATATAAATCACTGTGATTTTAAAATGCTATTGCGATTTAAGATAAATAAAAAACGCATCTCATAAAAGCTTATATTGCAGTTTATGCTATGTTAAATAGCATTTTTTTTATTACTGCAGTGTATACAACTTTCTGCCATTTCATGTTGAAATCTGAGTTTTATTGCTTTTTCTTTTTGGGTTAATGCCAAGCAACAGTTTTCGAAAACCATTTGCGAATTGTGTAAGCTATTTTACCTTTAACAGTGAAAAATAGCGTTGCAGTAAAATATCGTACTGGTCATCCATTCTGCCCTAAATTAGAAACAATATTTTAGCCTGATATTTTATAGTGCTCTTCAGAATGATATTTAAAATCGTAAAAAAATTACTGTAAGTATATAATAATATGCTTCAGTACTCTGACAAATAGTGATTGCAACACATTAAAGGTAGCAGAGGGGATCCCATAAAGTATATACGTATTGCATATTCTCCATCAGCTCTACAAAGCGGGTTGATTTATTTAGGTTCGTCTATCTATATAATGTAACCTGGAAAGCTAATCTGTAGTTGGTATATGGAATTTTTATATTTTAATTTAAAAAACAAGTGAATTTTCAAATTAAAACTGCGATTTTCAGTATTAAAATCCATTTAATAACAATGGAAAATAAGATTTGCAATTCATGAAATAAATATTGCTAATAACACTGGCCTACATGAAGTTTATACCACGTCAGGATCTTGCCCCACGATTATTCAAAAACTGCCAAAAACGCTGTTTTTAGGGGTTTCAATCCCTATTTTCTCGAAAAAAAAATGACGTGATGGAAAGTTTTTGAACCCAGATTCGTGTTCAGCATGAAACCTCCATTCGGAAACACTAGGTGCCATCTTATTCGCATTCAAAAAATTTGAATTTGCAGGGCAGTGTAATTGTTTTTCCTTATCAAAAAATCCTTTAATACTCTTAATTAATTAGGTACGCGTAGATATATAAAAGATACGAAATTATCAAGAAATGCAATTGTCTTCAACGTGCCGACAATAGATTGCAGCAATGTGCAACATTAGCAACAACATCAATAACTACAACAGTAAAAAACAACAAATTCAAAGTCATATACAATGTATCTTTGTGACTATCGTATATAGGTAGATATTCATCCAATAATGAAGCGGCATTCGGTAGCTGTTCCACCATTTATGGAAAGTGGTTGTAATTTGACGTTTTTATTGCGTTTCTTTTGTGGCTTTTGTCATTTATTAGCGACAATGTGAAAAAAAGAAGCCAAATAAATAAATATTAAAGAAATATTTTCACAGCTTTACAACTATTTGTGACGTTGATGATCAAAGGCAATCAATTCATGTCGAGACGACCGCGAACGAATGCGATTAATGAAAAATATCTTTGCGGCGGCAATTGTGAAAATTAAACAAAAAAAATTCCTGAGAATAATTTCAAAAGTATGTGAAGTTTTGAAGTTGTTTCATTTTATTGCTGTATACTATGTTTGTTGCTTCGATAGATGTTTTATTTCTGTTTACTTAAAGTCTGAACAATTATATTTCATAGGACTCTAAATTATTAGCTGGCAGGTTTTCACTTCCGGGAAGATTTTGTGAAAGTGAATTCGATAAAATTATTCACTTGTGGGATGATTTTGCGATTTGTATTCACCTGCATTGAGCAATATGAATTTAACATATTCAATGTCACAAACCATTCCCAAAGGTGAGAACCGGAAAAGGTCTGTATGTACGAGTATAATCTAAGCTAGTAAATACACAATGCATTCATTAAAAACTCTGAATACTCATTCCATTACATTATATGAGTTTGAATGCACAAATGAATGCATTCAGTCGAAGCGCCGATCGCTAACATCATCACCGCGAGAACTTTTTTCAACTGAACTGATGTTCGGGCTAAGCGCCAGATTGTTCATTACTACTATCAATGTTTCGAAGCAAAGAGAAAGAACGCGAGAAGCTAAGTTATAGCAAATTTAAAGCATTCAAATGTTTTTCATTCATTCGATCAGTTTTCGAAATACAACTTCATCAGCAGTTGTATTAATTGGCTACGATTAAATTTGATTGAATGACGATTACTCAAAATAATACAGGGTGCGGAGGCATAACATCCTTTTTTATCAAGTTCTATTTCCCTCAAGATCAGTCGGCATTGTACATTGAAACAGTGAGATGTGTGTGTTTGTCGTCTTTTGTTGTTGCGTTAACAAACAGAACATGCGCTTCTGTGCTAACACCAATCCTTGCACTCACCTAAAGTCACAGTGTGGTGTGTCATTTCCTTAACTGGGATTATTGTACCGTTGTTTTTTGAAGAAAATGAGTTAACAGTGACAGTCAATTCAGACCGGCATGTGAACATGTTGCAGGCATTTTTTCCACGACTTGATGAATTGGCCTTAGCAGACATTTGGTACCAACAGGACGGAGCAACGGCTCACACTTCAAGAGCATCGATGGCTGCTTTGTGTTTTTGTATCATATTCATGTTTACCCGAAGTCTTCTATTGTGTGTTACAAACTTCGTGACTATACTAGAGCAAATAGTGTGAAGAGTTAAAAAAATGATCGCACGTCTAAACAAAATATTTTAACAAGGAGCAATAAACTATAATGCATTTCAAGATTTTATATTAAAATCATACACAACACGCGTTGGCCATTAAAATGATCCAAAAATAAAGTTAATTTAACGAGCTACGTACGCGAAATAATTGAAAAATGTTTTAGACAAAGGAGTGCCTGAGTCATGTTCAGTTTGTTTGTTGGCTTAAACTTAATTGAGTTATAGATAACAAACGAGTTACAAAATAAAAAAAAAATAAATAAATTAGATATAAAACCGAGCGAAAGAGATCGTTGAAAGCAAATACAAACTTTGCGAATAATTGTAAAGATTTTTATTTCACAGTTTTTACATAAATCCATAAGACCGTCTGTCTCTTCAACTTTAATTAGTCGCACTCGACAATAACGCGAAAAAAGATGGCAAAGCGATAAAGAAAAAAAAAAGCCTATGTTGACCCATAAAAACGGCATGGCTACCACTATCCAGTATCTGAGAGATGAGATATTATCAATCCGAAAGAAAAAAGAAGCATTAAACATAAAACTTGAAGTAAGACATCATATAAACTCAAATTAACACAAAGCCGCAAAATGAAGTTGAAGTCAGCAGCTGAAAGAAAAGAAGCTGAAGCCAGACAGCTGCCAAGGAGATACATAGACGAACATACTCTGAAATGTATCTGAACACTGTGATGAATAGCCAAACAGATGCAACACATTGGATATTGATAGCTTTCTTGATTTTTGCATTTGTTGGCTTTATTTCAATTGGTATTTGATATCAATAATGTGTTGGATTTCTCTTAAGAGGGGGAATAATATGCAAATATGTAAAAGTTAAAATTTTTGTGGTCGCTCTTAGTTGTGGAGTGTCGGAAAATTAAAGGTAGAAAAAAAATTTACCTTAAAAAATGAAATGAGCTTAAAGATATGAAACAAAGTTTTTTTTTTTGTGGTTAATATCAAGAAACGAATTGTTACAGTCTTAAGTAAATTCCTATAAGCCATCGATCGTGCGACTAAATGAAATCTGTCTTAAGCTGCATTAAAGTATCAATTACAACCGAAAACCTTTAAAAAATTTATAAATAAAAAAAATTAAAGGATTGGTGGTTATTTTTTCTGAATGTAATTAAATCCTTGCCTTTAAAGTAAAAAAAAAAAATATATTGAACATGAAATTTATAATTCAGATAATAATAGTTCAGATAAGAAAACTCTCCTGTTCTGTATTGTGGTAAATTTAAAAATGTAAGAGAAATATGCAAAATATATGGATATGTAGTAAATATATACATATATATATATATACATAAATACGTTTGAATTATAGCTAGCTAAATGGAAGAGAGAACAATAACAAAATATTATTGTAAGAAAGAATGTTTTATCCGCGAAGAGACGTTTTTCGAACTCAGCTACGAGTTCTCATCAGTTCGCTGGCCTCTACTTCACCCTCAGGTCGCTAAACAAAAATTACATTAAATTAAATAAATTTCATCTTAAAGGTGTATCCCCTCGTTATAGCATACAAATTACACAGTTAATCCGATTTGAAATGAACGACCATTTATGCATATTTCAACTACATCTGAACAATTCGGACGATTCCCAACGGTGCACGATAAAACCCGACTTATCCATCTATTAATGAATATTAATTTCTATTTTTTTTCTTCTTTTTTTTTCATTTAAGGTAAACATTTCATTGGTAACTAAGAAGAAAATTGCATCTCCAGCATAATCAGTGAATTAATTTACTGAATGGAATGCAGATATTTTTTCGCGAAGGTTGTTGTATTGAGGGGTGGCTGCATCTAAGTTGAACCAATGCCCCACATTTACGTAGTGGATGGTAATTTCTTCGAAACCGGGCCAAGGTCTGCACTTATTTTCGGATGAAAGACGCATTTTACTTAGATGATTTTTCCGGCTTGGTGACCGTGTTGGCAGCACATAAGCAAATTTAAGGCATTACTGTTTAGATGCACACGAGTTTAGGAGAATGATAGGCGTAAATATTGTTCGCCTTGACGGAGCGAAGTAGTAGTGTTCATTTAGCACCGTATTGGTTTTGTTATGTTCGATAATTGATCTTCAATATATCTATGACCAGGAACTTCACTCATTTTCACTTTGCTGACTGCTGCATTATGTTGAGGTTTTCGAAGCACTGCTTTACAATTTGGGAGATATTTCCAAAACTTGAGAAATTTAGCTTTTGCTGGGATATTTTAAAAAAATATAAAGCCGACTAGATTTTTATCCAGCTCTCAGCTATCGCAGACCTTAATTTCCAATTTCTCTTATTGGGACCATAGATCCTCGCAATCACTTTTATATGGGTAAATCTTGAATTCGGACGACATTGTTCTAATCAGTACTAAAAAAACGTTCTGTGACTGTGTAGTCTGTTATGATGTTTTCGGAATGTCAGGAATGTATTTAAGTATACCTTGTGTGAATATTGTACGTCGATAGTACATCAAAGCTTAACTGCACTCTTCTTTCTGACTTACAAAAAAAAAAAAGTTTTAATTATCTTTAAAAAATGTTTGAAACTGCTCAGTCTGAAAAGGAAGAAACTTTTTTTGACGCTTCGAATAAGCCGCAAAAAACTACAATATCTGAAATCTATAATCACTTTCTCAACAGCTAAAGTGTTAAAATCAATTACCGATGAGGCGAATAAATATAAAATTTTATCTTAATTATATGAACAAGCGACTGCCGTTGTTGCGATGACTTCCCGCTGTGCACTAAACTGAGCTGCAATGTTTCCTTGAAACACAAAATTCGGACGATTGCATGTGAACAGAAGGCAGGATGGCAGATAGGCAGGCAGTCAGACTGACAGACAGTTCTCCAAAAACGGAAACATTTGCAATGCTGCTAAAACAAAATGCAATGAAGCTGCAAAAACTGATACGAAAAAAAACTTCAAGTAAAATAAAATATGAATAACATCAAAAAACGCCTTGCAACACTTGCCACACAGTGTCTACTGCACGATTGATCTTTCTTCAAACTGCAGTGCTGAGAAGATGCAGCCGGCAGATGAATGATGTATCTCAGTATCCCTTTATTTAAAACTTTGTGCATTTTAGTAGCATGTATTCGTACTTCGAGAAATCGTCACTGTATCTTTTTAGTAAAAATCATTGAAAAAGTTTAACAAGTCACTTTCGTTTTCTTCTATTTTTTTTTTTTTTTTTACAAATTTCTGTGCAGATGGTTTTCTTTACTTAACATTTTTTGATTTTCGTTCATAGCTCCTGTTAAGTCAATGAAAGCGTTTTCACGTGCGTGATAAACCAATTAACTGACCAGAAGATGAAAAATATGTTGTTTTGGCACAGCAGTTAGCATCGAAGAAAGTGAAATTACGTTTTCAGTTGAACAGAGCAACAATTTAAATGCATCCAGTAGATATTCAGTGAGGAGCAGTTGGGGAACTCAAACAGTCAAACAATTTAAATACTGTCTGTTGCACAATACAGTTGCAGTACTCTACGTGTATAGTTTAGACCGTGAACCACCTTAATATAGAAAAATTAAACTTTAAATCCCAAATGGTGTAGTTTATAATGGAATTTTAAATATGTTTATCCTCGTTATATTTCGAAACTATTGAACATATCTGAAGAATATGTTCAGATATTTGCGATTCATTAAAATTAGAATATCATATACAGTGGCGAACAAAGGAAGCCAAACATTTAGTAGCAATGTAGTCAATAATTGATACAAAGTGATTTTAATAAGAACGCCAATTATATCCTAGGCCGACGCTCAGTGGAAGCGCAAGCTTCTGAAATTCTTTTTGAAAAAAAAAGTAAAAAATGGGATCTAAACGCCAGAGAACGTGTAAGGCAAGCAATGCTGGGTCTTACCCATATGTAGCATGCTCTTGTAAAAAGCTCGGTCATGACGGCAGCACTAAAAGGGCTGGACTGACTCCATCAGGTTCTTAACCGATTGATTCAAACTGGATAACAAAGTCAGCAGTGGTGGTTTCATTTTCGAACTTTTGGAGATTAAAGCATGCGTCAGGCACATCTAAACATCGCATGGACTCATTGAAAGAGCTAGGGATATTGCTTGCAGCTTCAAGCTAGTTATAGCAAGTATTGTACTTCCTAAATGAGGTCAAGAAAAAAAAGGAACCACAATAAAGCTAATATGGCTGGAATGTAACATTAGGCGATTAAATGAGCTCATACCTCTGATAAGAAAGGAGTTAGTCTTAGTCTTAGTTATATTAACAGAACTTGTTTTGATCGGTAGACATGCGGAGCGGCTCGGAACAATGAATTCTGCGTAGCACATTGGACGATGAAGAGCCCAAAACATTCAGGAACTTACTCTGAGAATGCACTACCCTAACTACAGGCAAAGAAAAAACTGTTGGGAGCTGTGCCTTGGCGGACCACAACAGAAGTAACAACCCTGAAGATTCGGGTGCTTTTCCGAATTTGTCTTGTCTTTGTAGCTCCTAATTAAGTAGCTAATTACATAATCTATAAAAAAATCTTTATGTTAAAACTCTTTATATTCCAAATGATTTTAATACAACTCAGTATATACTCGTAGACTGACTCTTGGGTGAGTTGGAGGTTCTTTATGTATAAAAAATTCAATGCGAGTGCGGTACCTACCACATAGGCTAATAATAATTTTATTTTTACGGAGTTAAATTTTATTTTCTAAAGGATTTTTATCAAATTTCAGTTTTAGATGTTTTAATTTTTCAAGTCAAAGTAAAAAAGGCAAAATACATTGGTATTAGGAACCTTCCGGATGACGCGTACCATTAAATAAGTTTTTTATTTTTGGATTTGTGAAATTAGATATTATGTAGCAACGCTTATGCGATCACATCGAAAGACATAAACAGCTGCTTCCCTATATAGACAATAAATTTTAACCATCCACTGTTTAGATTGGACCACCAAACCTTACACAATATTGTATTGTCATCGTACATGCGAAGATTTGAACATGACAGACATACAAATAATTGTACACAGAAAAAAAACTACTTTATGGTTTGATTAGACTCAAAGTGGAAGATACATAATTCCAATCAACGAACGAAATCAGCGGTCAAGCGAGTACTACGCGCATCTGTATCTATTACAAGCAAACAAAAAAGATATTATCAATAACGAAGACGAAGAGAAGATAATTGTAATTGAATCATTAAACTACTATGTAGTCAAGACTCATCGCGCTTCGACTCGATTAGATAACGTGTGCTTAATTTTCAGTTATTAAAAGCGAAATAGTAAAAAATGAAATCACACAACATAATTCGCCACTGTATCTGCGTATCTGCATCTATCATATACCCAGAAGTATGAGTAGTATCTGCTGTGCGTATGTATTGCACTTCATCAAATAGCTACAATAAGTAAATAAAAATTTTTAATTAAAGTCAACGCCCCCAATGCGAAAACGAGTAAGTTGAAAAATGCGTTTGCGGTTGTGGCTGTGGCTGCGTAGGGCAAATAAGCATATAGCAAAATAGAAGTAGTATTTACTATGAATTATTCTTATGTGGAGTGTGTTATGATGAAGCAGTAACAGCAGAAAAACGCGTACGAAGGCGATACAATTAACTTAATTGTGCCAATTGAACGAACCAGCGACTGAATATATGGACGCACTATCGTGCAGACAGACAGTCTCAACTCACTGACTGACTTTCAAGGCGAAATCTACAATTAAAGCAATAAAGCAAAGATTAAAAATTTAAAGAAACAAATAACAACAACCAAAAATACTACATAATAACATTCAAATTCCGAGAAATCTATGTTTGGTATAGTAAATGCCCGCAGAAAAGGTTAAAATTGTAATTTAGCAGAATGCGAAGAGTGCCATTTGAAAATATTTAAACCATTAATTTGCTAAAAACTAAAAAACAAAAAAATATTGTATATAAAATAAACGCGCCTTGTCTAGTTCAATGCAACCTCACCTTGCTGGCAAATTATGTTTGCGTGCAAGTTTTGAAATTGTTAAAAACAAAAAGTATCTCAACTTTAGCGTCCAAGTCGGAGCCGGAGTGAGTGCAATGAAACATTTTTTCAAGTAAACGGAAACGTCTGTCTTTCAGACTGTCCGTCCGTCTGTCTGTCTTTCGTGATGATGTAAGTTGACGGGTGTGCTTTAATACTAGCAAAAAAAAAGCATTTATAAAACAATAATAACAACGGGCGCGTCGAGTTAGTTCCGAATGAAAATTATATGCTGGTTGTTCGCTTCTTCTATATTTTACATTAGACAGAGCTACAGTGGCACTTGGCTTAAATGAACAATCAGAAAAGAATTTATCATGAATGTCATCCACATTTGTGAAAGATTGTATACTCTAGCTTATGAGTACGTTTAAGGTGTTTTGTATATTAGTATAAATATGAGATCAATTTTGAGTGCAATAAATGAAATTCCCGGTGTGCTAGCCACGGCACAATCTAAAATGAATTCACTATCACGCACACTTACAAGACCCTATATATGAAGTCAATCATCGCTATATAGAGCAGGCCGCAAATACCTGGGAAATAATAAACACTTTCAGTTGAGTAAACCATTGTTGATCTAAGGCAAGGATCGGTAAACTTCTGAGAAAGAAAAGATCAGAAGTCTAAAGACTTGTAGCAGTTGAACTCGCATCATGAAACTGAACATTTCATATAGAAAATACTGCAAAAATTAAAAAAATCCAGTTAGTTACTTAGAAAGAAACAAAAAGAGTCAAAAATATTTTTTGTTCTTATTTTAAATCTTCATTTTTTTTTATTTCTCTACTTAATCACCATTAATTTCAATACATTTCTTTAGTCTGTAAATCCACTTGTCAAAACAGTCTTGAAAATGTTGCTTTCCAATTTCTGCATTGACTGCATCTCTTCCCCATGATACTGAAAACTTACCCACTTAAATTTTTTTTTTTTAATTTTGAACGAATTTCGTAAAGCCACACACCGCAATAAAGTTACAATTTTTCCAGCAGTGTGAGCTCGCGTATTGTTGTGATGTAAAAAGTATAGACATGGCATAAATATGTTCCTACTGGTTCCATATCTTCCGACCATTCATCATTAATTTTACGTTTTCTCGTCTCCATGCCGATTGATCTTCCTGAAGTAAAAAAATCAAATGTCGTAAGGAAACTGTGAAGCGATTGAACGCTATCTATACAAACGCTTAGCCCAAGCCAAAACTATTCATTCAGTACTAGGTGTACGCAAGATATTATCATTAACTGAATTATCACACCTCTTTACAAAAACTTCATTTTATCAGCCACACTGGTTGGATCTAATTAGCACATCGAACTTCCCCATCTAATAGTTATCTGCAGTCAGTTGGATGCCAATAAAATGGAAATTGTTCACACCCTTAGGTTTCTCGCAAATCAGTTTTATGATTTGATCTAAAGTCAATGAGAAAGTTAAAGAGAAAACGAAAGTCATAACAACATTACTAAAGACAATAAAAAATGGGCTTAAAGTACACATTATGTGGTTCTGACTTTATTTTATTACTACTAGTTTAATTTATTTGTCTTCTAATTATATTTGTGTCACATTTTTATTTTTACGATAATACTTTCGCAGAACACATTAGCTATATTAAACAATTCCCAAAAGAAAAGAAAATAGAAACGCAGCAGACAAATAAGCCATTGACCCATAGGCCACATGAGATTCCGAGTTGAGGCACGAACGAACAGGAGCAACAGTTTTGCTGAGAAAGAAGTCGTCGAGTGTTTGCAACAAATAAATGTAGAGCAATTTCAAACCAGCACTACAAAAACATAAGCCAGATACAGACTTGAATTTAGAACAGAGCGTTGTTTAACAAACACTTGTTAGCGACAGACGCTCTTGAAGCGTTACAAAAATACTCACACAAGTCTGCCTCTTGATGAAGCATGCAGTTAAGTGAGAATGATTTCAAGCCTGAAATAGATAGAAACACCGACTTATATGTTGCATGTGCATTGAAATCGCAGCCGCGAGCTATCGTACTTGCAACATGTTGTTTAACCATGAATGAATTTTGTTACCATTCACACATAGTGTAAGGTGGCATTATCAGTTTGTCTGAAAGTTTGTAACATATTGTAATAAAGGAGAAATAGTAGACCACATAAAGTATATAAATATGTATATACATGATCAGCTCGACGAGACTGCCCGACTACTGTCTGTGTGTTGCAGATACAGTATGCATCTCGAAGTGCCACATCAACTTTTGCAGATAGACCCCATACAAACCCACTGCCCACTTTTAGCAGTTTCGCACTAAAATAATATTTATTACAGTTGATATCAACTTGAAATTTCATATGAAGGCTTTTTAAGAACGAATGCTGCACATATGTATATACTAAAAAAGCATGCTCCATCTTCCTTTTGGGATAGGCACCATACAAACATATCGCCTACGTTTGGTTTTTTTTAAAGAGAAAACAAACATTTTTAAATGTCTACTTAAAATCGGATTCACAAATATATTAATAGGCGTACCGCACCCGGTTTTAGAAGTAGCTTCGAACAGACACCCCATTTACGTTTGGGTTTCTAGGGTTTACAAAACAAAAAACTTATGGTAGAGCTCTATAGCGACTCTATACGACTTCAAATTTAATGTGAATGTTAACAAAGCTTCGGATCCACCGAAGCTAAAGTTTTTTTTTTTTAATCGTTTTATAAAAACTAGTGCAACAGTAGCAAAGTTAAGCATTGCAAATGAAGATTTCTGTTGCTGTTTTTTAATTAAAAAACTAATTTAATACGAATAAATGAACACGAGATAAGAAAATCCATTAACATTTTTAATATTTGCAATTTTAGCAATTACCGAAAAATATAATTTTGGTTTTTTGTTTTAGCATTCACATAATACCACGAAATCTATCTATCTAAATAATAATAGAGTTATTTCGCATTAACCGCAAAACCGAAAAAAAAATTTGAAAAATTATATAGCCAAGCTTTAAATCGTATTAAATTCAGAGCTACGACGAACGTGGCCAGAAATGTTACGAGTAACGGCTGGATTCAACGTCTGCTTCAATTTTGTATCTCGAATGCAACAAATGCAGACGCCATCTATCAGTCCGCCCGTCCGTCTGTCTGTCTGTCAATTGCAAATTTCAACTCAATGAAGACATATGATTATTAATTTGATTTGTTGTCTTTCCCCTGTCGGTTTGTCTATGAGTACCTATACATTTTTTTTCTCCATTTTTCGTATTTGGAGTAGGCGTTTATGGATTATACGCTCTGTACTCGCCTCGGAAATTGTCCGAGAGTGGCGGCACCTTTATCTCCAGCTTAAATTCGCATAGTTGGTAATAATAATGCACAATTTAGAAATTTCACTTTCTATTGTTTTGAGTTTGTCGGCGGCTCGTGCGCTGTATTTTGTAGGTTGAACAACGTTTTTCTAATTTTTCATGGATTTTTCTGTATGATTTCTATTTTAATATTTTGCTTGTAATGAGTTTTTTCAAAGATTTCAATGTCATTGAGATTGCGAGGTGTAGCTAAAGTGTGGGCTGGAACAAATTGAAATGTTTTATTTGCATTTAAAGTTTAAGCGTTGCAATTGGTAAAAGCAAACGAAACCGAATCAAAATACTGTTTCAATGTTACTTAAATTAAGTAATTTTTTACGAGGACAGGTCAACAAGTTATATAAAATTTTTTCATATATTCATATATTTTCATGGAAACTCTCAAGACTCTGGAGTCTATATCTAGAGCATAAGATAAAAGAATACACACACGGACAATGTTATAAGGCAAGAAATCGTTACTACTGTGTCAAATGATACAACAGAATAAAACGAAAGTCGACAAATGGTTTCTATCCATTCAAGTGTAGTACTTACAAACACTTTAATAAAGAATTCATCCCTAGCATCATATATAAATAAATAGTTATATTAAATTACATACTAGGCCTACTATTCCACAAATTATTAGAATTACAATCATATATAAAAAAATACAGAAAAATCAGTCACATGGTGGAGCTTCGCCTTTTCATCGTGGTTGTGTAGGAAAATGGACAAATTCGATCATATCTCGTTAACTATTGACGAAATCGAAAGTTCGCGCGAATTAATAAAAAAATATGTCAAATTTGTAATATATGCTACCGATTCCGAGAAAAGATCCAGTAAATGAAGTCGTAAACATTTATTAGAAGTACAGCAGATAGTGTCGATACCTTTCTTTTTTTGGTTTCACAGAAAGAGTCTAAAACTTATCAGAGTTGAAGTATTTTTGAAATTTTGGTAGTGGTATCTCCTCCGATTTTGGACCAAATGTAAAGAACCAAAAACTAGATTGAAGCAAATGTTAAGAGCTTTTTGAGTGAATATAATTTTGCAGTGTTTTGTCGATATCTCCAGCTATTTTTGACCAAATGTAAAGTACCAAAAACAACAAAAGAGTTGTGGCTTTTTCCAGATAGCAGAGTTGTCGTCTACTCCTAACACAATATACGCGGGCGCCACACATTCACATTTATAATTCCTTTTTTGGAACTTGTTTTAGTATGCCAATAATATGACTAGAATATTGAGAGTTTAATTTTAATTTGCGACATAAAACGTTTTAAAATTCGTATAAATTTATTCGTAATATGCATTTGAAGAAAAAAGATAAAGGAACCTCTTATTTCTTTTTTTCTATTCTATTTCGTTGTCTGGCGTTGAAAAATACAAAAAATTAATATTATACTCTTATCAACTTGCAAAAATTTTATTACCTTGATATTATGAATTTAAGATATTATGAATTTAAGAGTATTATTATTCTTAAATTTTTACATGGAACCGACCCAGATGAGAACATTTCTTCAACCAATGGTTGCCAACACACAAGACAGTGGACCCAATCATTTCAATGAGTTGCTATAGTAACAACAACCAAAACCAGGTGTTTCATAAAAAGTGGTGCTGTATGTGTTGTCAGGAGTTTTCACATATTTAAGTCGAGAGAACACCCTACCACAAAAGTCTTTTTCTCAGTTAACACTACACATATAAGAATTTGATACTTAGCCTGTCGTATATATCTGGCACAGTTAGCATATACACTGAAAACAGTTTCAATTATCTACAAATTTCTACTAATAGTAAATGAAAACTAAACAAAATTTATTAAAAACTCGGATTCTTGTCAGACATCTGGCACCGTCTGAACGTGCCTTTATTGAAACAAGTGTATATTATAAATTTATATAAATAGTTATACTTTAATTTCAATGCATTTCTGTCCAAATAGAAAAAGTTTTATTTTGACATTTTCTAAAAAAGATAATAAATCGAGCAAACACAATCCTAAATCTACAAAACTTTCTTCCCAAAACTTGAATATATAATTGCATTTAAAGCAACAATAGATACATATTTTGAAATTTATGAGCAAATAGAAAACACTTAAATAAAGCAAAATAAAAGAAAACAAACTGGCACTTGATATTCAAATAAATATTAAATGGATAAGGTAAATACAGAGCTATACACTTTTTATGACATTTCCACAATAACTATTTCATTTTTATACGAAAAGTGTATAAGTATTTCTATGCAGGCCTGTTCCGGTCTCATTTTCAGGAATATTGTGTGTTTCAAGGGAACTCAAAACGGTAAATCGTCCGAACGTGAAACATGTACCATTTCATCGAATTCGAATTCACTTTCACAAATTTTTCGCGAAAGTAAAAACCGGAATAGTTCTGATAGTTCTTATATTAAGTCTAACATATTCAATAATACTAAAATGACTGAATCTACAAAATCAAATTGACATTAAAAGTGCAACCGAATTATTGGAAAATATGTAAATTTTTTTAAATCCAAATAAATAAATGTACTTTCCATAATAATTATGGGAAAAAACGTCGCTTTTACTTGCATATTAGTCTTTTCAAATTTAGATTCAGTAAAGACTTGCTCAAATTTACAGAATTTTTGTATGTGCATCTTCAATTTCAACTTCAGTTGGTGAAATGTAAATGATATTATATTATTCAGCAGAAGATGGTGTTAAAGTACACAGAAAACTTTAATAGGGTGCTAAAAATATAAATCCTACTCTAATTTTACAAAGGTACCAGCAAACTGTAGTCAACACCATAAACTACCGAAGTAAAATTGTTTGAACAAACTAGTTTTGCTGTGGGTGCTCTGCTGCATCATAACTATAAGTTTGAGTTCGTTAAATGCTAGTAATAAATATCACCAACTAATTAAGTCAAACACATAAAAATCCATGCCGAATAGTAGGAAAAATTCATTAAAAAATAGCAATAAAACTGCGTGACGTAGTAAGAGATCTTGGAAGAAAAGAAAAAAAAAGGTTTAGAAGACGCAATGCTTCCTTATGCCAGTCAAAAGTTGTTAGCAACAAACAGTTTTAATAAATCTTAACGCAACATAAATGCCAGCATTTCGAATCCTAGCCTCGAGTCATAAATGTGCGAAGGTGCAGGCAAGCGGAACATTTTCTGAAAATGTCTGCTTGCATCCTACTGAATTGTATTCCTCAGATTTTATAGACTTGGACCAAAAGGAACAAACCGTTGAAGTAAAGGCAAGTTCACTGCAACTGCAACTCCACTTAACTGAATTTAACTAAATTTAAGTGCGAGGTAGGATTGAATATGATTGGAATGTCTTCTTACTCTCTTTCCGTTTAAAATCTAAATCCTGTGAACTTCTCGTTTTTAGCTTTGTTTTCAATTTTGGAGTCCAATATTGATCAATTGCTTAGAAAGCTTTTAATGTTATCGTACTAACAATTTTCACTTCAAGGTCATATCTTCTAATATGAAGGAGTTATACATAAATTTTTATTTCGATCTTTAGCAATAATTTGGAGGTTAGCTTGGAAAATCGCTGAAAGGCATTAAATTCAGCGTCCTCGAATTATGTTTAACCCATGGTCCCCTTGTTGTTTAAAATAAAGTATCATATTCATACTCAATGTTATTATTACACAAGTCAACAATATTTCAATAATCTCTTTCGGTAGACTGTGGATTCTAATTGGATTTTATTTCATACATTCCATTTCGATTTTCAAAATACTTGAAATGACTAACATTAAATTTAATTAAGTATGATCTTTCATTAAAACATCTATTTCCACAGATATGCTTGGTTATGTTGGAAGATGCAGAGCGATATATTCCGTGGTGACTGCAATGAAATCAAAAGCTGACATCAGATCGAAACAAAGAGTCGCACTCCTACAAGACGTATAATTAAGACAATTTAATGATCAGCGTAGTGCGCTTTCACGAGACTTTCAAGCGACCAGAGATTATTTATCAATAGAACGCGATAATAATAATATATTGTATTTCCCAACGATTATACATAGAACAAAATTGGTCTCAACAGAACCGATGGGTTTATTAAAGACTATTCAAGATGTTGTATATCAGTGCACAAACCAGTGTTTTCCTTGTGACGATATCTTAAGGGTGAGTTTCAATATTCGCTGGGTATAAGTGGCTATTTCCAAAAATATGATTGAAAGAAAAGGAGCCGTTCAAGTATTACGTATCGCGATAGGGGAGGAAGGTGGTGCTCAGTTTGAGACAAAGTTTTACAATGGGAGTGGAGGGGTTGATTCAGTTTGTTATGTAACATTTGTTAAGTTATATTTTGTAGAATGCTTGGAATGAGTGGACATGTTTTACAACACTGCTATTCAGCAGTGTTGTAAAATATGTCCAATGAACCTATTTCGATATAGACTTTCAGCGACCGAGTTTTACAAATAATTATAATAGTGGAGGAGGGCTTAGTTCGTTTAAATTCCGTGCAATATTTTATGCTTTTGGAAACTTACAACATCTGATCTGCTCATCAGATGAGTATAGCTGTATTTTGTTTTGACAGACATTGCAAAAGTATTTTAAATTTGATTAGGAAATCAGCCTTAATACCTACTTTATGCTTAAGATTTTTCAATCGACCCAAAAAAAAAAGAGGTAATACGCTTAAAAGTTACACTGACATGTACAAAAGACTTGTTCCAAGATCGAAGTGTAGACGCCTGGGCGTAGACGCTGCACAGAAGATGCTCAAGAGCAGGCAGACTGAAGTTGAAGTTGCGCATGCGGCCAGTGAGACGTGTAGCTGTTCTTTTGTTGCACATTTGGATATTTATTTATTTTGCCACTCTTACTCAATACACAGAGTTGCAGCAACAGCAGCAGCACCAGCAATGAGGTAAAAACCGCCCTCACTTCGCTTTCCGTCTATTTTTCAGTCTGCCACCACGCTTGGGGCTACCAACTTCTTCTTTGATACTGGTTTGCCTTGGTTTGGTCATAAAATTCAGCGCATTCGTCGCATGTGCAATAAGATTCTTTATGCTGCTGCTGCTGCACCAGAGTTGTTCTGTTTCTGTTTTCTTTTCTTTCGATTTTCGATTCGTTGTAAGTACTTCTTTGAAGTTACTCTTGCAACTCTGTTCATGAGATGATCTTCACGGCGCATGCTCCTCTCACTCCATCCACAAATCAGCTGCATTCATTCCATTCGATTGAATTCGCATTGCAGCATGCTGCGTCATTTTGTTTTTATCTTATCTCTGTGTATTGTTTTATTTTTTTGTTTTTTGTTCTTTGTTTGTTTTTACCTATTTACTTTTCTGTTGTTATTTCTATTTATCTCTTTCTTTTCTGCAATCTGTTTAAGACGTTTTGCTGTTTTATTTTCTTTTTCTTAACCACAATTCTATAGCAAGCAAAAAATTTATTAAATGCGACCGAAGGAATGTGAATCTGCCGGATGCAACTCTGTCTCTCGAGAGAATTTGTATGCCATACATTGCTGCAGATGTGCTCCACAAGATATTTTGCTTCTTTCCGCGTGTTCCATCAATTCATTTGAGGAAAGTTTTTAATTATCTATTTTTTTTTTTTTTGTTTGCATTATATCCGGCACGAAAGTGCATAAATATAAAATTCTATGCGCTGAGATGATGAATGTAACGGAGAGATGTGACTCATAAAAAAAAATTAGTAGCAATCTCAGAACATCTTAAAGTTTCTTTGTGTCTTTGGAAAACAAGTTTATGTGTGTTGAAGGAACATGTTTCGTTTCCTTGAAAAAAAATTAATTTCAACATTTTTTCGCGAAAGAATTGAAAGAAGAGCAAAAATATCTCGTTCCCGAATTGCGTGTATTCGATCACTGGTTCATTATTTTATTTTCTTCCTTTTTCGGGTTTTTGAGCGCAACGAACCGCGTCGAAATTCAATAAGGAAAAGATAAACGCAAGCTGATAAATTTACCTCAAAAGAAGTAAAGAAAAAAACTGCAAATACAAGTCACATGCTATAAGAAACGTTCTTAAAGCGAAAGGTGAGAAAGATATAGCATTAAAGAAGAGATGTGCACAACGAAAGAGGAACACAAACAAAAAAAAAAAAAAAAACAACAACTCGATAATGTGTTCAAAGAAATTTAAGAAAGGCAGGCGGCCGGGGAATCCGAGGTCATCACAACCAACTGGTGGCACGAGTGTCAAGCTGCAACCTAACATTATGCATTTAAAAATACAGGGTAAGTTGTTTGTTTTTAGACGTAGTTTTAAGAAGTGTTTACCTTGCATTTAAAAGAGATATCAAAGATCCGATATGGTTACTCTTAATTAACAACAGCACGTCTATCTATACATATTGTATCTAATAGTACGAATTCATCAGTTTTTAAGTTCATGTCTAAGGCTCGGTAAATTTTCAGGATAACTTAAAATTAGTTGTAAGCAATTCGATTAACAACAAATAAAAAACGGAGGCACTTTTAATTCGCAAATTTTACCACAAGGTTTCTAAATATTTAATGTTTGGGATTAAAAAGAGCCCTTGTTTTTATTTTAGCAATTTTTTACTTTTCTTTTTAGTAAAAATTTATTTTAAATTTTTTTTTTTTTCATTAATTAAAAACTAAATCGAAGTTTTTATCATATAAAATGTTGTGTTCCTTTTGAGTTTGGGGAACAACTCTGAAAAACCTGAAAAAAAAACAACAAAAATTCAAATTCGAGTTTGAATGCTTGTATCTCTGTATGTTACTTATGGATTCAGAAATTATCCGACTGATGATGAAATTTTGTTGAAATATTATTGGCCGATTCATGCTCACAAAGTAAACGCAATAAATATAAAATATTAGGAAGGTAGGAAGGAGGATTGTGTTTAGTACATATAATAAGCTTTAAGTTCGTCTGATTGATGGTGCCACACTCACGAAGTATTCAAATCGTATAAAAAGTTTTGAAATAACAGTAAATTTATTTATAAAATGTTCGCTTTCATGTTCGGTAAAGAAATCGGAAGCGTAATAAGGTTTCAAAGAATTTAATTTTGTCACGAAGTTTCCAACATCCAAAAGGATCCATAAAGTTTGCATATTCTTGCTCAGCTCAACAAGACAAATCAATCTAGTCATGTCCGTCTGTCTGTGAATGCGGAAACTTGCCCCTCAGTTTTCATCCCACACTACTCGGTTATTCGTTAATCGGTATGGACACTCTCTGCGCTTGATATTCTTTCAGGATTCACAAGACGATATGCAACCTTCTAAAGTTAGTCTCCATACAAGCCAATAACCCACTTTTCGGTTGTTACACTAAAAACTTTTTATTACAGTCTATATTAACTTGAAATGTTATGCTTAACATTTTCATAAATAGGTGTGGCACGTTCAGTGTACTGTGAGGCCCTAGTGCGAGTTTCGAAAGTTTTGTGTAAGTAAAGCTTTCTTATTTATTGAGCTGACTACTTAAAATACGAAATTAAATATTTAGAAGCATATGAAAAATGCAGAGAAATCTCTCATGACGGCACTTCTATTGGGAGGGCAGCTTTTCTACAACCTTACCCTCTCTTACCCGGACGAGGACAGTATATTTCCGCTAAACTGGTCGAAGTACTTTACCTTTCTAAGCCGGAAGCGGACTTATTTACAACACACCATCGGCTCATGCAAAGTTCGGACGTTGATGTGAAATCATATATGAATGGTAGAGAGATAAACACTCACTATAAAATAGAATATTGAAATATTCATGTACATATATGATGATTCGACACAAATGCTGATAGTTTAACCAAATTCGAGCCTGACAACATCCCTGGGAGAATCATTAACGAACTATGACGAATTTATTTCAATAGACAGAAATAGGCTAACTGAAAGTCCAGAACTTGAGTTTGATATTGCTTGCAACAATGAAACCCTAGAAGAGCTGGACACAGTGACAATGCTACTGATACCGA
This sequence comes from Leucophenga montana, assembly GCA_035044765.1. Taxonomy (NCBI): domain Eukaryota; kingdom Metazoa; phylum Arthropoda; class Insecta; order Diptera; family Drosophilidae; genus Leucophenga; species Leucophenga montana. The sequence goes on from JAWNNQ010000431.1 coordinate 313,743, forward strand.
AAGTACTACTTATATCCTGGTCACACGGTTTTATATTTTCGAGTCAGATTTTAATGATAGTCGCGCGACCTTGTGTGACCATGAAATATATCTATCTATGACCATGAAATATATATATTGTCAGCAATGTCGCGCGATATTTTCTATTTCGTGTAAGATTTAAGTGATGTGAAGTGTTGTAAAAAGTAGTGATCAATGTTTTTAAACACACAAAAAATAAGCATCAGCTGTTTAACTTCTTTCTCTGCAACTATTTCCGGCACCAAATGCTACGTGCACGACTTTTTCGTATTTTCTCTTCAGCTTTTTGTTCTTTTATTATAATTTTTTTTTATTAGCTGCATAATTTACTAATATAGCACAAATTTTCACTGTTTTATCCATTTTAAACTAGTGTTATAAATGCGATTCTGCTGCCACTTGTTAACACTGAAAATGTAGCTGTCAAATTTCTTGCACCTCGTTTGACCACAAAGTAATACTTTTATGTGATATTTTGACCGGGTGACCAGGCCATTAAGAATCTCGTGAAGTATACTCAATTAAAATGGCTCTAGCTTATTTTGATGTTTTGAAACTATTTTTCGAGCATCTTAAGAACTTGAAAAGTCATATGCAAGCTCTGTTCTTAAAAGAAAAACAACAAAACGTTCGTCAATCGACCATTTATGAGTTTTTTAAGCATTCAGTTTTAACATTATTCATTGATTGCAACAAAGATTTTCTAATTACTCGTCTATACACATGCTAATATTAAGGCAATGCACCCAAATTGTTAGTTGCGCAGTGCACGATACCCCCTTCAATAATTATAATACTATCGCATTTTTATTGGTTTGGTTCCTTTTCCATACAGTAAGATACAACTATTTCAAGAACTTACATACTTTACTAGAACTTACGTACTTATATTTAATATAATTTATAAAAAAAAATCGATCTTCTGTAGAAAAAAAATACAAGTAAATTAAAAGAAGCATAGAAAACATTAGCTCTACTTGTACTTGTTTCACTGTTCCTGCAATTAATTAGTTGTTCCTTGTGCAACTAATTGATGATATTTTTTCTGTTTTACAAGCAAAAGAAACCCTCAGAAACTTGGTCAAACCATACTACCGCAAATCAGTAAATGTATCTACAACATAAACTTAACCGAAAAGAACTGAGTTGAACTAAAATTGAAATATGCTGCCGGCGGTCGGTCATGATGATTATATTTAATTGCTCCTTTGTCGTTGTTGTATTGTATTCTGTTGTTGCTGTCGATGTGCGGCTGTGTATAAAAACAAATCAACAGAACGATTTCAAATAAAAACTTACTACAACAATACATACATATATAAATATATAAACTACCCTCAAAATAGTTATGTCGAGTCACTGCAACACAAATTCTAAATGCAACACGCAATGCTTCTATAATACACTCTATAGATACGAGTGTACATTGAGCATGAAGCAGGACTTACAATTTATTTCCGTGCGAATGAAAACAGCTGCGCGTTTAAGATTTAAAACGATTTGTTTTCTTACATGTATGCTAAGGGCTTTTTTTAATTCCAATTGCAAAGTTTTTGCACAGTGACACACTCCACAGAAGCAGAAAGGATTATTTTGTTGCGGTGTGCAACAGGATGTTGCAAATTTAAATCGACAGCCATCTAAAAATGTTGCATGAAATTTGTTTCACCGGTCCAACTTGACAACGACAGTCTATTTTGCAGCAGCTGCATGATGAGTTTTATGGTTTGTAAAATTAAATTATAGGTTATTGTGATGCGGCGGGGTTGTCCACATCAATCTGTATCTGCGCAGTTTTGTATCTCATGTTTAAGTGTTGTTAGCCTATCAGTTTGTTTACAAACTGAAGTGGTAGATTCGATTACAAAAAAAAAAAAAAACATGTTGATAATTTAAATAGAAGGGATGAAGATACACAAGTACACAAGCGTTAAAAATAACCATTAATCAAAATTTGGCTCTATTGTATTTTATAATAGTTACTATTATATAAAGAGATCAGCTCACTTATTTCAAGTGTTTAAAAGTGTGGAAATAAGATTACGACTACAGTAATAAGAATAATAAATTCAAAGGGATAAGAACGTTCTCAAGGTTTTTTTTTATTTACATTTTCTCAATGAAAAAACCTTGATCCAGTTAAAATACATATATATTTCATAATATAGGCCGCTATATAAAATTTACTTTATATTCACCTATGGCACCACATTTAATAAAGCAGGCCTACGAAATACTTACTGTAGAACTTATAATTTCACTTTTAAATAATAATGAATTTTTCTGTAGATACTCATATTAGATAATAATATATGAAAAATATTTGGTTTTGGTAAAATATTTGGAATTTGCATAGTTTTTATTTTCATCGCTTGACCCGGAAAGCTTTAGAAAGATTTGTACATACACTTCGGCGTGCAGACTGATGAGAACTTGTAGATCTATGGATATTCTTTGCATCAAAAAAAAGTTACTGTTCTATCTTTACATTGAGCAGAATATGTCAAATATTTTAAATATGTCAAACATTTTAAATATGTCAAATATTTCAAATATATTAATGTAAAAATGATCATGAGCAAGCAAAATTTCATATATATATAATGCATATTAATTTTGCGACTTTCATTATGAAATTATATAAGAAGTTAGCCGGTTCGATTTGGACATAATTGCAAAAAAAAAGGTCTTAAGGTCCCTGGAAGTACCTGGACTTTTTCTTACTAATATCTCATTTTAAAATTTGTCCTCTCGACTTTGTCATCTTAAACGTAAACTACTTTGCATGTCTGAATTTATATCTACTATTTATTAACACTTTGGATTTGTTTTTTGATTCTGGTAATTCGTGGATTGTTAGTGATACTTCCTATATTAATACATACAACATTAGTTTTCCCGTTCCCATCTATATATGTAAATTAATAAATAATTATTTGTTCATAGTTGAAATAAAACAATTTTTATCTTACACAAAAATAACTATAAAAAGAATCTATTAAAGCACTCAGTAGAAATGTTGATATCTATATTTTGACAACATTTCACTTCAAATACTTAAAAATTGTTCTTTCTATTTAACACATACACCACAAAGATGATCTAATTTCAGACTTTAACACTCGCCAAAAAAAAAAAAAAAACTATTCACGGTAAAAAACTAAAAATGAGCATAAAAAAAACTGCAAATTAAAGCTAAAAACTTCCAACACATTGAGTATCTGTTGAACCATTGCTGCCATAAACAGATCCGATGTGTGCCGGTTTCTTATAGAAATAACACATTTTTTTATATTTGCTGCCACTTTATAATTAAAATAAAAAATAAAATATAAAAAAAAAATATTTTTTTTATTAAGCACACATCACACATCAAAAAAAAATTTAACAACTTGCCGACTCATAGATACAAGAAAAGAAAAGATACGAGTACTAAAAACAGAACCAACAAAAACAACAACAAAAAACTGAACACGCAAAATTTTAGCTAAAATAAAAATCATTGCATAAAAATAAAATTATAAAAGCACATACCTCAATATGAAAACGAGCGTTCTCTTTTCAGTTTGTTTTGTATTCCGATTTAGTTGAGCTTCTTTGTAAAAGAAAATATATAGCAGCAAGATACACAAAAACACTCTTCTTCTTATTCTTCAGATACTTTTATGTATGCGGCAAAGTAAGGCGCGCATTTGCTTCTTAGCCCTACGCAAGCAGCAAAGAGATGCGAACGGACGACAGCAGATAAAGATGAAAATATATGTACGACGAAGCAGGCGAAGACGATGAAGGAAGTAAAAATAAATTTCTGTCGCTCTTAGTCAATTTAAGATTTTTGAGAATGAATCCTCGGCGCACATGTGTTGAACATTCGTTGATGTCGCCGCTCTCAACTCAGCTGGCTGCTGCAAAATGTCCCAAAAACAACAACAACAACAAAGAGTTGCGCGCACAACAGCCAAAATATATTTTTCTTTCTCTTTCACTCGTACACCACACAAGAAAAGTATCTTATAGATACTTTTTAAGATTTTCGGCACAAACGCAGACGCAACTGACGAAGAAATAAAACAGGCGAAAGACGTCGTCAATAAATTTTAAACGAAAAAAAGCGACGTTGAAATAGTTTACCTTTTGATTTATTTTTTGCACGCACACACACACACACACAAACAAACAAAACAGTAAAATACAGAAATGCTTAATGCAGATACTTTCAGTTGAGATACATGCGCCGTAGCGAAGACGAGCGAAAATAACACAGAACACAGAGTGCAAGCAGACAAACAAACACAAATGAAATTTATTTTATTTAACGTTCGCCTGACTGTCAATATTTGCGCGCGCACGAATATCTCTATGTGTTGTGTATTTCAGAATGCAGCAGATGTCTTTGTAAGTAAGAGTATCTGTGTGAGAATGTATCTGCAGTAGGAAAGGCACTCAGTATGTTGCTATAGAAATAGCGTGTTTTTATTTAATATATTTTATTTATTATTTATTTTGCTAGAAGCACTTCTGGTTATATTTGTTAAAAAATATATATAAAAAAATAGTACTTAGTATTTTGTTTTTGTATTTAGAATAATTTATTAAAAATTTTGTATTTTCCTTAGCAAAAATGCCGGTAAATTCAGATATGTACAATTTAAAGCACTCATTTGTTTTACAATTTCATATATATTGTTATTTTGAACACAATAGTATTCTTTTATTCAAAAATTTTATTCAAAAATCTATAACATTTTCTTTTACGTTTTCAAATTTTTCTTTAATAAATTTTGAATTTGGTTTTTTGTTATTGAAGTTTTCATTTTATTTAAACGAAACGACGCGCACGTATTGCCGACGAAACGTTTTCATCTGAGAAATGCTCGCGTGTTACTGAGGCGCTCACACAATGCGCAGATACATTTTTCTCTGCTGTATCTGAAGTTGTTGTGCTGCTGGCGTCAACGTCGCAGATAAAGTAAATGAGTGAAAAAAGTAAAATTGTACTCAAAACATTGCGACGGCAACATGTTGCAGTGTTTAGCAGCGTTTAAAGCTTAACAGTGTTGCAACAGAATGTTGCAGCAACATTTGAGCTTAAACTTAGCGTTGTTAATGTATCTGGGTATCTGACTGTAAATGTGTACAGTTCGTTCGTAAATCATTTTGCCATGCTACAATTCTTTCTTAAGTAACAATAGTTAGCTTAGCACATTAGTAACCAATTGCTAATCTTTTTTGACTTCTGCTGCTGCATCTTCTGTATCTTCTGTGTTAAGCGCATTCACAGGAATTTAGCAAATTAACATCTGGAGCATTTAACTCCTGTCAATAGGAAGTAATTCTCAACTAGGAAGTGTATCGAGCATACACGAGTTCAACGACTTTTTATTTATGCGGCGGGAATAAGTGTTAATAAAAACAAATTGGCGAAAGAAATTTACAGAATTTGAACCAATGAATCGAAATGTAATAGTAGTTAGTTTAGTTAGAAGGGCAAATATTAATTTTAGTGTGACATTTAACACTAATGACACCGGCTATGCCGTAACCGAAATTTGTGGTCTTTACACTTGATCTGACTCTGCATATTTTCTACATTGATGAATATTTCGCATATTATTTTACTGTGGTCGGTACTCAATAAATCTACGTATTTTCTACGATGTCATCTATTGAATTCGAGATATTCTCAACGAAACTATTCCCAAGAATGTGATTCCGTATCCAAGTAGATTTTTTACAAAGAAGTTGTTATAACTAGTAACAGTGGAGCAGTCGAGTGTTTACGACTACGAAATACGCATGCAGCCATGTTAATGCTGACTTCAAAATTTTTAATCACAAAAAAAAAATAAATAAATAATTAATTAATTAACAAAAAACATAAGAAAATAAATTTTTTTCGGCTATACGGTCTTGGAAACTATGTATATCAAAAAGTGCAATATTCTGAGAGATTTAACACTCAATAATATATCAATAAAGCTCGGTATCCGACTAATCCTGGGCCACATATATAATTTGATTCATTTAGAGGTTTTTTTATTTTCAAATATAAAAAACTCAATTTTTCCAAGTAAAATTTATTATTATTTTGTTCAGTATTGTCTAACATTTCATCATCCCGGCACAGAGTCTACAAATTATTCAGCTGTATTAAATGAGCGTTCTACAAGGAATGTTTGCGTGCGCTTGGAGCAACACGTGGTCCACATAATCGGATTAATTGCTACTTTAATTGTCAAAATTGCCTGAATTGGCTGAAGAACAACCCAAACAGGTTCAAGAGCTGCCATTACATCCAAACAAAAGAACGTTTAGTGGTGTTTATTTCTTTAAAAAATGTGACCCGGCCGGAAAGTAACTGGAAATGAAGCCCTTTATTTGCGCGATGATAATGAACTATATGAAGCCCGTTATCTCGATGATATTTAGTACAAAAAGACAGCGTTACTTGCCACACAACTTATGAAACCATGGCATTATTGCGATAACAATTCGGTAAACAATTAATTTCGGACCGGCCAATTGGACGTATAGATCATGTGACATTACACTAGTTGTTAGATTCCTTGATTCCTTTGGAACTATGAAAAATTCAAAGTCTCCATATAAGTCGGCTTCGATTGAGGTATTGAAATCTACCATAACTCGCGTCATTCGCTACTCGAAATGTTAGAATGAGTCATCGAATATTGGAACTTCAGAACGGTCCATTTTAGCCGCAGTTATAGCAACATTTGGAAGAAATAATCTTTAAAAAATAAATGTAAAGAATGGTTCTTTTGATATGATAAGAAATATTACCCGATAAAATTTAATTTTTTTATACTAAAGAATCACCCTATATAATAATGTTAATTTTGTATATGAAGGTACTTCTACCTTCTTCTACATGCGAACTCAAATCTAGATCAATTTCATCATCTCAGTTAAGCCTTGCCCATAGGAAGGCGTTCTACGAGTGTTGTCTTTTATATTTCAATAATCGGCAACACTAATGTTGCCACGTCATATTTAACATCTTCATCGGGAACTGTCAAGTTTTACTGGTATTCGTTTTCAAAACGATTTCACATACTGAAAATCAATTTTCGTCCAATAGTTTTTTTCACAATTTTCGACGTGAATTATTTCAACAACAGTACTTCGATAAACTTAAATCTTCATATGGTGACGTATCACCGTCAGAGATTTTAGTCGCGGCAGTAGTTCACTCAAAGACGGATTATGTGAAGTTAGTCCAACATCAGTTGAAGTGTACGAAAACATCAATAATGTTCGTGAACTGATATGAATTGCAAGTTCGCTATGTGACTTGTTGGATATTAGTGGTACCATCACTCAGTGAGTATTGCATTAACAAATGGACATGAGAAATTGCTATAAAAACTGATTGTGTATGGATCTTCATGGAGAATATTTTATTAATTCGATAACAGTTCTCTATTTTTGAACAAAGGTATACAAAAATTATACATGCTTCTTTGTTTAACACCAAATGTATTTACTACTTATCCATAAAATCTTTACAATCGATTTTGAAATGTATCAAATCAAAGTAAATGGACGGGATTTTAAATTTTTTTTTTTGTTTTTTTGTTTTTTTTTTTTTGACGACGTATGCAGAGGTTTATAGCATTTAATTCGATATTATGCACATTAAAAAAGCTAAAATTCGTTAAGCGATTTATAGTACAACACCTCAATACGTTCCAAACAGATTTGCAATACACAAAAGATACAATAATAACCAAAGGTAAATTAACGCACATTAGTTCCTAGCTGTTGATGTCGAACATTAACTAATAATGACTATTTTATTATTAAGCGCTTTAATAAGAAATATTAAACAAAAACATAGTTTATGCAGATATTTCATTTTATTAATTAGTGTTGTGTCTCAATCAATTTCACACAGCAGCAAAGCAAAAATCGATTAATCACAACACTAACTGAATCGAAATTGCACAATCACTATAAATACATGTGAAGTATTCGATTATTATTTTTGAAACTAAGATTTAACAGCGAAGAAAATTAAAGAAATCTGCTAAAAACAACAGCGAGCGATAGAAATCATATTTAATCGAAGGTTGAAAGGTTCATCTCAGAAAACGTTGAGATGAAATAGTAGAAAGTCAATGTCAAAGCAACGAAATTTAAAGGCAGATAAATGGCTTGACATGCAAAATTGAGAATCAGCCCATAGCTAAAGTCAGTCAAAATCCAGAAATTAAACCTAAAAACCATTAAAACAAAAAATATGTAAATTTTACAGAAAACAAGCAACAAAATGCGATCGTACAACATGTTGCACACATTTTATAATCTTACATCCCAGAGTGAAGCGATTAATTTTCTCCAACGTCTTCCAAAAAGTAAACTAAGTATGTGTAAAATATGTTTTGAAAATTTATAATGGGTCACGCACAAACGTACTCTGAGATCGAACGAAGCATCTTACAACGAATTTACATAATTGTGATGAATTTAAAAACATTTGTCAAATAAAGTTTTCGACAGTTTTTCAATGACGAGGTTTTTGGAGGGCGGTTATAATTTAGTGGAAGAAGAATCAAAATATGTCTACAACTTAAAGCGGCGTGGGTTCGAACTTTTGTTTGCAAAAGATACACGATTTATAGCCGAATCTACTACTTACAACTACGCACTATATGCTTTCGCTTGGCATAGGATGACCCGTCCATACATAAAGAACATCACCATTGCTTTATTTGGCTTACCTGAAAGTATATAAAATTAAGATAAAACTTTATTAGAAATGCGTTCAAACAAAATACGACGCAAAAATTAAAATAAACGAAAATAAAAAATTGAGAAAAGCTTGAGCAGTGATAATCTTTTTAGGACACTTAAGCTATTTATTAACCATTCGATTTGCCGTGCGATTGCACGCTCTATTCGCGCTACTCCCGCAGCGTTCAATGGCGATTGCTCACTCCGTTCGTGCGTCCGTCTGTCAGTCCGCTCGCTCGCCGCTGTATAATACATCAATATCGTATCTAAAAGATGCGATCAGTCGCAGTGTGAGATATCATTTTCGAAATTAGCGTTTAAATGCTGAGATAATTAGTTTCGATCGATTCGTTTTGTAGCGATGCATGAGTAACTGCAGTCGCCCAATGAATGAAGCATTTAAATGGGGTAAAATAGAAAGATACATAGATAAAAAAAGATGTTGCGGCACTGGCGAAAGTCGCACAGACGCATTCAATTCGATTTATGGTAACATAAATACAGAAGTAGCGACGAGTATCTAAGCGCAACGATTCGTTTTGCATATTTTTTCAAGTGGTTGATCCACTTTTTATGGTGTTTGGTGCTACTTGGCGAATGTCGTCGCCCGTTTTTTTTTTTTATTTTTTATTTTCATTGTTAGAAGAACGTTTTACGCGCCGCGAATTTGCAGTTTTCGATGAACCATACTTGAAGAATATGGAATCAAAAACCGAAACCATTAAAATGAATGTCAGGCAGTGGCGTTGATGAAATATAAATGAGAAGGGGCTTAAAGTAAAAGATTTGGATTGAATGTAAATCCGGAACTACAAGCCTATCTTGAAAGAAGAGTAAACATACTCAATTTCATTGACTTTAATAATGGACTTGACTTGGCTGGACCACCGATTTTTTTTTTTTTGTCAAAGATATAGAGACTCTGAATTCTTGGTCGAGATAAAAAGCAAACATGTTTTGTTTTTCCATGGTTAACAATTTAACAAGAACCGAAAAAAACCTGTGAGCGGCATTCTGATCACGGATTCGGATTCAACGATAGAAAATGCATAGGTATAATTCACATGAAGTTTCAAAACGTGTAACCAAAACGTATAGGAGCCAAAAAAGAAAAAAATGTTTATAAAACCTAAGGATATCAACTAGTATAGTAAGTTTATATGCGCCCAAAAAGTGACTTGATATATGTGTAGCGTCCGTCTATAAGAAGCTACCATGTCAAAAAGAAGAAAGAAAAAAAAGCTACTATGTCATTTTTTAACTTATACGTATATTAACTGCAATAAAAAAGTTTTTCATACAAAAAGTCAAAGTGGACAGGTGGTTTGCATAGGAGCCATCCACAAAAGTCGGCGTGGCATATAAATATTCGACTGCAAAAAAAATATGTCTATCTTAAAAATTTATTCAGACAGATCACACTAAATATAGGACTTCACAATGTAAAGCAATATAATTACAACAAAAAACGTAAAGATACAGCACACCGAACATTCTTCGTTTTTGAGCGGCCCTGATTTATAAGGATAACTGATAGCATTTCGAATCCCTCTCTGATAGAGTAGCATAAAAAATATGTTTGATGTAAATTTTGTTGTTGTTGTAATCAAGGGGTCTTTTTGAATTGGTGCGTGTTTTATAATCATGCACCGACTCAGTCGTACGGCACAGGTTGACGCGATTGAGAATGCGCGCGAAGTCCTAAAATTTATCCCTGTGTTTTTTCTGGACTCACTTTCAGTCCACTTGTAAGGAGACATCTTATGCGTAAGCCACAACAACTTTGGTTAACTGCTCACAAATCTCAACATGCAGCTGCTTATAAATAACTCATAGCACCAAAAGTTATCTACGCCTCTGGCTATGTTAGCTAGCGTTGTCGTCTCCATGGCAGAACTCATTTTCCATGCCTGTGGCAGGGTATCAGGCAAACTGACGAACGGAAAGACAGACGGACAGAATGTAAGCAAAAAGAAAGAAGCTTTCACAACAATGTTATTTTTGTTTGTCAGCCAAACAGTTAAAGTTGGAGTTCAATGTTGCAAGCGAGCACATGCAACAGCGGCGGCAATAGTTGCTGTTGTTGTTGCCAATGTTGCCACCGTTTTGCAGAGTGGCTGTTGTTTTTGTTATTGAGGTTGTTGTTGTTGCTGTTGTTTTCTATGTGTACTTATGACTGTTCTACTGAACTTCAACATGAACTTTGCGTTCGTTATGAGCGCATTGAAACCGAGACGATGATGACGATGACGACGACGACTTAAAACCAACGACTAAAACGGAGGCTACCAGCTAACCAAACAACCAACTGACTGACTTAACAATTGCACCGACTGCGACTGCGACTGCCTGTCCGTCTGTCTGTCTATGTGTATCTGTTTGTTAAAGACGCCTTAAAGAAGTTTTTTTTTTCAGGTTAACAAACAGTTAGAATAATGGTGATTGATAAATATTGTCTATGCACGATTTCAGCGTTTAATTGAAGTTCAACTTTTGAGGCGACTTTAGTTTAGAGCACCAAGTCCAATCATCTCAAGCTGACACAACTGAATGGTGATCTACGCTGCTGCTGCTGTTCATGCTGCTTCTTCTACTTCTGTTTCTTGCCAACTTTAATTAATGGCAACAATTGTTTTCATTATTTTCTGAATTAATAACTATAAAAAGTTAGGCAGGCAGGGGGTAAAATTTCCACAAAGGTTCAATGCAGCCGCAAACTTTCACCGCCCACAACTTTCGGAGCGTAGCATCCACATCGTCAGCAGTAGCAGTAAATGCGGCAACCACAATTGCACCAAATGCTGTGTGGCAATTGGAAAATGACGAGTGGCAGAAGGCGGCTTTACAGGAAATTGCAACTTTGTCGGCTGCCACCCAGAAGCAGCTCAGAAGAGTTTTGATGCTTAATTGTCAGCATTTAAAATTTATTTTATACACTCGACTCATTATATGAGGCAAGTTGATAGCATTTGCTATTGAGTTGGCAAAAGATCGTTTGGTTGCTCTTAGCAATTGCAGATGCTGCCGATTGCTATCGCGTTTTAAGACAATATTGCTTTTGTTGCTGTCGGAGTTGCACTTAGAAAAAAAATTATTTTTTGAAAAACATATTTAGCACTCTTTTGTGAGTTCATGAAATCGAAAAATAATATAGAAGAAACTGGTCTACAAACATACAATACAATAAATAAAACATTTTTTTCAACCAAAACCGAATATCAAATACAAATACAATTAAGTACCTCTAGATTGTGCCTTACAAAATTCTCAATGTCGTATAATTTACTTAGAGAACTTAACAAGAACTTAACTTTTTTGGGAATTTCAAATGTATCTACTTTTTGTAGACCTCCTTTATGGGAAGAGCGAGATTTATTAAAGCGTTGGAAAGGAACTGGGACTAAAATTGACCCAAAGGTCGAAATCTAAATATAATTTCAAACTACCTCAAAAACATCGATAATCATGGTTAATCGTTTGGCATTTGCTGAAAATTTTTTGACCGATGTATTCGAGTATTTAATTTTTTTGAAAAAAAAAAAATAATAATAATAATTTGGATGGGGCCTTGACGGCCACCATTAATTGCTGGCTCAATTGAAAACAACTAAGGCAAATCTAACATAAGCAAAGCCACTGAATATTTCTGCTACTTATGGGTATGCTGGAAAGTCTCCCCTTTGATTCATACCAATTAAAAACAAATGCGGACATATATATAGACACATTAGATACTGTGCTTATTGAATACTTGAACGGCAACAATGGGATATTCCAGCAAAACAACACCCCAATTCAGAAACCTACAAAATCCAAATGAGCTGAAAATTTGCCATTTAAATTTTGTTTTTTTTTTTGCACTTTTACTCATTTACTACATTATATACATTATACATTATATACATTATACATTATATACTGCTGTTATATGTCATAATAATAGCTGAGCGAAGTGAGAGAGAAATCAGGTACATCTCGAATTATTATTCTTGGGCAGCTCAATTACACGTGCTGATTTCTGTCCTTTCGACAGTTTCAACAGTTTCTACAGTTTCTCCAGTTTCTACGTGAAGTAGTATTCTAGATTATATTTTTACAGAATTTAAAATTATTTTTGTGTTAGAAAAGATTTTACTTCTAGTGTACTTATTGTTGCGTTTATTGCCTGCCACTCAGTCAGTCCAACAGTCCGTCAGTCAGAGGCAACACATGGTGCGCCAGTTTTCTATTCTTGGCTTTCTTTTACACGCGTTCCCGTTCGCTTTTCCTTATCTCCACAGCCTTCTTTTTTCAGCCCACTTGTATTACTCTTTCTTTCGATTTAGTGTTCAGTTCAAACAATAACTTAAATTTCCACTCATGATAAATAGAAAAGTGAATTGCCTAGAGTATAGATCTCCACTACTAAGAGTATTCGATATGTGAGCTGCTGCGGTTGTTGCTGTTGTTGTTGTAATTGTTGGTGCTGCAACTTTCATGTTCTCTAAAAACGTTGTTTCTGTTGCTGCTTGTGGCGTTCAAAGATGCGGAAAATGATAACGAATGGGATGCGTTTGTTGCTGTTGCTTCACGGCGCGCGCTCATAAAGTTTTCCATTTCAAGGCATAATTTTCCTGTAGATTTTTCACATTTTCTTCTTTTACTTTAGCACAGCACATCGTATAAAAGAAAGCAAGGCAACAAGTACAACAACAACAAGAAGAACAACGGCTGATGTTGTAGCTCTAACAAAAACAACAACAACAACAACAATAAAATGCATGCAACAACAATAATGTCGACAACTTTAACGGCGCGGCTTTTTGCACGCTCCAGGCCTAGGTCACAACTAAAATGCTCATCGGGCGACAGGCAGCGGCAACCACTGCCGTCCTCGACATTTACAACATCTCCTTATACCAATACAACATTAGACCATTCTCTGTATGCGTGGATAAGTTATTGCAGCTATTTTCGAATTACAAATCGCGACTGGAATTTATTGTAGAAACGGTGCTAGATACTTTATCCACCTCGCCAAGTTGTCGCACCAGAATTGTATCTATTTGCGATTACTTTTCGCTTTTCGTTGTCTTCGATCGCCTTCCGGTGTTATTCTGTACTAATTAGCCAAACAAATTGCCAACCATAACTAAAAATGTAAGATACTCGTACTATACAAAATGTGAATGTGAGAATTTCGTTAAACAAGTGTTTTAAAGAATTTAGGGTGAATGTATTGCGGAACAATAATATATATTTTTATAATAATGAATCATCGAAATGGGATGTACTTAAGATTATTTGATTTATCTTGCTTAGAAACAAGTAATTTAAGAACGTACAATCACATTCCATGGCCAGAATCATCGAGCAAACAAACTAGTATCAATTTGTGCCAAAAAGTCAACAAAGAATCAACAAAATAGTATGGTTATAGGTATTGTACATTAGAAAACTATTCTGGCAAAAACAGTACTGGAAATTTGTTAATTAAAAAGCCGGTTTATATAAAGGCATTGTCAAAATTCTTTTTGTCACTAAGTTGGCACAATTGTCCTTCATAATGACGCGAAGTTTGAGCGCCATTTCTAGTTTAGTTTGTTTACAGTGCTCGATTTTGACATGGAAAACGAATTGAAACTGGTGATGAGACATAGGTTTATGAGTTTGAGGTTTATGAGAGAGCAAATTTGTCGCAAAACGTCAGATTTGTGAAAAGAACACTCTTGGAGTTTACAACACGACAACGCAGCATCTCACAAGACCATCTCTTTCCAAAACTGATATTACCATTTGGAGAGAGTCGATATAAGAAATAATGTAGCATTTGCAGCAAGAACTGAAGTTGATTCCGAAAAAAATGTTTAAAAAATGTTTTGATGATTGGATTATTCGTTCGCATAAGTGTATAATTTTGCAAGGGACTACTTTGAAGGCGATACAATCAATAAATGTGAAAAAATAATAATCATTTTGTTTTATTTCCGGTACTTTTTATGTCAGAATCTATATATATCTGAATATAATTTCAACAATTTACGCAGGTACAAATTTCAATTAAAAGGAATGTTGTTAAAAACTCAGATTTGTGCATAGTCTGAACCTTCCTTTATAGTTTGTAGAAAACAAAATTTACTACACATATGATAAAAAAGTGGCTATATTTCACTGTGATATACTTAGTGGCAAAACGGTTGTTTCGTCTTACCGAACTTATCAGGGATACAAAGTGCGATCCACAGTAAACACGACTTTTGGAAAGGAGAATTTCCTGGTGGCGTGAGTTTTAAAGTTACATGGTTTTCCAATTTCAATAAAAAATTAATTGACAATGGGTCCACTGGAAGCGGAATTAGGATATCGGTACAAACTTTTTAGCTTGCTTCTACTTCCTCAAAACGCTTTCCTTTTAACGGCAAATGCATTTTTTCGAAAATGTAAAATTCGCATGGTTCATTTTTAAAACGTGATCTCAAAAAATCTGTACCAATTAAGATGAACAAAATCCTGTTTATTTTGGAACGTGTCGGATTTTGTCAGTACCACAAACGAGAGAGGTAAATAGCAATTTGATTTTTTTTTTTTTTTTTCGAACAAACCAGAAACTTTTTGAAATGTGAAAAATACCATTTTACTTTGAAATTTAAGTCATGTTCGAACATTTTTTTTAGATAGTTATGGATGGACGAATGTATCCAGAATGTGTAGCAGATAGAAACCATAAAAAAACACATTAATTCAACAGTAATTTAATAGTTGTACTGTCTTTCACAATTTTCTCTAGTTTTAACCCTGGAAAGATAACCGTATAATGGCTCAAATCAATATTATTCTTCCTTTCATTTGGTTCTTCAAAAAATGTTGCAAACGAACCAAATAAGTTTAAACATATAATAACTGATGGCTATTTGGTTCGATACGACCAAAGAATCAAACCAAATGAATAGACAATGCGAATGAACGAAGCAAACAGAGCATTCGCTCGATTCGGTTGATATTTGAAAATGCTCGATTCGTCCATCTCTTTCACACTTTATGAGCGTTCCGTTTGCACTTATCATATTGTATGCATGCACATTTTAAATTATCATTAACGCACAAATCATCAAATTCTACATATGTACATATTTTTGGAAGAAGGGAGAGAGACAGGCGAAAGAATATACTCAAGCATATTCGGCTTGTTTACTCCATTTGTTCTCGCTATAACTTGAAATCTTCTTAACCATTTGGTTTTTGATATGTGCGAACACTGGTTGCTTTGATAATTGAATTGCAGCTTTTCGGAATGCATGTTTGTAAAGCTTCAATTCAATTATTTAAAATAACATTACAAAAGGTGCTTAAATTAAATAGTCACGCAAGCATACAAATGGCTCGATGTATTCTAACATATGAGCTTTCGTTAGATTCGTTTGGATTGCAGGTCTGCTATGGGAATAACATTTTTATATAAGATATATAAGATATTCGAGTTATGTAAATTCGAATGTATCTCAAAATCATTTTTTAACCTTTTTCTTGTTTAGTAGTCTTAAGACTTAGTACATTTTTTTTTTTATTTAGCGGTTTTGGATTATGAAGTAAAGATTATTCAAGAAAACAAACCTGTAGGGATCGCAGGATCGTAGAACTGACGTTTTTTTTTTTTGTTTAAATTATACAGATAGTTATCATGTTGTTTGATTTTGAGAATTGCGTATAAAATATTAAAAGTGAGACTAAAATAAATAGAATAATTCCAAGTACATACTTTGAATATCAATTCACATAATTTCGAATGAACTTTTGACACTCAGCACTTCAACATTAAACACAACTTCTGCCATGATTGACTATAAAAAGGCAGCTCAAAAGCAAATCAACAAGCGAACAAATAATATGTACATATGTCATTCAAACTCAATTGACTTCAATCACAATTTGCTTACGATTTCACACTTGAAATGAACATTAACAGCAATAGGCCACAACAACAATCAAAACACTAATATTATACACATATAATATTATATACATGCACAGATATAATGCAAACTGACCCAGTGCACTATATCACATTTATGAAAAGAACTCAAAAATCTGACAGCTTACAAAACGCAAACAAAACGAATTGATCAAGTCGAACAACAATGCGAGTGGCTTTAAAAGCAGAAAAACAAAAAGTGATCAAAGATATTTCAACTATGGGGATTGTGAGATCGAAGCGAATGGACGCATGAACATACACAGCTATACAAAAGCCGGCCAGCTGACAATGAGTTCGGAGAAACTTTGGAGAGCTTCAGTTGCAGAAAACTTCTAATGGACGCGCAATGACGCCCACTTTTATGTGATTTATGAGCGGCTCCTCCACTTAGCCACAACAAACGAAAATCTTGTATGTTGAGCAAATGAAGGCGGAGGTGTCCAACGAAGGTAAAATAAAAATAAAAAAATAAACAAAAAAAAAAGAGCCAGAATTTCTATTGTGTGCAAAACGCCTGCGTAGCTGTACTTGCGCTTCCTCTTCTTCTGCTGCCGTTGTTTGGCATTCACATTGAAACGACGCGCATTTTGCCAGCCAAAGATTAATTGCCCGCAGTGAAGTGCAAATTAGTGTCGAAGTAACACAAAACTTTCAGCAAAGGAGTGGTGTAGTGATACTGTGTGGAGTAGAGCTTAAGTCGTACTCTGGCGAACGAACTGCGTTAAGTTCAAGCCCACCCACGCACACTGTCGTCGACACTCGCTAACAAAAACGTGAAGTTGGTTGCAGCTGAGATGTATTCATTCATTCAACCATTTATCTATCTATCCACCCACAAACGAAGAGTGAATATGCTGCTGAGTGAATTCAACTCTCGTTGGTAAATTTATGAAATTTGCGCATAAATTAAGAAGACATTAACAAAATTTACGATGGGATTAGCAGCAATCAAACAATACTTCGAGATACAGGCTGCTATTTGAAGTTATCGTAGAAAAATACACTTCGACTTGAACTTGCCGCATGAACTTCGACTGAGATAAAAAACTTGTTGCTCTATAGTTTGAACAGGAACCGTTTGCGAAACTATTTCAAAAGGCTGTCGTGCTCGCAGTGAAACTCTTGCAATACAAATCGGATTTCCTGCTTCGATTTTGATTTGTTGCCAACACTGACAGTGGAGCTTTGTTTCTTTTTTCTTCTCAATCTGTTTCACTTCTTCTTGTATTTCGACTTTGCTAAAGTAGATCACACAAACAACTCGTTGACTATTTCTGTGATTTATAGATACAATACGTCTACAAAGGAAGAGTAAATGAAGGCAATAAAGGGAGATAGAAAAATATACGAACAAATCAAACACAAATGCCAAAGATATTTCCCAAGGAAATACAAGAGATTCTTTTGTGATTTTCCACGAACCATGAAGCGCATGTTGTGTAGTTGAGTAGCAGAAAAACAAAATCAAAGACAAGAAAAAATAGATACGAGCTTAGACTAGTGCTCAATAACAAGTCTTGCTCATGGTTTCCCTTATTGGATGATGAGTGCAGATGACAACCAGTTCACAAATAGATAAATCCGACAAAGAAGCTGCAACTACGAGGGTGGATTAAGAGATAGTTAACTTATAATAAATTGAATATTCTAAACTCAATAACAAACAATTATGCAATTCCACGCAAGAAAAAGATGCTCAAAATAGTAAATACTGTCACAAAGGTCACAAAGCGAGTTTAGCAGAAAAAGGGAAAAAAACACAAAACGCCAAAACTTTCAGAAATCATTAAAAACGCGAAACGTTGAAACGTTCCAGAGTTAAAAAAAAATATTACAAATCAATAAGCAGTTTATTGGCAATAAAAAAATTGATTTCCTGATATTGATAATTGATATTTTTCTGTGCTCAATTAATAACAGCTACAATGTCATATTATTTGAACAAAAAACTATAAGAATTTCACAAAGAAGACTAACTATACTAATAAATAGAGGGGAAAATAAAACTATTCACAGCAAAAATAAACAAATTTGTTTCATTGTTTCAGGTGGAATCTGCAAGTTTATTGGATGTTGCAGGCGTCTGCTTAAACATTTTGTAGAAATTAATTGATTTGATATATCGGTGGCCCTATTAAATACATCAGACAGATTATTAATACGATTGCTTCTGCGGGCATGCAGCAATTTATCTCCATTATATATTCTATGGCGCTATTCAAAGAAACCCATTGAAAGTACAGTATACTGGATGTACCGTAGGTGTCATAGACAAATTGGCACTTCCTTGCTTTGGAACTGCTGTTGCTGCAGCACGTACTGAACGATTTGTCTCATCAGCTTATTTTGAGAAAAGGTACTTTTCTGTTTTCATATTCAGATGTTTCGCTGAACGAGACGCGTGGACGTCCAATAACAATATGAGTTGCTGTCTTTTTTGTTCTGTATTATTTATTTCATAACGCGCTCAAAGTTAAGCAAGTACTATTGAAATCACAAGCAATTGGTATAAACAATCCGATGAAATGACCTTGCGTCCAGCGGTACTTAATAGGAATAAAAAATAGAATAGCGGCACTTTGGAATTTCCACTTTCACACAGAAAAAGTGGTCATTTGACCTAATGTGCATTGTAAGTAAACCGCAATTATATATTTGTCCAGAAATAAACAACTGCTTACACACCACTTAAGTGAGAATGATAAATTATCAATATTTTGGAAGATTAAAGGTTATTCCGTTTTTTGACTAAAAGCTGAATTTTTCCATAATCTTGTTCTAATATGGTACCATAGAATATCTCCACATCAAGGTTGATATTTTGAATATTAGCTGTTCACATGCTAATTGGAATGAATGGGAATTATGGATCGTCGACTACTATTAGAACGATAAAGTGGATCGATTATTGAATATTTATAATCGTGAAAAATGATCATTTGGAATTAATCGATTATGATTAGAATTGACGAGCAAAAATCCTTTTGTATTCTAAAATTTGAAAATGTTTGTGTTGATAATTGTTAAACAAGACAATCGATTCATCAAGCACCACTAGCCGAGCATTTTGAAATAAAAGTGAAAATATGTAATAGGAGTACGAATGGTAAAAACTTTAAACTTTATCGAATTAAATTTCACAAATCTTCCCGAAAGTGAAAACTGGAACGAGTCAAATAGTCTTTATGAGTTTCTATACGACTATGTTCTACATTCATTTATTAAAGAAACACTTTTATGTGTGTAGGGTATAACGAAGATCCAATAGTTATTTTACAAATCTGTCAACGATATAAACTTTTCTCACACTACAAATCGGTGGTAAATTGAATTTTATATATTTAAATATCATTTTAAAGAACAAACACCGAATTTTATGCAACTGAAAACTGCTGAACCACTGAAACCCCCCAAGCAAATGTAACAAAGAAGATGAAGAAGCTGCATACAGACGTCATTGCAAACAAAAAATATTGTTAAAAACAATCACGAAGCGCGCAGAAGAATATAAGACCGACAACGAAGCTCTGCACTTCTGAGTTTGAGAAGTTTCAAGATGCACATTAGAACCTTCAAACTTACTTCGTAAATCGGCGGCGCCGCGAAGTAGTCTCCTGAGGAGGTGGCGCAAGACGGTCCTTGGACATCGACGAGTGGGCAAACAAGTTTTCTAACTATGTACTACAGCTAAACGGGTATCGTTCCCTTTTGTGCTTGGGCTTGTACAATTGCATTGGGTGATAACGTATTTGCACTGCATGCCTGATAACGTGCTAAAATTGTTTGAAGCTCCTTCGAAGTGCGGCAAACTAATTGAACTGGCAACTCGCGGCACCATGTCCTACCTAAATAACTACCTTTTGCATGCATTCCATCATCCATACATGTATATGTTTGTAGTGAACTAAACTGAAATTAACTGAAGCGATGCAAAGCAAAATAATGAAGAGACCTAATGACCGACGTTCACACGTAATAAATTCAACTTCAAAACAGGCCAAACAAACTTGATTCGGGCCGTCTTAGGCAACTGAAGACAAGGCAATCTATGACGTCCACCAGAGAGAAAAAAATAAATAAAAATAAATAACATTATGCAGACACATTCGAGCGGAATTAATTGCAAATTTGCGCACAGTTTTAATTAGTTAAGCAAGAAAGTCGAAAATCATGTAAGAAATAAATTTATTTTAAAAGTCGACAAAATGCGCATAAATCACGCTAGAAACAGCGCTTTGCAACAATAATAATACCAACTGCAACAGTTACCAACCAAGAGTTATGTGGAAAATCAAATGCTGCACGTTTATTCGATTTGGGAGGCTTTTAGCGGAGAATTTAGAATTTTGCATGAAATTAATGTGTTAAGTGGATTTATTTGATTTGGGAAAATAAATATTTGTCTAGCTTATAAACTGTTTGAATAATAAAGGTTTGTTGCAAAGAAAACGGTAATAATTTTTGAAGGATTTAAAAAGTTGGCCATTCTAGCGACTTAACGAGGGCTCTGCTTAGGGGAAAGAGAAAAATCGAAATTCCCGTGACACCTCAACTTTTTTAGTTATTTTTATATGAGAAAAATAGCTGTAGAGATAGACAATTAAGCAACATATCCTACTCACACATCAGCATTAATTTTGTGTGCGCGATTGAGAGATGATCTTCTGCAGGAATACATCAACCACCACAAGGAAGTTAAATTGTAAGCAAAGTTGAGTGGAATTTTGAACAGCTCTTGTTGTGTAGAAAAGAAATGACTATACGAAAGAGAGTCGACAAGTGTACAAGGAGAAACGAACTGTCATTGGCAAAAGCTTTATGTAAGCGATCGTCATTGCTCTTACGAACACTCCCACCACATCAGTTGCTATCTTCAATATTTAAAAGAAAGAAATTGTGTAAAATTTTACACAATCACAGGGTATCATCATCCAATTCTTGTAAAAATGGCAAATACTCGTTGTAGTGTGGTTTTGATCTTAATAAAGAAACGATATTGTGTCATGCTTTGGTATTTATTAATTCGTAAACTGTATGTACAAAAACATCGGCATTCCAGTCTTAACATTTCCTGATCAATGTAAGAAAATACAAAAATCAATTTTTTCGGTTCAAACAAAATATGAAAAGAGAACTTTATGTAGAAAATATAAGGATACCTTACAGTACTGTAACATTTCATATATTCCGTCAGCAATACAATAGTTTTTTTTTTTTTTTGTACATTTCAAAGCGATCACACCTTATCTTAAAGGTTTGCAGAATTATTTAAAACATATTGTACTTCCTATTCAAAATTTACACTTTTTCAATTTTACTCACAATTTGTAAAATGTCGCAAGTGTAGTTGTAAACCGACCGTTTAAAAATGATCATAGAAGCATGAAGTATGTACGTCGCACACGAACAGCTAATTTATTATATGATAACTATGACTAATAATTTTCAAATAAAAAACTCTACCGATCAAAACCGTTTTCCGCTTGCATGTATGAAAACAATATATCTATCTAACAGATATTTTAGATAAAATTTATACAGATACAAACACCGTCATCAAGTAACAACAAACAAAAATCCATAGTTAATTAAGACAAAGCAAAACAGCAACTACAAATAGACTTCTAAAAGCAAAAACATGCCAACAACATAAAACAACCATAAAAAACAATGAGCAACAACAGAAATCGTTTAAACTGTTGTTAACAATTCTATAAGAATAGAAAGATACTTTTCGCAAAGTCATAGATACAAATGTGAATGATGAAGCGAGTCAAGCATTTCGACGAACGAAAGAAAACAGGAAATATTTTTGCACAAGATATTTTTTTTTAAACTGCATTCACTAATTTGGGTCAATATGCCGTGGCACCATGGATAAAAAGCGATCCAGCGTTGAAATATTGAGTAGCGGGACGATAATAGTGGGGGTTGTGTTCGGTGGCATGCAGTGCAGTCTTTTGGCTATTAGAATCTTTTGCAAGTATTTTTTTTTTTAAGGCGCTCACTCAGACATATCCACTAACGAATTTTTGTTGTGCATTTATCGCTTGTTGCATGTTTTTATTGGTGTGAAAATTTTGCTTTTACCACAAAAGATAAAATCGCTAGCAGCATCCAACTCTCCAACTCTCCGCCTCCTTTACGCCTTGTCTCAGGTGGCATATGTTCGTGCATCGCTCGAGATGAAAACAGTCAAGATGCAATGCGATTTTTTCCAACTTTTTACGTCTTCACTCGCCTTAAATGCATTAATCACTCTCAATCTCTGTTCGCGCGTGTTTTGACTGGGAAATTATTTCTTTGGGCGAAACAGGAAAAAAAATGTATGCAGAGTCAGATTGAAATTGATTTTTATCTTTATCAAATAAGAGTATCTGATTTTCCTTTTTCCTGGTGACATAAATTCAAATAGTAGGAGCACGTATGTAATTATGTTAATGTTTGACACATATACGTATTCACTAATATTATAAACTATTACGTGATCGGGTTCGATCTTATTGGGTCCTGGTTCTCGATTTGTTACGAAGTGTTACAATGGGGGAAGAGGGCGTGATTCAGTTTGTTAGGAAACATTTATAAAGTTGATTTTAAAATGATCAATATAAATAGATATTTGAAATCATATGATATTAAAAAATTAGAAACATCCAACAACAACTATTATCAACACGATTTGTAAAACTTGTGGGATTTATCGGGCATCAAACAAATAAAAATCGGACATGTTCGTGAATTGCACAAAAAAACATTGACGGGGGAAAAATACGAGGGCTGCTATTTATATTTAGGGAACTGGCAATACTAATGTCAAAAGCTAAAATCTGGCAACACTATAATAAAGTTTGACATTTTTTGGCATAAACGTACTCACAAAGTTTTGATGTACAATTGCTATTTGTTTTGTTTACAGTGAGTTAAGAAAAATAACTTAGCCAAAAAATGGAGATTTCAAGAGAAGGTTTTCGTTGGATTATTTTTTAAAAACTTTCGACGTGGATTATCTCAACAAGAATGTGTCAATGAACTCGAATTCCGTGAAGCTCGTCCAAAATCGGTTGTTGTGCCCAAAAACATCGATGCAGTGCGAGAACTGATAATGCAAGATCGTCATGTGACATATCGTGAGATAGAGTCATCCTTGCACATTAGTTCCACTTCAATACATTCGATTTTGCATGAACACTTAGCTGTAAAAAAAATTTGTTCTCGTTGGATACCCCATAATTTATCAATCCCTCAAAAAATGGCTTGCGTCGATTGGTGTAAGGAAATGATTAAAAAGTTCGACCGTGGTGCTTCAAAAGACGTGTATAAAATCGTGACAGACACAAAACAGCAATCGACCGTGTGGGTATTCCAAGACGAGCCAAATGCAACAAAAGTTGTTCGTGAAAGAAGCACAGCGAAGCAAATGATCGCCTGTTTCTTCAGCCGAATGGGTCATGTGGCCACTGTTCCGTGTGAGCAACGTAGGATGGTCAATTCTGAGTGGTACACGACCATTTGTTTGCCGGAATTCTTCGGAGAAATTCGTAAATAACAATGCCAATTCGTAAATGACAATGCCTGATCTCACACATCTCGTCAAACAAGTGCATTTTTGAGCAGTCAAAACATCGAATTAATGACTCATCCTCCGTACAGTCCCGATTTGGCACCCAATGACTTCTTCTTGTTCCCGAGTATCATAGGTAAACTGCGTGGTCAACGATTTACGAGTGCTGATTGTTTGTTATTATTTGCTATTCCCGAAATATAAATAGTACCCCTCGTATGCGTACTAAACGATCACCGCTCCGATGAAAATGGTTTGAGAATTGACGAAGCGGAAATTGATGACGACTCAGAAAATATTAACTTCGGTAACAGAAGCTGCAATAATCTTGACACTTCCATTTTAAAGGTGGTTATCCCATAGCTATGTTAGCTCATTGCATTCATTGAAGTCCACAATATTGAATGTTTCAAGTTAATATCGACTGTAATAAAATTTTTGGGTGTTACGTTACTATAAGGGGGAGGGGGTCGATATCCTCAATGAAACTGAACGAAGAGCTTATTCTCATCAAAAAGAATTTAGCTGTCTTGGAAAACACAAACAGTGTTCTCAATGCAGGAGTAGCTGAATGGAACAACTTGCCCCAAATCAGGCCATTTGAAAACATCTAACAGTCGAAAAGTGCAGAATGCAGCGAACATTTTTGGCTCTGAAATCAAAAATAGATGCAATCTATTTAAGCAGATAAACTTCAACCTCCACGTAGAACTCAATGGCTTTTCGTACAAAAATCGCACACTCGTTCATCGTTCATTTCACGCTGGGTACGTTAGTAACTTGTAATCAAGACGTTTATAAGCGCGAGCCGCGGATTCCGCATTCAGAAGAAAAAATTCTCCCAACACTCTTCTTTCGCAACCTATTGGCTGTGGTATTATACCATTTTCGATTAATTAATAGATTTCCGCTATACCGCGTAGCCACCATGAAGTAGTCGTATCTTTTAATAAAGTTTCAAAATGTTCGCACCATAATGGGGTTTTTTTTTATTGAAAATTTTTACAGGAAACTTCAATGAAAATTTGTTAAATCTGCATTTTGGTAAAAAAAAGGGACTTTTTAATTGTTTTTTTTTGAGAATGGAAACGAGGTGACAGGCAAGCAAACAACATAAACGGAGACGTCTGGTTATCCTAAGTTTTGGTCGACTGTTGAACCTATAGAGATAATATATTTAACTAATGAAAATCGAACAGTATCAGAATCCATTCTATGCTATTTTGCTCAAACATTTTGTTTACTCGCTTTTTTAACTAAAAAAGACTATTTGGTTAAAAAAGCGCGTAAATTTCATTTGTTTACAATATTCGAGATCATACAAAAGTTTACATAAACTTCAATATAGTTTAATTTTATTGAACTAACAAAACATTTTCAATTTAAATTAAAACAAGTATTCGAGTATTTAAGATGTTTCACCCAAAATTCGAAATTCAAAACATTTGGTTGGAGAAACCATGCTCCTTGTTCAAGGAAGAAGGACTATATCCTCTAATTCTGAGCAAATGTATGTATCAGTTTACATATTCTTGATCAGCATCGGAAGGTAAGACGTTATAGCTATTTCAGTCCGTCTGTTTGTATAAGCAAAAATATCTCGGAGACAATAAGAAGTAGATACACAAAACCGTGCAGAATTTATATACTATACTATACTATACTATACTATACTATACTATACTATACTATACTATACTATACTATACTATACTATACTATACTATACTATACTATACTATACTATACTATACTATACTATACTATACTATACTATACTATACTATACTATACTATACTATACTATACTATACTATACTATACTATACTATACTATACTATACTATACTATACTATACTATACTATACTATACTATACTATACTATACTATACTATACTATACTATACTATACTATACTATACTATACTATACTATACTATACTATACTATACTATACTATACTATACTATACTATACTATACTATATATATATTCCTTTTAACTGGTAAAGGGTATTAAACTGGCGGGCAAGTTCGATTGTAGCTTTGCCAATGGATTTTTTAAGGCACGGAAAACCAACATGTCGTCGTAGAGAAGCTCATTCTTTGATCCTCGAGCCACTATGTGTCGTAGATTTTGGATTTAGAAGTGAGGGTGGCTGCGCCGAGACTGACAATGGCGACCGCTATCCTTTTTAACATTTTCTGATGAGGGCTTGTTTCTTGTCACACCGCCACACGCATCAACAGTTTGCGCAGAAAGCTCAACAATCGTGTAATTATCCCTTTCGGTTGTGGCATGACCAATCGAATTATTTCTTTGTGGCTTAAATGAACAAATTTTTGCGTGCAATGCTCAAACTTTTGACAACTTGAAGCAAAACATTCAACCTATAATTGTTCAAGTAGAGCAGACAACTGTTGACAAAGTGCTCGAATATTGGTGTTCTAGTATGGGCTACTGCCGTTCCAGCCGAAGTGGCCACCTTCAATGAATTTATTTTCTATACTTAATCGGAACAAACTTTGTATGAAACAAAGCAAAATTTGTTGAACAAAATCAATTTTTCTTCTTTCCACTGCAATTTTATAATTTATCACATAGTTAGCCCACACTATAGTTGCTTTGCACGTATTCCTTCCTTCATATTTCAGTATCTTATCTCATTTCGCAAAAAAAAAAAATGTATAACATTTGGTTTCTTTTGCAAATTCTTTATGACTTAGGTTCGATTTCTGAAACTCTTTAAATTTGTTCGTTTTTTGCACCGCTTAAAGGGTTTACCACGACTCTTTCCACCTAAGATTGTTTAAGATTGATGAAGATATCAATAACTAAAAGATTTTTAGCAATTTAACAATTTTGTGTCGATGTAAATGATGTTGAACATATTCTGATGAGCAAAAACAAAAAATACCTCGTTATATATAACCAAAAATTGGAAAAGCAACCAAACAGAAAAGAGGTCGATCTTCTAAATTTTCTTATTCAAATGAACTTTCAATAAATAGAATTTGTAAGCTAAAAATGCTGTAGCTATACAGAAGAGCTGCACTATACAATTATGAGTCCTAAAAAGACTATATTAAAAGGAACAACCATTAATCATTGTAGTGCATTGCATTGATAAAAAATTTGAAATTTTAACTTTAACTTTAACAAAAATTGTGGACTCCATACTAAGACGTCTGACGAAGGTGCTGACGAGTTATTAACACAGTTATTAACACATCATTTTCTTCGAAAAAAGTAGCCTATACGCAGACATTTGCGGTTGTGCTTTTCTGACATGTTGCAGCACAACATAAATTAAAACTATAATTTTAAGCATTAAAATGCATCAAAAATTAAGAGAAATAATGAAACTATATAATAAAACAAAGTTTGATTCAATACATAAAACATAAGCTGAGATATTTGCGATCAAAGTTAAAATTTAAAAATTTTTTGTGGTGTACGCAGACTTTTTCAATTTCAGCAATTGTATTTCATCTTCACCTTTGAAAAATGAATACTGTACCCACCACTTAATAAAAAGTTTTATGTAAGCATATTATTTTTATTTGGTGATCTAATAGAAAGTTTAGAGCTTACATAAATACAGGGTGTCTCAAAAGAAAGTTCACATTTAAAAAATCGATAAAAAAAAAGTAAGTAGTTTATTGAAAAAAAGTTTATTACATATTAAAATACACACTTTGGGAATTTATATCTTAAAAATGATATTGTCCAAATGTAAACTGTTGCGTTCACGGCATTCATTTAATCGAGCACTAAAATTTCAAACAAATCAACAGCACGCTTCCGGATCGATAGGGCCGGGTTGTCACGAACAAATTGAGTAACACTGTCTACGTTTTCGAACGTTCTCGAAGGCCTTGGACGCCCGGATTGTGAATTTTCCAGCGTTGAACCGGTCTCTTCAAACTTCTCGACCCATTTTCCAATGAGTCGAGGGCTTGGCGCATCATTTAAATGACGAACATGTCGAATACTGCAGAACTACGCGCTACAGTCGCTGAATTACCGTTTTAGTAGAAACGCTCCATAGCGACTAAATTCCCAAAAGCTAGGCTACCGATTGACATACCCCCCCCGCGCCCCACGGAATAGTTGCGTTCACGCAATCAGCAAATCAAATGTGAACACTGTATTGAGACACCCTGTACCTAACATGTAGTGACCTCATTGAAAAATAGTACAAATACACACAAAAGTTTATTTTAAAATCAGTCTCTGTTCATAACTATGTTGCAATTTCAAATTGAGTGCGAAAAACTCATCAAACCGAACACACCTCTCAAATTTCATTTCGTTTTTAAAAATATCGAACAATTAAAGACAATAATTAACAAAACCGACAAAAAAAAATATGTTGCTTACAATGACACATAAATAATGCTGTACAGCATAAAAAAACAGAGGCACCACCCCCAAAATCAACAATAACCACAACAATTTATGAACTCAATACCAGCAAAAGTTCATTTCAATGTTGGACTTCACTCGCCTCAAATCGAATTGAGTGAGTTGCGGACATTGAATGAAGTCATTACCACAGACAACAAATGCAACAGCAACTGCAACAACAATGGTCCATGTGTCATAACCTCCAACACATAAATGCATAAATCTATAGATCCGTAATAAAAATCCAAGCCGTATGTCATCATCATTCATCGATTTCGTCATTGGACAATATTTCATGCTATTTGCTCATATGAGGTTTTCTTTATAATTTCAATTGGCAGTTAAAAATTTGGAGAAAAAAGTTGCATTATCGTTCGAACCGAAATATTCCGCCGACTCTAACCGCATTCGTTGGATGCGATTGATGTGTAACCACCACAAGTAGCACTCCCTCGAATGCGGGTTTCTTGTTTTTATTTTGAAAATCAAATTCAAAAACCTAAATCGACAAATTTGTCGATTTTCAGTTTCTTTTCAGCATAAAATTTTTAACTACTGCTGCAAATGGGGATAAATAATTAGATAATGAAGTTAAATAAATGAGCCAACAATAAATCTCGAAATAAAAGTGAAAAAATAAAAGCCCAAAGAAAAACGAAAACTTAAAATTCACTTTCGAATAACTTGTGTGTTGTGTTTTTTATTGTTCATTATTAATTTTTCGTCAAAAACAATGAAAACGAAAACATTTTCTGTTTGTTCGATGATCGTTCCGATTCGATCCAATCGTTTCGTTTGTTCATCATTAACACTTTCATCGATAATGTGGCGGAGCGCAGTTACTGCGATGCAAGAGAATGATTCGAATTGTGATTCGAAAGGGAAAGGAACATACGTGTATATATTTACTTTTTAATTGGGCTCTCCATGTGCTCTCATACTACACTACATGTATGTAGTATTTTATGATTGAGGTGAAAAAAAATTAAGTAAAAATAAGGTGTTAACTTTGTAATTATGACGACTTTGTCAGGAAAGTTTTGTTATGAAAAGCAATTA
The DNA here is from genome assembly GCA_035044765.1 of Leucophenga montana. Taxonomy (NCBI): domain Eukaryota; kingdom Metazoa; phylum Arthropoda; class Insecta; order Diptera; family Drosophilidae; genus Leucophenga; species Leucophenga montana. The sequence goes on from JAWNNQ010000431.1 coordinate 343,501, forward strand.
AAAATCTTCTCGTAAATTATTAAATTACATAAGGTGCAATGTGGTAATGAAAGTTTTGAGTGCAATTCGAAATGAAACAATCGAAAAACCATTTTTTTTTCTTTAGATACAAAACTATAAGTAGTTCATTAGAAAGTCTATAATAGATTGCACGAGGAATTGTACCACTTGGCAAATTCACCAATTATATTTCACCTGGCAATCTTACGAGCCACAATATATTTATATACGAAACAATATTTTTGATAAATATGAAATTCTGCATATATATAAAATAATTTAATCAGAATACATTTAAATTTTAAGTACAAGGAACTCCACATATTAACTTTATACAAGTTCTGTCCCACGAAAAACAGAACTTTTTCAAAAATTCCCCCTCAAGTGGAGCCACCTATATGTAACCTAGTGCGTTCGATAGTGCCTAGTTATGTCATCTGAAGTAGCAGAATGTCCCTTTCTTTCATCGGCAAATGCATTTTTTTTTTTTTCAAAAAGTTGCACGGCATCAAATCAGGAGATTGTGGGGAGTGAGTGGTTTATGGTACAACTGCGAATTTTAGTCAAACAATCAGTCCACCTGTGCGGTAAAAACCGTGCAACACACTGTTCTGTCAAAATACAATAAATTGATGTTTTGGAAATGTTCAATTCGTTTCAAATTAATGAAGATTTTGGCTGATCTTTGATGAAATCATGCACAGTTTTCGGTCATTATTCATGGCTTGACTCATGAACTCTGTCACGGGATAAACAATCATCAGCAAAACCTTGGTTCGTCAATTTTGATTACATTTTTACCAAATTTTAAACAGAATTTAATAGTTGCTCTTGGTTCGAAGTTAATTTTAGACAGATGCCACAAACACTCGTGTCACTTTGAGCGCGATATCTCCGCTGCCAGTGGACCAAAAGTTGTGAAGGTTTACTAAAAGTAAGGAAGAAAAGCATGAACCTTTTTACGGACTAAGTCACAAAGAATGAGTGTTTTTGCAAAAGTTCCGTTTTCCGTGGGAAACTCCTTGTGTATGGGATAACAATACAGATTGAGTGATTACATGGAACACTACACTGCACCAGAACACACGGTCATTGTGGAGGCATGAAGAATTTGTTTGGCACAAAGTTATCATGAGCGATTTGGAACATATCCCACTATATGCAACCGTTTATATATTCCAACATTGTCAGTTCTACCGGCAGAGAAAACTCATGATTCATTTAATTCATGAGGAACTTTTCCGTTATCCTGGTTCGGAATTTGTTGTGTAACTTAGGGCAAATTTTTCAATACTCGCTATTCACGAAACGAAATTGTGTTAACCGGCAGAATAACATACAGTTAAATTTTAACCGAACATTGAAAAACTCGTCCTTAATCAATTTTACTTTCTATTTTACAATTTTTTTTTGAAAATGAAGTGACAAGTATCATTAGTGCTTCTTATTGTGATACCGTTAAGAATAAGAAAAGACGCACCCGCTATATCTCAGCGTGTTCTACAAGTTGAGACAAAGCTTTTCCGTAATTTGTTCAAATATGTACTCATTTAGAGAACAATTTTCGACGATTTTTCAAGGCGAGCATCCTTGAAGAGCTGCATAAGGAGTAGGAGAGATCATATAGTATCATAATTACATAGTTACGGCGCGGAGTATAACCACGTCAGCCATCACAACCTAACCAAATCTATTGTTAATTAGGTTAGGCTCTGTTTGTCTGTCAGTCTGTCCGGGAATACGGGAACTAGTTCCTCAGTATAAATCCAATCTTACTATAAATAGATAAGGAGATTCTCTGGGGTCAGCATTTGTTCAGTATCGGTACGTCACGCCCACTCTTAGCTCTCATACAAACCAACATCCCACTTTTGCATTTTTATATGAAGAATCTTGTATTATGGCCAAATTTATATTAAAAGCTAGTATGGATAATGTGGCGTGGCACATAGTGAAACTTTTTTATTTTATGCGCTGACCCCACAACTAAAACACAGAATAAAATATTTTGGACCTTGTGAGAATTTGTTTAAGTGTACACAATTTTATTGGTTCCAGCTAAATTCCAAACATTCTAGTGTCGATAATTAATTAAAATAACATAAGTTGTTAACGAAGGAGAAATGGGTGTGGGTTCTTTATCAATTCATACTTCAGCTGCAATCTTTTTTCCCCAAGCGAGCGCTCCAGAGAAAGGTCTGCTTAGTTATTCCACTACGCTGATTACCCTTTTTGGAAGTTGGACATTCGTTTTTGTTTCGGTTTCTGCACCCATGAGACTCGTTGGAATTAATTGAAACACATTGTTACTGCGGTTGTTAGTGTAGTAGCTTCTTATTGGATTGGTACTTTTTTCTTGCACTTTGCCAAATGCTGACAACTCAAGCGTAAACAATTATGTACCATGTCCAGTTTGTTGCATTTTGGCCGAATTCGGCGTCGGATGAGATGACTTTGTTCCAAAGCGCAGCCGCGCAAGCGCGTTCGACGACATGCGTTACTGTCAGCCGCAAAAGGCGCACAACCAGCCAGCTTATCTCTGCTCCTTGTTCAGCTCAGATGCTTTTATTAACCAGAAGAAAAAGTGAAGGTGGCTTTGGATTAGCTGTTTTATAGTGAGCGGAGGCGGAGGCGGAGACGAGTGGAGGACCATGCGGGTGACAATCTAATGACAATGACAATTGTGTTGGTTGCTGCTGACCGCAACTTGAAGTGGAGTCTGTCTGTTTGTCCATTGGTTATGCTTATTGTGCGGGTGCACAGACAAACAATTGGCGACTTTCTTATTGCACTGTATACGTATCAGCGCAACGAACATGGCCCGTGCCGCCATGTCGACCACTTGGCCAGGAAATAGTTATGCGCTTGCTATACATATTTTTTCTCCACCAATTTTATGGTGATCATAACTTAAGTTGTTGTTGATTTCGATTTGAAATGAACTCAAGTGATTATTGTGACTCTTTTTCTGAGACTGAAATTGCTGAAACCAATTCCAATCAGAGCTGGACGCGCACTCAAGCGTTTTTGAATTCTATTGTTTTACTCGAGCGCACTCGTTGTCTTTGTTATAAATATTTTTGTTTTTTTTTTTTTTTTTTTTTGAAAATGGCGTTTATAAAAAATAACAATCTCCTCTGCGATTTGCATAACAATTGCATTTATTGCTGTTGTTGCACTTTGAACAGCCCAAAGCAACTCCTTCTGGTCAATGTCTAATGCGCGCCCAGCAACAAGGCAACAAGGCAACCAGGCAACTTAGCAGCCAACCAACCAACCAGTCAGCATCGTTCAAAGTCATAACCCAAAAATAACTACTAAATAAAACATCCATAACCTTTCGCCCAATGCACCAACTGTCTGCTTTACTGTATGTGTGTCCACATGCGGCATTGCTTCCAGATAAGTGAATTATCCTCAGCTGTGCCGTAATGGAGAAGGTGGTGGCGGATTCGATAAAGCATATCGCCGCCAATGGCGCAGAAAGGTCTCCGAATTAGCTCGAGTGTAAAATAAACTTCACATTTTACTAGTACACTTTCGAGTGTTAAGTGAACCTTAAAATAAACTTTAAAGATTTTATTTTCCTTTCATTTTGGCAAATGTTACTTTATATTTTTCAAAAGTCGACTAGGGGAAGTGGGAGCAACTTAATGTGGCAGCTTGGATGTGTTATGCATAAGGGCTGCAATCAAACTGCTTCAGATTTTAGGCAAATAACCTTTATCCAATGGCATGCTGTAATTTATTGACATGGCGCTTTTAATGTAAAACTATAGTTATACGATATATACCTAAGTACGTATGGATATGGGTATTATAATTTTCGATCTTATTATTTCAAAGGAAAACGGAACTTTTCAAAAAGAGTGTCGCCATTTCTATATGACCTAATGCATTCGAAAGTTTCATCATTTTTTCTTACTTTCAGGCTAAACGCCAAGACTTTTGATCCTGGAAACGGGGATATCGCGCACAAAATGACGAACAACAAATATTAAGTTGTTTTTTAGAACTGTTTGACCCGCACCAGAGGGTTTAAGGAGATCCAGGCAGGTCAGTCGAATATAAAGGATAACAAAGTAGATCATGAAAACCATGAAAAGAACATTGAAAAAGTATGTGAATTCATGAAAATTGAGCCGAAATATTCAATGCCATAAATGGAATCAATGTTCAAAACGTCAATTTGTCGCATTTCGACCGCTCGTTCCTATGTGTCTCAAAGTGAATAGAACTTTTTCATCTCATCGATCTGCACTTGCTACTATCTTGGAATAACATTTCTTTTCAATTTTAAGTTATCTCACATGATAATGTGAGGATTTGGTTGAACTCCAGGGAGTTACACCGCCATACGAAATTACATTTCAACCATTAACCACTTCCTGATTCGTCTGATTCGAAATCGTGCGATTCTAAAGTTTTCGGAAAATGCATTTGCTAATGAAAGGAAATAGTTTGGAGCACGTGAAAGCAAGAGGAGGTTGCTTTCATTTAACAATATTCAATATTATAATAAAATTACGAATAAGGTTCAAAACAATAAGGTTCAGATCGGACCACTATAGAAACTAGCCCTCACACAAAACTATGACCTAAATAAAGAGCTTTGAGAAGGTATAGTTTATCTCGAAGTCGAGCAGATTTGACTGCAGCGATCTTTCTTGTTATTAATGTAAGTGTGATATATAGTTATACAATATCAGCTATTACTAAGAACACTTAACTTCATTTTCAATTCACCTTTTTTATGGAGTGTTCTTAAATTAAAACATTTCGTTACATTACAATAATGTAAATTGCAATGTTTTTTTCCGAGAGGCACTTTCTAGTGTCCAGATAACAGCCATTTTCACCAGTATATTGCTTCTGGTTATAAAAAGTCTCCATACCAACTTTCAAATCAATATCTTTAAGATTGAGGGAATAGGGAGCACACGAACACATAGACAGTCAGGTAGACAGACAGACGGATATGTGTACAACGACTCGCCTGCTCTGTGTGAAGAGCATAACAAGTTATTCACCAGAACAAAAAAGTTTAATTTTCCGTTAATATAATTCGTCATGTGAATACGAAAAATATTTGTACATATTAAATTTTGAGTTCGTTTTTTTTTTTAAATAAGTAAGAAGGGAGCAGTCATGTGTTTACTACCAAATATCCTGCACCCTTATTAATGTAGACCTGTATTGAAAAAAAATTGTGAAACCTAAGAACGTAAACGTGAACAGTGAGTCTTTATGGGAGCTGTGCCTTAAATCTGGTTGACACGCCTACTATTATATAGTTGTGAATCTTCCGTTCTCACGAAACTACCATTGACGGGCATGTGTGTATGTGACATTGATGGGTATGTGTGGGCCTACCGCTGTACGTCGATAGGACCAAAATAAGCTTGTATACCAGAATTCAGCCAAATAACAGACAGACGGACATGTCTAGATCGACTTGTCTCCTTTAATGCATTACAAACTTTCTGAAAAACTGATAATACCATTTCAGATTATGTGTGAATGGTATAACAACCTAATAAGGAAAACAAATTAATTAATTAAAGAAAAAACTTTTATCCGGCTATGCGACCTTGTATAAGCGTGCATATACGGATCAAATGATCGTATTATGGGCGTATGGTCAAGGAAATTCTAAATGTGCGCGTTTGAAGTCCGTAGCTCTCATAGTTACTAAGATCTGTTGTCTCAAACATCTAGAGGGACATAGCTACTAAATCTACTCAGTTTCCGATGCTGATCAAAAATAAACTTTATGGCGTCTAGCATGCCTCATTCTGCCTGTTACATACATTCGCACAAACTTATTAAACCCTTCTTTTTTTTAATTTATTTATTTTGATAATTGGGTTAGTTGACTTAATAAATAGAAGTACAATTCAGTTTTGATCTTATGTTAGTCTCTGATCGAGCTCTCGGGCTCGGGCTACTCGCTTTGTATACAGGGTATAAAAAATGTATATATGTATATGTAAATAAAAATAAAAGTAAACTCCTTTCAATTTTCACATATTTATTGTGTCCGGCAGCATGATTTTCAACTTACCCTTGTCATTGACAAATTTCGTCCGACTTCCTTTTCAATGCTTAATAACTTTTGACAGATTTACTTGCGGCAATAACAATTTCTAGTTAGACAAACAAATGTTGTACAATTGTCTCATTCAACTGTCGAACGATTCGATGGCATCTCCGCTCACAGCCCAGCCTCCATCCCAAAATCAATCCAACAATCTTTCTTCTCATGTGTTTTGCCTTGAGCTCTTGAATTTGTGCGCATGCGTATTTGCCTTTAATGGTCTTGGAGGAGTACAAACAGCGAACAACTGCGCCAAGCTGCAAGTTCCAACGCCCCCAAAACAAATAACAAGCAACAAACATCGCCTAACAATCTTATTGAAAATATGTTTAACCATTTTTGGCAATTGACATTTTGGCTGCAACTCTTTTATTTAATTTTTTGTTTGTTTTTAAATTTTCGATTTTTCCGCGCGACGTGACAAAACAATTGTCGTAAATCAGTGGCAGCGGGGGTGACTGACTCTAGTACACCTCAGTCTCCTACACTTTAGTTGAGTGTGTTTTTTTTTTAAATGCAAAGTACTGGTAACATTGTTTTTTATTGCCAATTTTGGTCATTTGTTGTAGACTGTATTTTTATTGCTGTTTACTTTCATTTGGCGCGTGGCCAGCGGGTCTCATTTAAAAATTTTATGTGCCATCTTTTCAATGGAAATTAGTTTTTGCGGGGGTTATGTTAAAGCGGATTGACAGGAGATTTGAAAAGTAAAATTATCACAAATATTCGTATGGTCGCTAAAATACTCATTAATAATCATTAATTTTGATGTATGAAGTATTTGTATCGATCAACTATATCAATTATAAAAATAAACATTACCTACCGAATTTCGATTCAATACGTGCGAATAGATATTCCCGAATGTCTACAAATGCACCCGAAGTAACTACCTTTCTATGGGGAGTGATACATTACGTAGGTCTGTTTCCGTGGAATTGCTCTTCATGTAGGTTGCTCTGCCCCCTTTATCCTTTCAAGGGCCGTTCTCATGACTTGCCTATATCTTTATAGCTCATATTTTTCAGGCGATATCCTAGTTTTCAATGTCACGACTGTATTGCCGAGTTCGGCGAGCCAATAAATTTATTAAAAATTTATTTCAAAGATACCTGCCAACTTGATCGATCAAAAACCAAAGCAAAATCAAAATGAAAACAAACAAAATTGAAATTTTGTAGTAAAATTTTAAATGCAAACGTGCACGTTATATTCATAGATTGGCCCGTACTTTTCTACAGCGGCGGCGCTCACTGTCATCCATTTTTTCTGCTAATTTATAATTTTATTGTGTTTACGTTTTTGCAATTGGACTGTCCACCCTTCAAATATTGTTCAGGGCTACTCAAAATTGATTTATTAAAATTGTGAAGTCGTGACATGCACTATTCAATATTATTCCGCCAATAGCATATATGGTAATTCGTATTTTCTAATATATTTCTATGTCGTGAGAACGAACGATGCTATAGCATACACCAAATAGATGCTATGCTGGACAACAGGACGCAGGCCCTAACGCAGACTCCAATTACTCGCTTTGGAAATTAAGAAGCCGCTTCAAGAGGCAAGCTACTGTGAAATACCCATTAAAGGATCCAAGAGGAGTATAGTGTTATACCAGTCAGCAGAAAGCCAAGATCTTCGCTAGCAACCTAGAGGACAGATTTCAGCCATTAAGCTTGACATCGGACCATATGCAAAGTTATGTTCAGAACGTAGTTGAAGCACCTTATCAAATGGCACTGCCTACGAAACCGGTCACGCTGCAAGAAGTGGCACTGCAAATTAAGAACCTGAAGGCCAAAAAGTCACCGAGGGATGACTGTTTGGACAACCGCACTATTAAGCTGTTACCACTAAAAGCCAGGCTGTATATAGTGCTGATCTTTAACAGGGGGTCGACGCTGATCACGATGATCCCCAAGCTGGAAAAGCAGTTTACTAATGTTGATGCATACATGCCTTACATCCCAGCATTAGCAAAAATGTTTGAGAGGATCATTCTGGACCGGATCATGCAGATAGACGGTGCGGCGCAGCCTACCCCAAAATGGAAGTTCGGCTTTTAGAATCGTCACGGAACCCCGGAATAGCTCCCCCGTGTTGTCGACCTGGAAGCCATGGAACAAAAAGAGTATGCTGTGGCGGTGTTCATGGACATCCAGCAAGCCTTCGACAGGGTGTGGCACGCTGGTCTCCGGTGTAAGTTAAAGATTTTACTAACACCACAACTCTCTCACATAGTTAGCAGCCAAATCGACTAGAAGACCAATTTGCGCTGGAGTACCACAAGACAGTGTCCTAGGTCCCACTCTCTACACAATATACACTACAGATATGCCAACACCTGCAAGTGTAACTGCAGTAGTGACGGACGACGTGCTCGTAGCCACATACGCCGACGACACGGCCGTGCTAACTCGGTGCCCACTGATCGACACTGCGGCAAGTGCGTTACAGGAGTATATTAACAGCTTCACAGAATGGGCTTCCAAGTGGAACATAAGCATCAACAGCAGCAAATGTGCAAGCATAACTTTCACCAACAGAAGAGCCACTTGTCCAGGCATATCAATACTAGGCTCACCTCTCGAACAAAAGCCTGCCTACAAATACCTTGGTGTTGTGTTGGACAAAAAGCTGACATTTGCACAACAACCATGGTTCAGCAAACGGTCCGTAGCAAAGCTGAAAAAATGTCCTGGCTCCTATCTGCCAACAACAAGCTGTTGCTTTCCAACAAGGTATCTCTCTACAAATGCGTCCTAAGCCCAGGTTAGAAATATGCCCTGCAGGTGTATGGAATCACTGCAAAAAGTCACATGAACAAGATTCGTGTGACCCAGAGCAAAGTCCTCAGGAGAACCCGTAAAGCTTCCTGCTATATGCGCACAGGGATATCGAAAGAGACTTAAGAGTCCCTAAAGCAGGCGACGTACTACTGCTAGTAGCTGTAAAATACGCCGAGCGACTTGCGGCACACCCAACGCACTGGCAAGGCGGTTAATTCGCGAAAGACCTCGCCGCAACGCCAGAAAAAGAAGATTAAAACGAGTCCATCCCAATGACTTGGCTACCAGAGTCCTCGTCTAAATAAAAAAAAATATGCTATAGCATAAATACCTACTATATATACATATATATTTATATGAACTACTCTACTACGAAAAACAATTAAAAAAATAAATTATGTACGTACACAAATGAAAAGAAAAAAATCAATGTTTTCCATAAAATGTTTAAAATGGTTAGTTATAATGAACAAAATTCAATTTATATTATTATAAGCTATGTACATCTATACAGATAAATGAAATTGGAGTGTCTGTTTGTAATATTAAAATAACCGCTTTTTACTAAATGCAAATGTGTATACATATACCAAAATAAATTTGTTTACAATTTTTGTCTGTCTGTCTGTCTGTTTGTTCCGGCTAATCTCTGAAACGGCTGGACCGATTTTGACGGGACTTTCACTGGCAGATAGCTGATGTAATAAGGAGTAACTTAGGCTTTATTTTATAAATTTTTATTAATATTAATATAAATCTAAAATCTTCTATATATATAAAAATGGAAGTATGTATGTATGTGGAAGGTGGGGAGGACCACACAATTTCACATAAGCGCTCGCAAGCGAACTAGATGTTGTTCAACTCAACGCTAGATGTCGCACCAGCTGGTCATGAGTTAAAGCGGTCAATGATCATGAATTGGTGTTTTTTGAAATTTTATTAGTACTTAATTATATTTAAAATTTATCTTCTATGCATATAAAAATGGAAGTATGTATGTATGTTCCCTATAGACTCGGAAACCACTCAACCGGTTTTGATCAAATTTTGTGGCAATATTCAAAATAGTCCCGTGGGTGGTTCTTGAGAAGTCTCGTGGCGATTGGATAAACAGAACATTTTTTTTGATTTTTCTAATTTTAATATAATTGGAGGTAGAGCAGAGGAACATATGGAAGGTGGAAGGAGTGGCAGGGGGTAGGAGTGACAGGGGAAAAAGGAAGGCCGCGTACAACGTCGCGGTGACCTTCTAGTTTTAAAATAAAAAACAAGTGAAGTCCAAAAAAAAAGAAGGAAATAAAAACATTATTTCCCGTACACAGAAAAAACCAATCACAAAAATCAATCATCAAAATTAATTTTTTTGTTTTTTTCTTTAAAAAGGAGTTAATTTTAGAGTGATTAAAATAACATGCTCGAAAATATCATTTTGATAGTTTTGAACACATCTGTCGACGCCTGAGATGCGTCGTTTAGAATAATGTTGCTTATTTTAAGATTATTAATTTCTAAATAGCCGTTGTGGCTTTAAATGAATTATTATCGAATATATTTTAGTAAAATTTTTGTATATTTTGTGGTAGGGGCGTGAAACCCTGTAATTTTGAATAATTGCCAACCGAGTGCTGAACTCGTCGAAAATCATCTCCATACTGGTAACTTCAATTAATCGTCTAAAATGCGGCCGACCACTTCTGACCTATCATCAGCAAATTAATCGGACGATCGGTACTCTCTGTATTAAACATTGCATATTGGAAATTCCGGTCGTATTAATTACTGAGGTTTACACAACTAAGTGTGCAAGGTTAACATCCGTATATAATAGATTTTCCACTCTACTGCAGGATTTTCTAAGACGTAAATTTTCTCTCATAAATTAACACCACTCTTCTCTGCCACAGCCTTTTTCAATAACAAAATGATCACTTTTAATATTACTGTAACAGTTAAAAAAAAAAAGAAAAAATACAGGCATGCATAGGACTTTTGTATTTGTTTACGTAGAGTACCATCGCCGTACGCCTTGTTAGTATTCAATTTTGTTGAATTTTCGCCTATTTAGAAATATTTTCTTTGGTGGATGAGCTGGCATTCGAGCCACAACAAAGCACAAGAACAACGTTAAAACGTTAGAATTATTTGTGTCTGCTAACGAATGCATTCGTGCAAGAATCTAATCGCCATTTAGCTCTTACTGGACTTTGAAGTGGCTCGTTACATGTATCTAATAATGACCCCACGAAATTTTGATTAAAACTATGGAAATTTTATTAAAACTATAGGTTATTCAGTTAACATAAGCAATTCGAATAGATATATGCGCTAGGTATATATTTGTTTACTATACATCTACTTGTACACGTGTATAGACTATAGCGTTAATTCAATAGATAACACTTTAAACACATTTAAGACTTCGAACTACATACAAAGTGATTTGGGTATGTAACAAAACCACCGAGTGGTGTACGAGTATAACTTAAGGAAGCATAGATTTCAGCTGTCAGGTCGGACATTGTAATACTTGAAAAGTTAACAAAATAACTTGCAACTAAATGTTGCACAAAATGCAACTAAAGTCAAACTATTGCACAAATAAAAAAATTGTATCAGCTTCAAATTGTATTACATAAGAGTGTACGATTAAAAGAAACATACATTTTTGTTTTTTTTTTTTTGTTTTTTTGCTTTGCCTTCGAGCAGCGCATTGAAGCGTTTCAACTTTGAGCTTCTAACGCAATAGATAGACGGACGAACGGACGCACGGACGGACATATATCCATTGGGCAGTTCGACAGACAAGACTGACTTACAAAAACCGATAAAAGACAGCGCCACAAAACGAAATATCGCAGTTTTGCGGCAAACAATGCTCGATTGTAGAGGGGAAGAGTCGAGTTGAGTTGATTTGAGTTGAGTTGAGTTGAAGAAGGTGTTACAAGTGTTTATATGCAAATGCGCAAACGGCAATTATCGTGTTAGCGTCGATCGCCTGCCAATGCAAAAGTGGAAGAGCTGTCGTTGTTGTCCCCCTGTAGCAAGAGCGACGAGGTTATCAGGCGAGTGCCAATGGAGGAGTAGTCTATCGAAAATGCAAGGCTAAAGAGGGCGCCAGCGGTGGTGGAGTAGTTACTCAGCCGCATGCGCAACATTGTTCGTCCACCCTCCGTCACGCTCGATAAATGCCGCATGCGTTTTTCTCCTTTTTTTTTCTTTTTTCTTTTCATTTCGCTGCTGCTTCACAAAACATTTTCACTTTCGATTCAATAAATTGCCGAATTACATCTCGATAAAAAATGAAATTGAATGAGTAGAAAAAATTATTGAACGATCGAACAAACGCAATTGAGCCGCGCTTTTGAAGTTTGTTTTGAAGTTATACAATATTTTTACACTAACACAAAAGAGAAAAACAAAGAAAAAATTTGTTGCACGCATTACAAGTCCAACAGTTTCTCATCTCCTTCGAATTGTTGCTATTAATTGCATACTACTACACCATGGGGATTGAACAATTGGAAATTTCGTATTGCTTATTTCATTCAACAGTCATCGACGTTTAAATTTTTAAACTTTACTTTAAACGCTTTTGTTTTCTCCTAATTCGGGTTGTTTTGACTCGGTTTGACTGTTGCTTAATTCACTCTTCTGTGTGTGTCTGAATGAAATTAGATCTAATATGATAATTTCTATATCTTTTTTAATTTCTTTATAATTTCTTTCTTTTCATTGTTGCAGTACATTATTTGGATTTCTTTATTGGAGAATGTTGCTTAAAATGCTCTATTAAGATAGAAATGCAGCTGTTTTTACTGCGAACACAGTTCACGAAGGTTAAATTTCTAACTTTAAAATTTCTAAATTTTCACTTTTTGTTAAAAGTTTTCTAGTAATGCAAGGTAATAAAGAAGTATAAAAATTAATTACAAGTTTCTCTTTAAATAATGTAAATAAGCGCATAAACATGATCCGAATTAAGAAGAATGCTTCATCTTCAACAAAAGACGGAAAAATATTAACTTTGGTTGAACCGAAGCTCACACGAAATTTGAAATCGTATTATAAAACTTAAAGGAGAGTGCTAAGTTTGTGTAGGGGCTACACCAAATGAAGTGCGGGACATGCTCATTAGCATATGTACGTGAAGCAGCCGTTCATAAGAATGCACCATATCGAATTTCAAGCTGATATTGACTTCAAATTTTGATGGTTTTATTGCCCATGAAATGATTAGAAAGAATTAAATTTTAGAGACATTTTGGATAGAGCGAGGGTTGATTTTAGTTAAGCTTTTAATGTGGCAACACTTAAAAAGTTTTAGTGTTTCTGAGGAGAAACCTAATTTATTTAGATACTATCTAAGTTGAAGCAAGGTAGCCCATAAGCAGCGTCAGGTCGGATCTATTGAGATGAGCGTTATTTAGGGTATACAGGACGAGTAAGTTGGTTAGCTTGCCAAAGTACAGGATATTGTATCCAGTACCGATAAGCAGTGTTTCTAAAGGAATCTACAATCTGAAGGATTTAGACTTAGCCCAGCTAAGAGCATAAAAAGGGAGTTACCGAACCAGTCCTCGCCAGCACTTTCATATCCTGCGATAATCTTCTAACATAGCAGATCTTGACTTGGCAGCCTATTGAAAGCTGTTGCCAAATCCGGGGTCAAAATTGCCCCATCACGTCAGGATTTTGAGATATTTGAGGTTATGTACCCGAAAAAAGGCGTTTTTCCTACTTTTGAGGTTGATCCAACAAATTTTTGTGGTCTCTCTGTCTCTCCAGTTACATCATTTAGTACCACTCTTACCATTTAATTTAAGAGTTTAAGAGTTCAAGAGATCAATTACGATTTTTTTTTTTCGCAAAGTTATGGATATTCGAAGTTACTAAATATATCCCTTCGACGTCAATATTATTGATAATTGACACACTAATTGTTTCTCTGATGGTTCAAAAACGATTAAATGAAACAAAAAATGGTATAATTTTGTATTTCGTGACATTTTTAAGTTAATTTAATAAGATTTAATATCCTATAGTCGAAGTTATCAAAATTTAGTGCAAGTAAACAGATGCACAAGACTTACCGAGTGATCAACATGGTGTCGCTGCAAATCCAAAGTGCTCAGCATGGTCAGCTCCGATATAGTTGGCACATTCTCCAGTTTATGTTCCATGTCCCGCAGCCAGCGGCGCAGTTCCTTTGGATCCTCGCAAAGCCCTTCGCTGCGCTGTGTTTCATCAAGCTGCGTAAATATTTCTTCATTAGTTTAATAAAACAAAGTTTTAAATTATACGATATATACTTAATAAGATGTGTATAATAGGGAAACTAACAAAAAAAAAAAAAAATAGCGTTACGTAATACTTGTATTGAATTGAAAAGTATTGGAAATTATAAAAAAAAAAAAATCGGATCAGAAAGAAAGCAATCGAACGACAGCCGAAAAGGACCCACGAACGTCCATTTTCAAAGCATTATTTTAGGCTTTGCTCTTTAAATCAGAGAAGATAACGAGCAAATGACCACAAAAAAAATGTTATTGAAGAAATGTGTGCGATAAGTTATAATTGCATACTTTTTAATCCACGTCGCAACAAAAAGTATGCAATACAAACTTGTTTTCCACAACGAAAGTGCTTAGTGAGTTCATAAACCGAATAATAGAACCCACAAATACCACAAAATGATATGTGTTCGCTTAGCCTATACACAAATCGCATGTTCCACATGATCCAATGAATGCCATCGGGTTCTATTCAATGGAATACACCGGTGGCACATATTACTGTCAATGAATTCCATTGGAATGTATCTAATTGGATTTTAATTTGGACTGTATGTAAATATGAGTAAATGGGGCAGTTAATTTGTTTTTTTTTTTAGCAATATTATTTAGTATTACGTATTATTTAGTATTACGTTACGTTAATTACATAATTAGTTCAAAAGCAGGTACATATTTTGACCACTGCACCGAAATTATTTCATAAAGTAAATACAGTTGAACTTCTATTATCTATCCCCCGTGCTCCGCTTTTCGAAAACGAATAAAATATTCCGATTTGGTTGCGCTAAAAAGGTCCGTCGCCATCATTTCGCCATTTTAATTTATCAGACCTTCGTAATATAAATTTCAAATAACGAAATTCTTCTGAAAGTGAAAAGCAGACCATTTTAAGAAAAGCGAATGACTCTATTAGCTGAAAAAATCTATTAACCGACAAAATTTTTAAAACATTTTCATTCTGCTTCTTCTAAACGTTATTTGCATCTATTATCTGCGATAGGATATATTTCCGATTCTTTATTTAAGTTTCTAGATTGAATGTTAAGCGTGTCCATGCAAGCATGTATTTCTAAAGTTTGGCTAGACAAACTTTTAAACGCAAGAGGAAATTCGTCGTCTTATTTCAAGATTTATTAAAAAAGACTAGATCACAATTGAATAGATTTATAATCGTTAAAGGAGGAAGACTTTTTTATTACAGGTAAAACTAATTTAAAATTTAAAATGGCGACTTGTTATGGACGCTTCGCATAATTATCAAGGTTGGTCAGCTTTACGTTTACAATTATTTTTCTTCTTTATGCCTGAAACTTCGTGTGAATGGTACAAAAGCTTTGGTTCTATCTCGCTCCTGACATTTTTAAGATATTTTCAGTGCAATAGTGAACAAGACGCAACTGAGCCAAGTAGAATGAACAATAACAT